>NQVE01000121.1:0-537500 GCA_003260385.1 Cuscuta australis
GCCTACCTTCACTCTTTCACTTCCTAGTTCAAAACATGTCGAAAGAAAAAAAGAAGTAGAAAAAAACACACAAGATTTGTCTTTTTGGTCCTCATTTTCGTCCAAGGCTAAAAGGGATGGAAAAGACTTTATGTTATATCTAGGCTACATGTTTATTGGTAATAATCTGGACCTAAAGGAACACAGCTCCTTTATTTGCAGGGAGGGAAGATAATTCGATTGTCCTAAGTGGATAATCGACTGTCGAGTGGTTCAGGTTCTTGGGCAAACTTTGCAGGATTTTCAGGGAGGGGAGATAATCGAATGACAGCAGGGTGACAATCGACTATTGAAGGTTGCAGATTTTTGGGGAAGGCTGATAATCGATTGTCTTAAAAAGATAATCGACTATTGAAGGCTGTGGGACTTTCACGAAGGATGGATACTCGATTGTGAATAGTGATAATCGATAATTTGGCGGCTCGGAAAAGGAAAAGAAGTATTTTAGGGAAGGGGAACAAACCAAGTTGGTGTTAAGAGATATCACACACCCTTATCTTAATTTGGGGTTGAGTCTAGCATTCAAATAAGGTATCACACACTTATTTAAATAACTAGAACCTAAAACTCACACTCAAGAGAACCACTCTTAAGATATAGGATTAGGAATTTGGAATGAAACACACAAGTGAATCACTTTATTTAAAAGGGAATACAATGTGTTGCTACACCCAGGCCTATGGCTGTTCTAGTTTGCTACCAATTCCTCCGTAATCCCGCCCTCAAATTATCTACATGATAAGACCCCGGGTTCGGGTATAACATCTTGTATCAGAGCTTCTTGTTCCCAGATCCCAAAGGACCTAGAACACACTTCCACTCTTTCTCATTTCCTTCATCCTCATTTCGTCCAAAACATTCTCCCCCCCCCCCATTTCCTTCATCCTAGCTACTGGCCTACCTTCACTCTTTCACTTCCTAGTTCAAAACATGTCTCACACTCCCAAAACATCACCAAGGAAGACCTGGTTGCATCCAATGCCGAACTCAAAGCTCAAGTTGAGTATTTGGCCAAACAAGTGGCTCAACTCACTAAAATGAAGTTGAAGATGACGGAGACACCGAGGAAAGTGAAGACGAGCAAGAAGAAGAGGCCATGCAGAAACTCCTTCATCTTCCATACGAAAGGACAACCAAGAGAAGTCCTCCGCTAGTTTCAAGGTTGAAATCCCAACCTTTGATGGCAATGACGACCCCGATGATTTTATCGAATGGTTAGAAACGCTTGAACGCGTGTTTGACTATCTGGCATTCCTGAAGTTCAACCAAACAACCAATAATCGATTATCACAATTGTGACAATCGACTATCTGGCATTCCTGAAATTTAAAGGCTGTTCTAGTTTGCTACCAATTCCTCCGTAATCCCGCCCTCAAATTATCTACATGATAAGACCCCAGGTTCGGGTATAACATCTTGTATCAGAGCTTCTTGTTCACAGATCCCAAAGGACCTAGAACACACTTCCACTCTTTCTCATTTCCTCATCTCATTTCGTCCAAACATTCTCCCCCCCCCCCATTTCCTTCATCCTAGCTACTGGCCTACCTTCACTCTTTCACTTCCTAGTTCAAAACATGTCTCACAACTCCCAAACCATCACCAAGGAAGACCTGGTTGCATCCAATGCCGAACTCAAAGCTCAAGTTGAGAATTTGGCCAAACAAGTGGCTCAACTCACTAAAATGAAGTTGAAGATGACGGAGACACCGAGGAAAGTGAAGACGAGCAAGAAGAAGAGGCCCATGCAGAAACACCTTCCTCTTCCATACGAAAGGACAACCAAGAGAAGTCCTCCGCTAGTTTCAAGGTTGAAATCCCAACCTTTGATGGCAATGACGACCCCGATGATTTTATCGAATGGTTAGAAACGCTTGAACGCGTGTTGACTATCTGGCATTCCTGAAGTTCAACCAAACAACCAATAATCGATTATCACAATTGTGACAATCGACTATCTGGCATTCCTGAAATTTAAAGGCTGTTCTAGTTTGCTACCAATTCCTCCGTAATCCCGCCCTCAAATTATCTACATGATAAGACCCGGGTTCGGGTATAACATCTTGTATCAGAGCTTCTTGTTCCCAGATCCAAAGGACCTAGAAACACTTCCACTCTTTCTCATTTCCTTCATCCTCATTTCGTCCAAAACATTCTCCCCCCCCCCATTTCCTTCATCCTAGCTACTGGCCTACCTTCACTCTTTCACTTCCTAGTTCAAAACATGTCTCACACCTCCCAAAACATCACCAAGAAAGACCTGGTTGCATCCAATGCGAACTCAAAGCTCAAGTTGAGTATTTGGCCAAACAAGTGGCTCAACTCACTAAAATGAAGTTGAAGATGACGGAGACACCCGAGGAAAGTGAAGACGAGCAAGAAGAAGAGGCCCATGCAGAAACTCCTTCCTCTTCCATACGAAAGGACAACCAAGAGAAGTCCTCCGCTAGTTTCAAGGTTGAAATCCCAACCTTTGATGGCAATGACGACCCGATGATTTTATCGAATGGTTAGAGACGCTTGAACGCGTGTTTGACTATCTGGCATTCCTGAAGTTCAACCAAACAACCAATAATTGATTATCATAATTGTGACAATTGACTATCTGGCATTCCTGAAGTTTAAAGGCTGTTCTAGTTTGCTACCAATTCCTCCGTAATCCCGCCCTCAAATTATCTACATGATAAGACCCCGGGTTCGGGTATAACATCTTGTATCAGAGCTTCTTTTTCCCAGATCCCAAAGGACCTAGAACACACTTCCACTCTTTCTCATTTCCTTCATCCTCATTTCGTCCAAAACATTCTCCCCCCCCCCATTTCCTTCATCCTAGCTACTGGCCTACCTTCACTCTTTCACTTCCTAGTTCAAAACATGTCAAAGGAAAAAAAGAAGTAGAAAAAAACACACAAGATTTGTCTTTTTGGTCCTCATTTTCGTCCAAGGCTAAAAGGGATGGAAAAGACTTTATGTTATATCTAGGCTACATGTTTATTGGTAATAATCTGGACCTAAGGAACACAGCTCCTTTATTTGCAGGGAGGGAAGATAATCGATTGTCCTAAGTGGATAATCGACTGTCGAGTGGTTCAGGTTCTTGGGCAAACTTTGCAGGATTTTCAGGGAGGGGAGATAATCGAATGACAGCAGGGTGACAATCGACTATTGAAGGTTGCAGATTTTTGGGGAAGGCTGATAATCGATTGTCTTAAAAAGATAATCGACTATTGAAGGCTGTGGGACTTTCACGAAGGATGGATACTCGATTGTGAATAGTGATAATCGATAATTTGGCGGCTCGGAAAAGGAAAAGAAGTATTTTAGGGAAGGGGAACAAACCAAGTTGGTGTTAAGAGATATCACACACCCTTATCTTAATTTGGGTTGAGTCTAGCATTCAAATAAGGTATCACACACTTATTTAAATAACTAGAACCTAAAACTCACACTCAAGAGAACCACTCTTAAGATATAGGATTAGGAATTTGGAATGAAACACACAAGTGAATCACTTTATTTAAAAGGGAATACAATGTGTTGCTACACCCAGGCCTATGGCTGTTCTAGTTTGCTACCAATTCCTCCGTAATCCCGCCCTCAAATTATCTACATGATAAGACCCGGGTTCGGGTATAACATCTTGTATCAGAGCTTCTTGTTCCCAGATCCCAAAGGACCTAGAACACACTTCCACTCTTTCTCATTTCCTTCATCCTCATTTCGTCCAAAACATTCTCCCCCCCCCCCCCATTTCCTTCATCCTAGCTACTGGCCTACCTTCACTCTTTCACTTCCTAGTTCAAAACATGTCTCACACCTCCCAAACATCACCAAGGAAGACCTGGTTGCATCCAATGCCGAACTCAAAGCTCAAGTTGAGTATTTGGCCAAACAAGTGGCTCAACTCACTAAAATGAAGTTGAAGATGACGGAGACACCCGAGGAAAGTGAAGACGAGCAAGAAGAAGAGGCCCATGCAGAAACTCCTTCCTCTTCCATACGAAAGGACAACCAAGAGAAGTCCTCCGCTAGTTTCAAGGTTGAAATCCCAACCTTTGATGGTAATGACGACCCCGATGATTTTATCGAATGGTTAGAAACGCTTGAACGCGTGTTTGACTATCTGGCATTCCTGAAGTTCAACCAAACAACCAATAATCGATTATCACAATTGTGACAATCGACTATCTGGCATTCCTGAAATTTAAAGGCTGTTCTAGTTTGCTACCAATTCCTCCGTAATCCCGCCCTCAAATTATCTACATGATAAGACCCCAGGTTCGGGTATAACATCTTGTATCAGAGCTTCTTGTTCCAGATCCCAAAGGACCTAGAACACACTTCCACTCTTTCTCATTTCCTTCATCCTCATTTCGTCCAAAACATTCTCCCCCCCCCCATTTCCTTCATCCTAGCTACTAGCCTACCTTCACTCTTTCACTTCCTAGTTCAAAACATGTCTCACACTCCCAAAACATCACCAAGGAAGACCTGGTTGCATCCAATGCCGAACTCAAAGCTCAAGTTGAGTATTTGGCCAAACAAGTGGCTCAACTCACTAAAATGAAGTTGAAGATGACGGAGACACCCGAGGAAAGTGAAGACGAGCAAGAAGAAGAGGCCCATGCAGAAACACCTTCCTCTTCCATACGAAAGGACAACCAAGAGAAGTCCTCCGCTAGTTTCAAGGTTGAAATCCCAACCTTTGATGGCAATGACGACCCCGATGATTTTATCGAATGGTTAGAAACGCTTGAACGCGTGTTTGACTATCTGGCATTCCTGAAGTTCAACCAAACAACCAATAATCGATTATCACAATTGTGACAATCGACTATCTGGCATTCCTGAAATTTAAAGGCTGTTCTAGTTTGCTACCAATTCCTCCGTAATCCCGCCCTCAAATTATCTACATGATAAGACCCCGGGTTCGGGTATAACATCTTGTATCAGAGCTTCTTGTTCCCAGATCCCAAAGGACCTAGAACACACTTCCACTCTTTCTCATTTCCTTCATCCTCATTTCGTCCAAAACATTCTCCCCCCCCCCATTTCCTTCATCCTAGCTACTGGCCTACCTTCACTCTTTCACTTCCTAGTTCAAAACATGTCTCACACCTCCCAAAACATCACCAAGAAAGACCTGGTTGCATCCAATGCCGAACTCAAAGCTCAAGTTGAGTATTTGGCCAAACAAGTGGCTCAACTCACTAAAATGAAGTTGAAGATGACGGAGACACCCGAGGAAAGTGAAGACGAGCAAGAAGAAGAGGCCCATGCAGAAACTCCTTCCTCTTCCATACGAAAGGACAACCAAGAGAAGTCCTCCGCTAGTTTCAAGGTTGAAATCCCAACCTTTGATGGCAATGACGACCCGATGATTTTATCGAATGGTTAGAGACGCTTGAACGCGTGTTTGACTATCTGGCATTCCTGAAGTTCAACCAAACAACCAATAATCGATTATCATAATTGTGACAATTGACTATCTGGCATTCCTGAAGTTTAAAGGCTGTTCTAGTTTGCTACCAATTCCTCCGTAATCCCGCCCTCAAATTATCTACATGATAAGACCCCGGGTTCGGGTATAACATCTTGTATCAGAGCTTCTTTTTCCCAGATCCCAAAGGACCAAGAACACACTTCCACTCTTTCTCATTTCCTTCATCCTCATTTCGTCCAAAACATTCTCCCCCCCCATTTCCTTCATCCTAGCTACTGGCCTACCTTCACTCTTTCACTTCCTAGTTCAAAACATGTCAAAAGGAAAAAAAGAAGTAGAAAAAAACACACAAGATTTGTCTTTTTGGTCCTCATTTTCGTCCAAGGCTAAAAGGATGGAAAAGACTTTATGTTATATCTAGGCTACATGTTTATTGGTAATAATCTGGACCTAAGGAACACAGCTCCTTTATTTGCAGGGAGGGAAGATAATCGATTGTCCTAAGTGGATAATCGACTGTCGAGTGGTTCAGGTTCTTGGGCAAACTTTGCAGGATTTTCAGGGAGGGGAGATAATCGAATGACAGCAGGGTGACAATCGACTATTGAAGGTTGCAGATTTTTGGGGAAGGCTGATAATCGATTGTCTTAAAAAGATAATCGACTATTGAAGGCTGTGGGACTTTCACGAAGGATGGATACTCGATTGTGAATAGTGATAATCGATAATTTGGCGGCTCGGAAAAGGAAAAGAAGTATTTTAGGGAAGGGGAACAAACCAAGTTGGTGTTAAGAGATATCACACACCCTTATCTTAATTTGGGGTTGAGTCTAGCATTCAAATAAGGTATCACACACTTATTTAAATAACTAGAACCTAAAACTCACACTCAAGAGAACCACTCTTAAGATATAGGATTAGGAATTTGGAATGAAACACACAAGTGAATCACTTTATTTAAAAGGGAATACAATGTGTTGCTACACCCAGGCCTATGGCTGTTCTAGTTTGCTACCAATTCCTCCGTAATCCCGCCCTCAAATTATCTACATGATAAGACCCCGGGTTCGGGTATAACATCTTGTATCAGAGCTTCTTGTTCCCAGATCCCAAAGGACCTAGAACACACTTCCACTCTTTCTCATTTCCTTCATCCTCATTTCGTCCAAAACATTCTCCCCCCCCCCCATTTCCTTCATCCTAGCTACTGGCCTACCTTCACTCTTTCACTTCCTAGTTCAAAACATGTCTCACACCTCCCAAAACATCACCAAGGAAGACCTGGTTGCATCCAATGCCGAACTCAAAGCTCAAGTTGAGTATTTGGCCAAACAAGTGGCTCAACTCACTAAAATGAAGTTGAAGATGACGGAGACACCCGAGGAAAGTGAAGACGAGCAAGAAGAAGAGGCCCATGCAGAAACTCCTTCCTCTTCCATACGAAAGGACAACCAAGAGAAGTCCTCCGCTAGTTTCAAGGTTGAAATCCCAACCTTTGATGGTAATGACGACCCCGATGATTTTATCGAATGGTTAGAAACGCTTGAACGCGTGTTTGACTATCTGGCATTCCTGAAGTTCAACCAAACAACCAATAATCGATTATCACAATTGTGACAATCGACTATCTGGCATTCCTGAAATTTAAAGGCTGTTCTAGTTTGCTACCAATTCCTCCGTAATCCCGCCCTCAAATTATCTACATGATAAGACCCCAGGTTCGGGTATAACATCTTGTATCAGAGCTTCTTGTTCCCAGATCCCAAAGGACCTAGAACACACTTCCACTCTTTCTCATTTCCTTCATCCTCATTTCGTCCAAAACATTCTCCCCCCCCCCATTTCCTTCATCCTAGCTACTAGCCTACCTTCACTCTTTCACTTCCTAGTTCAAAACATGTCTCACACCTCCCAAAACATCACCAAGGAAGACCTGGTTGCATCCAATGCCGAACTCAAAGCTCAAGTTGAGTATTTGGCCAAACAAGTGGCTCAACTCACTAAAATGAAGTTGAAGATGACGGAGACACCCGAGGAAAGTGAAGACGAGCAAGAAGAAGAGGCCCATGCAGAAACACCTTCCTCTTCCATACGAAAGGACAACCAAGAGAAGTCCTCCGCTAGTTTCAAGGTTGAAATCCCAACCTTTGATGGCAATGACGACCCCGATGATTTTATCGAATGGTTAGAAACGCTTGAACGCGTGTTTGACTATCTGGCATTCCTGAAGTTCAACCAAACAACCAATAATCGATTATCACAATTGTGACAATCGACTATCTGGCATTCCTGAAATTTAAAGGCTGTTCTAGTTTGCTACCAATTCCTCCGTAATCCCGCCCTCAAATTATCTACATGATAAGACCCCGGGTTCGGGTATAACATCTTGTATCAGAGCTTCTTGTTCCCAGATCCCAAAGGACCTAGAACACACTTCCACTCTTTCTCATTTCCTTCATCCTCATTTCGTCCAAAACATTCTCCCCCCCCATTTCCTTCATCCTAGCTACTGGCCTACCTTCACTCTTTCACTTCCTAGTTCAAAACATGTCTCACACCTCCCAAACCATCACCAAGGAAGACCTGGTTGCATCCAATGCCGAACTCAAAGCTCAAGTTGAGTATTTGGCCAAACAAGTGGCTCAACTCACTAAAATGAAGTTGAAGATGACGGAGACACCCGAGGAAAGTGAAGACGAGCAAGAAGAAGAGGCCCATGCAGAAACTCCTTCCTCTTCCATACGAAAGGACAACCAAGAGAAGTCCTCCGCTAGTTTCAAGGTTGAAATCCCAACCTTTGATGGCAATGACGACCCCGATGATTTTATCGAATGGTTAGAGACGCTTGAACGCGTGTTTGACTATCTGGCATTCCTGAAGTTCAACCAAACAACCAATAATCGATTATCATAATTGTGACAATTGACTATCTGGCATTCCTGAAGTTTAAAGGCTGTTCTAGTTTGCTACCAATTCCTCCGTAATCCCGCCCTCAAATTATCTACATGATAAGACCCGGGTTCGGGTATAACATCTTGTATCAGAGCTTCTTTTCCCAGATCCCAAAGGACCTAGAACACACTTCCACTCTTTCTCATTTCCTTCATCCTCATTTCGTCCAAACATTCTCCCCCCCCCATTTCCTTCATCCTAGCTACTGGCCTACCTTCACTCTTTCACTTCCTAGTTCAAAACATGTCAAAAGGAAAAAAAGAAGTAGAAAAAAACACACAAGATTTGTCTTTTTGGTCCTCATTTTCGTCCAAGGCTAAAAGGGATGGAAAAGACTTTATGTTATATCTAGGCTACATGTTTATTGGTAATAATCTGGACCTAAGGAACACAGCTCTTTATTTGCAAGGAGGGAAGATAATCGATTGTCCTAAGTGGATAATCGACTGTCGAGTGGTTCAGGTTCTTGGGCAAACTTTGCAGGATTTTCAGGGAGGGGAGATAATCGAATGACAGCAGGGTGACAATCGACTATTGAAGGTTGCAGATTTTTGGGAAGGCTGATAATCGATTGTCTTAAAAAGATAATCGACTATTGAAGGCTGTGGGACTTTCACGAAGGATGGATACTCGATTGTGAATAGTGATAATCGATAATTTGGCGGCTCGGAAAAGGAAAAGAAGTATTTTAGGGAAGGGGAACAAACCAAGTTGGTGTTAAGAGATATCACACACCCTTATCTTAATTTGGGGTTGAGTCTAGCATTCAAATAAGGTATCACACACTTATTTAAATAACTAGAACCTAAAACTCACACTCAAGAGAACCACTCTTAAGATATAGGATTAGGAATTTGGAATGAAACACACAAGTGAATCACTTTATTTAAAAGGGAATACAATGTGTTGCTACACCCAGGCCTATGGCTGTTCTAGTTTGCTACCAATTCCTCCGTAATCCCGCCCTCAAATTATCTACATGATAAGACCCCGGGTTCGGGTATAACATCTTGTATCAGAGCTTCTTGTTCCCAGATCCCAAAGGACCTAGAACACACTTCCACTCTTTCTCATTTCCTTCATCCTCATTTCGTCCAAAACATTCTCCCCCCCCCCCATTTCCTTCATCCTAGCTACTGGCCTACCTTCACTCTTTCACTTCCTAGTTCAAAACATGTCTCACACCTCCCAAAACATCACCAAGGAAGACCTGGTTGCATCCAATGCCGAACTCAAAGCTCAAGTTGAGTATTTGGCCAAACAAGTGGCTCAACTCACTAAAATGAAGTTGAAGATGACGGAGACACCCGAGGAAAGTGAAGACGAGCAAGAAGAAGAGGCCCATGCAGAAACTCCTTCCTCTTCCATACGAAAGGACAACCAAGAGAAGTCCTCCGCTAGTTTCAAGGTTGAAATCCCAACCTTTGATGGCAATGACGACCCGATGATTTTATCGAATGGTTAGAAACGCTTGAACGCGTGTTTGACTATCTGGCATTCCTGAAGTTCAACCAAACAACCAATAATCGATTATCACAATTGTGACAATCGACTATCTGGCATTCCTGAAATTTAAAGGCTGTTCTAGTTTGCTACCAATTCCTCCGTAATCCCGCCCTCAAATTATCTACATGATAAGACCCCAGGTTCGGGTATAACATCTTGTATCAGAGCTTCTTGTTCCCAGATCCCAAAGGACCTAGAACACACTTCCACTCTTTCTCATTTCCTTCATCCTCATTTCGTCCAAAACATTCTCCCCCCCCCATTTCCTTCATCCTAGCTACTAGCCTACCTTCACTCTTTCACTTCCTAGTTCAAAACATGTCTCACACCTCCCAAAACATCACCAAGGAAGACCTGGTTGCATCCAATGCCGAACTCAAAGCTCAAGTTGAGTATTTGGCCAAACAAGTGGCTCAACTCACTAAAATGAAGTTGAAGATGACGGAGACACCCGAGGAAAGTGAAGACGAGCAAGAAGAAGAGGCCCATGCAGAAACACCTTCCTCTTCCATACGAAAGGACAACCAAGAGAAGTCCTCCGCTAGTTTCAAGGTTGAAATCCCAACCTTTGATGGCAATGACGACCCCGATGATTTTATCGAATGGTTAGAAACGCTTGAACGCGTGTTTGACTATCTGGCATTCCTGAAGTTCAACCAAACAACCAATAATCGATTATCACAATTGTGACAATCGACTATCTGGCATTCCTGAAATTTAAAGGCTGTTCTAGTTTGCTACCAATTCCTCCGTAATCCCGCCCTCAAATTATCTACATGATAAGACCCGGGTTCGGGTATAACATCTTGTATCAGAGCTTCTTGTTCCCAGATCCCAAAGGACCTAGAACACACTTCCACTCTTTCTCATTTCCTTCATCCTCATTTCGTCCAAAACATTCTCCCCCCCCCATTTCCTTCATCCTAGCTACTGGCCTACCTTCACTCTTTCACTTCCTAGTTCAAAACATGTCTCACACCTCCCAAAACATCACCAAGGAAGACCTGGTTGCATCCAATGCCGAACTCAAAGCTCAAGTTGAGTATTTGGCCAAACAAGTGGCTCAACTCACTAAAATGAAGTTGAAGATGACGGAGACACCCGAGGAAAGTGAAGACGAGCAAGAAGAAGAGGCCCATGCAGAAACTCCTTCCTCTTCCATACGAAAGGACAACCAAGAGAAGTCCTCCGCTAGTTTCAAGGTTGAAATCCCAACCTTTGATGGCAATGACGACCCCGATGATTTTATCGAATGGTTAGAGACGCTTGAACGCGTGTTTGACTATCTGGCATTCCTGAAGTTCAACCAAACAACCAATAATTGATTATCATAATTGTGACAATTGACTATCTGGCATTCCTGAAGTTTAAAGGCTGTTCTAGTTTGCTACCAATTCCTCCGTAATCCCGCCCTCAAATTATCTACATGATAAGACCCCGGGTTCGGGTATAACATCTTGTATCAGAGCTTCTTTTTCCCAGATCCCAAAGGACCTAGAACACACTTCCACTCTTTCTCATTTCCTTCATCCTCATTTCGTCCAAAACATTCTCCCCCCCCCCCATTTCCTTCATCCTAGCTACTGGCCTACCTTCACTCTTTCACTTCCTAGTTCAAAACATGTCAAAAGGAAAAAAAGAAGTAGAAAAAAACACACAAGATTTGTCTTTTTGGTCCTCATTTTCGTCCAAGGCTAAAAGGGATGGAAAAGACTTTATGTTATATCTAGGCTACATGTTTATTGGTAATAATCTGGACCTAAGGAACACAGCTCCTTTATTTGCAGGGAGGGAAGATAATCGATTGTCCTAAGTGGATAATCGACTGTCGAGTGGTTCAGGTTCTTGGGCAAACTTTGCAGGATTTTCAGGGAGGGGAGATAATCGAATGACAGCAGGGTGACAATCGACTATTGAAGGTTGCAGATTTTTGGGGAAGGCTGATAATCGATTGTCTTAAAAAGATAATCGACTATTGAAGGCTGTGGGACTTTCACGAAGGATGGATACTCGATTGTGAATAGTGATAATCGATAATTTGGCGGCTCGGAAAAGGAAAAGAAGTATTTTAGGGAAGGGGAACAAACCAAGTTGGTGTTAAGAGATATCACACACCCTTATCTTAATTTGGGGTTGAGTCTAGCATTCAAATAAGGTATCACACACTTATTTAAATAACTAGAACCTAAAACTCACACTCAAGAGAACCACTCTTAAGATATAGGATTAGGAATTTGGAATGAAACACACAAGTGAATCACTTTATTTAAAAGGGAATACAATGTGTTGCTACACCCAGGCCTATGGCTGTTCTAGTTTGCTACCAATTCCTCCGTAATCCCGCCCTCAAATTATCTACATGATAAGACCCCGGGTTCGGGTATAACATCTTGTATCAGAGCTTCTTGTTCCCAGATCCCAAAGGACCTAGAACACACTTCCACTCTTTCTCATTTCCTTCATCCTCATTTCGTCCAAAACATTCTCCCCCCCCCCCATTTCCTTCATCCTAGCTACTGGCCTACCTTCACTCTTTCACTTCCTAGTTCAAAACATGTCTCACACCTCCCAAAACATCACCAAGGAAGACCTGGTTGCATCCAATGCCGAACTCAAAGCTCAAGTTGAGTATTTGGCCAAACAAGCGGCTCAACTCACTAAAATGAAGTTGAAGATGACGGAGACACCCGAGGAAAGTGAAGACGAGCAAGAAGAAGAGGCCCATGCAGAAACTCCTTCCTCTTCCATACGAAAGGACAACCAAGAGAAGTCCTCCGCTAGTTTCAAGGTTGAAATCCCAACCTTTGATGGCAATGACGACCCCGATGATTTTATCGAATGGTTAGAGACGCTTGAACGCGTGTTTGACTATCTGGCATTCCTGAAGTTCAACCAAACAACCAATAATTGATTATCATAATTGTGACAATTGACTATCTGGCATTCCTGAAGTTTAAAGGCTGTTCTAGTTTGCTACCAATTCCTCCGTAATCCCGCCCTCAAATTATCTACATGATAAGACCCCGGGTTCGGGTATAACATCTTGTATCAGAGCTTCTTTTTCCCAGATCCCAAAGGACCTAGAACACACTTCCACTCTTTCTCATTTCCTTCATCCTCATTTCGTCCAAAACATTCTCCCCCCCCCCCATTTCCTTCATCCTAGCTACTGGCCTACCTTCACTCTTTCACTTCCTAGTTCAAAACATGTCGAAAGGAAAAAAAGAAGTAGAAAAAAACACACAAGATTTGTCTTTTTGGTCCTCATTTTCGTCCAAGGCTAAAAGGGATGGAAAAGACTTTATGTTATATCTAGGCTACATGTTTATTGGTAATAATCTGGACCTAAGGAACACAGCTCCTTTATTTGCAGGGAGGGAAGATAATCGATTGTCCTAAGTGGATAATCGACTGTCGAGTGGTTCAGGTTCTTGGGCAAACTTTGCAGGATTTTCAGGGAGGGGAGATAATCGAATGACAGCAGGGTGACAATCGACTATTGAAGGTTGCAGATTTTTGGGGAAGGCTGATAATCGATTGTCTTAAAAAGATAATCGACTATTGAAGGCTGTGGGACTTTCACGAAGGATGGATACTCGATTGTGAATAGTGATAATCGATAATTTGGCGGCTCGGAAAAGGAAAAGAAGTATTTTAGGGAAGGGGAACAAACCAAGTTGGTGTTAAGAGATATCACACACCCTTATCTTAATTTGGGGTTGAGTCTAGCATTCAAATAAGGTATCACACACTTATTTAAATAACTAGAACCTAAAACTCACACTCAAGAGAACCACTCTTAAGATATAGGATTAGGAATTTGGAATGAAACACACAAGTGAATCACTTTATTTAAAAGGGAATACAATGTGTTGCTACACCCAGGCCTATGGCTGTTCTAGTTTGCTACCAATTCCTCCGTAATCCCGCCCTCAAATTATCTACATGATAAGACCCCGGGTTCGGGTATAACATCTTGTATCAGAGCTTCTTGTTCCCAGATCCCAAAGGACCTAGAACACACTTCCACTCTTTCTCATTTCCTTCATCCTCATTTCGTCCAAAACATTCTCCCCCCCCCCCATTTCCTTCATCCTAGCTACTGGCCTACCTTCACTCTTTCACTTCCTAGTTCAAAACATGTCTCACACCTCCCAAAACATCACCAAGGAAGACCTGGTTGCATCCAATGCCGAACTCAAAGCTCAAGTTGAGTATTTGGCCAAACAAGCGGCTCAACTCACTAAAATGAAGTTGAAGATGACGGAGACACCCGAGGAAAGTGAAGACGAGCAAGAAGAAGAGGCCCATGCAGAAACTCCTTCCTCTTCCATACGAAAGGACAACCAAGAGAAGTCCTCCGCTAGTTTCAAGTTGAAATCCCAACCTTTGATGGCAATGACGACCCGATGATTTTATCGAACGGTTAGAAACGCTTGAACGCGTGTTTGACTATCTGGCATTCCTGAAGTTCAACCAAACAACCAATAATCGATTATCACAATTGTGACAATCGACTATCTGGCATTCCTGAATTTTAAAGGCTGTTCTAGTTTGCTACCAATTCCTCTGTAATCCCGCCCTCAAATTATCTACATGATAAGACCTCGTGTTCGGGTATAACATCTTGTATCAGAGCTTCTTGTTCCCAGATCCCAAAGGACCTAGAACACACTTCCACTCTTTCTCATTTCCTTCATCCTCATTTCGTCCAAAACATTCTCCCCCCCCATTTCCTTCATCCTAGCTACTGGCCTACCTTCACTCTTTCACTTCCTAGCTCAAAACATGTCTCACACCTTCCAAAACATCACCAAGGAAGACCTGGTTGCATCCAATGCCGAACTCAAAGATCAAGTTGAGTATTTGGCCAAACAAGTGGCTCAACTCACTAAAATGAAGTTGAAGATGACGGAGACACCCGAGGAAAGTGAAGACGAGCAAGAAGAAGAGGCCCATGCAGAAACTCCTTCCTCTTCCATACGAAAGGACAACCAAGAGAAGTCCTCCGCTAGTTTCAAGGTTGAAATCCCAACCTTTGATGGCAATGACGACCCCGATGATTTTATCGAATGGTTAGAAACGCTTGAACGCGTGTTTGACTATCTGGCATTCCTGAAGTTCAACCAAACAACCAATAATCGATTATCACAATTGTGACAATCGACTATCTGGCATTCCTGAAATTTAAAGGCTGTTCTAGTTTGCTACCAATTCCTCCGTAATCCCGCCCTCAAATTATCTACATGATAAGACCCCGGGTTCGGGTATAACATCTTGTATCAGAGCTTCTTGTTCCCAGATCCCAAAGGACCTAGAACACACTTCCACTCTTTCTCATTTCCTTCATCCTCATTTCGTCCAAAACATTCTCCCCCCCCATTTCCTTCATCCTAGCTACTGGCCTACCTTCACTCTTTCACTTCCTAGTTCAAAACATGTCAAAAGGAAAAAAAGAAGTAGAAAAAAACACACAAGATTTGTCTTTTTGGTCCTCATTTTCGTCCAAGGCTAAAAGGGATGGAAAAGACTTTATGTTATATCTAGGCTACATGTTTATTGGTAATAATCTGGACCTAAGGAACACAGCTCCTTTATTTGCAGGGAGGGAAGATAATCGATTGTCCTAAGTGGATAATCGACTGTCGAGTGGTTCAGGTTCTTGGGCAAACTTTGCAGGATTTTCAGGGAGGGAGATAATCGAATGACAGCAGGGTGACAATCGACTATTGAAGGTTGCAGATTTTTGGGGAAGGCTGATAATCGATTGTCTTAAAAAGATAATCGACTATTGAAGGCTGTGGGACTTTCACGAAGGATGGATACTCGATTGTGAATAGTGATAATCGATAATTTGGCGGCTCGGAAAAGGAAAAGAAGTATTTTAGGGAAGGGGAACAAACCAAGTTGGTGTTAAGAGATATCACACACCCTTATCTTAATTTGGGGTTGAGTCTAGCATTCAAATAAGGTATCACACACTTATTTAAATAACTAGAACCTAAAACTCACACTCAAGAGAACCACTCTTAAGATATAGGATTAGGAATTTGGAATGAAACACACAAGTGAATCACTTTATTTAAAAGGGAATACAATGTGTTGCTACACCCAGGCCTATGGCTGTTCTAGTTTGCTACCAATTCCTCCGTAATCCCGCCCTCAAATTATCTACATGATAAGACCCCGGGTTCGGGTATAACATCTTGTATCAGAGCTTCTTGTTCCCAGATCCCAAAGGACCTAGAACACACTTCCACTCTTTCTCATTTCCTTCATCCTCATTTCGTCCAAAACATTCTCCCCCCCCATTTCCTTCATCCTAGCTACTGGCCTACCTTCACTCTTTCACTTCCTAGTTCAAAACATGTCTCACACCTCCCAAAACATCACCAAGGAAGACCTGGTTGCATCCAATGCCGAACTCAAAGCTCAAGTTGAGTATTTGGCCAAACAAGCGGCTCAACTCACTAAAATGAAGTTGAAGATGACGGAGACACCCGAGGAAAGTGAAGACGAGCAAGAAGAAGAGGCCCATGCAGAAACTCCTTCCTCTTCCATACGAAAGGACAACCAAGAGAAGTCCTCCGCTAGTTTCAAGGTTGAAATCCCAACCTTTGATGGCAATGACGACCCCGATGATTTTATCGAACGGTTAGAAACGCTTGAACGCGTGTTTGACTATCTGGCATTCCTGAAGTTCAACCAAACAACCAATAATCGATTATCACAATTGTGACAATCGACTATCTGGCATTCCTGAAATTTAAAGGCTGTTCTAGTTTGCTACCAATTCCTCCGTAATCCCGCCCTCAAATTATCTACATGATAAGACCCCAGGTTCGGGTATAACATCTTGTATCAGAGCTTCTTGTTCCCAGATCCCAAAGGACCTAGAACACACTTCCACTCTTTCTCATTTCCTTCATCCTCATTTCGTCCAAAACATTCTCCCCCCCCCCCCCATTTCCTTCATCCTAGCTACTAGCCTACCTTCACTCTTTCACTTCCTAGTTCAAAACATGTCTCACACCTCCCAAAACATCACCAAGGAAGAGCTGGTTGCATCCAATGCCGAACTCAAAGCTCAAGTTGAGTATTTGGCCAAACAAGTGGCTCAACTCACTAAAATGAAGTTGAAGATGACGGAGACACCCGAGGAAAGTGAAGACGAGCAAGAAGAAGAGGCCCATGCAGAAACACCTTCCTCTTCCATACGAAAGGACAACCAAGAGAAGTCCTCCGCTAGTTTCAAGGTTGAAATCCCAACCTTTGATGGCAATGACGACCCCGATGATTTTATCGAATGGTTAGAAACGCTTGAACGCGTGTTTGACTATCTGGCATTCCTGAAGTTCAACCAAACAACCAATAATCGATTATCACAATTGTGACAATCGACTATCTGGCATTCCTGAAATTTAAAGGCTGTTCTAGTTTGCTACCAATTCCTCCGTAATCCGCCCTCAAATTATCTACATGATAAGACCCCGGGTTCGGGTATAACATCTTGTATCAGAGCTTCTTGTTCCCAGATCCCAAAGGACCTAGAACACACTTCCACTCTTTCTCATTTCCTTCATCCTCATTTCGTCCAAAACATTCTCCCCCCCCCCATTTCCTTCATCCTAGCTACTGGCCTACCTTCACTCTTTCACTTCCTAGTTCAAAACATGTCTCACACCTCCCAAAACATCACCAAGGAAGACCTGGTTGCATCCAATGCCGAACTCAAAGCTCAAGTTGAGTATTTGGCCAAACAAGTGGCTCAACTCACTAAAATGAAGTTGAAGATGACGGAGACACCCGAGGAAAGTGAAGACGAGCAAGAAGAAGAGGCCCATGCAGAAACTCCTTCCTCTTCCATACGAAAGGACAACCAAGAGAAGTCCTCCGCTAGTTTCAAGGTTGAAATCCCAACCTTTGATGGCAATGACGACCCCGATGATTTTATCGAATGGTTAGAGACGCTTGAACGCGTGTTTGACTATCTGGCATTCCTGAAGTTCAACCAAACAACCAATAATCGATTATCATAATTGTGACAATTGACTATCTGGCATTCCTGAAGTTTAAAGGCTGTTCTAGTTTGCTACCAATTCCTCCGTAATCCCGCCCTCAAATTATCTACATGATAAGACCCCGGGTTCGGGTATAACATCTTGTATCAGAGCTTCTTTTTCCCAGATCCCAAAGGACCTAGAACACACTTCCACTCTTTCTCATTTCCTTCATCCTCATTTCGTCCAAAACATTCTCCCCCCCCCCATTTCCTTCATCCTAGCTACTGGCCTACCTTCACTCTTTCACTTCCTAGTTCAAAACATGTCAAAAGGAAAAAAAGAAGTAGAAAAAAACACACAAGATTTGTCTTTTTGGTCCTCATTTTCGTCCAAGGCTAAAAGGGATGGAAAAGACTTTATGTTATATCTAGGCTACATGTTTATTGGTAATAATCTGGACCTAAGGAACACAGCTCCTTTATTTGCAGGGAGGGAAGATAATCGATTGTCCTAAGTGGATAATCGACTGTCGAGTGGTTCAGGTTCTTGGGCAAACTTTGCAGGATTTTCAGGGAGGGGAGATAATCGAATGACAGCAGGGTGACAATCGACTATTGAAGGTTGCAGATTTTTGGGAAGGCTGATAATCGATTGTCTTAAAAAGATAATCGACTATTGAAGGCTGTGGGACTTTCACGAAGGATGGATACTCGATTGTGAATAGTGATAATCGATAATTTGGCGGCTCGGAAAAGGAAAAGAAGTATTTTAGGGAAGGGGAACAAACCAAGTTGGTGTTAAGAGATATCACACACCCTTATCTTAATTTGGGGTTGAGTCTAGCATTCAAATAAGGTATCACACACTTATTTAAATAACTAGAACCTAAAACTCACACTCAAGAGAACCACTCTTAAGATATAGGATTAGGAATTTGGAATGAAACACACAAGTGAATCACTTTATTTAAAAGGGAATACAATGTGTTGCTACACCCAGGCCTATGGCTGAATATATAGAAATACCTTAGAGGGCAAGGGGAGAAATACAACTCACTTAAAATAATGCCCACATGCTCATGTTTCTTGAGTGGAATGAAATCAGGGATATGGGCTGCTTGGTGGGGTTTTTGGTGTTTCCTGAGTGACTGGAAATGTTAGGGGAAGGAGGGATGAATGTGGGGAGGGTTGAGGTTGAGGGCCAAGAAGTGGGGGCAAGATAATGTGGTACATTTGGTTGGGTATTTGTGGTGGTTTTGGGGGAATTTGAATTTGGTCAGTGTGGGGAGACAAAGGGGTGTATGTGGGGTGTGTCATTTGGAGTTTTGTTGTAGGTTTGTTGTGGGGAGTGGAGGTATTATTGTGAAGGAAAATATCCCTGGGCATTTTTGGGTTGTAATTTAAGTGTATTGGGGAACATAATGGGGACCATGTTGGGTGTTATTTTGGACACTTATTTTCGGCATTGTAAAAGAAAAGGGAAGGGAAATTGTGGCTTGGTTTGCTTTGGATTCCCGGGAATGGATTTTGAAATGTTGGGATTGGTTATAACGGTGGTGATGGGTTCAGGGTTAGTATGGTTAGGGTGCATGGTTTGGTGATGATTTCATTCCAAAGGGGATCATAACACTTGGACATTATTCCTTTGATTTGTTTAAGGACTTGAGGACGATTTGTGGTGCTCGGGGATACATCATCCTCCCCGTCTTCAGAAGAGTTTGTCCTCAAACTTGGAAGTTCTTTAGGGTCAAAATACGGGCTGAGATCATTAACGTTGAATGTAGCAGAAACTCCGTAATCTCCAGGGAGATTGACTTTGTAGGCATTGTCGTTGATCTTCTCCCAAACCTCGAATGGGCCGTCGGCTCTTGGTAGTAACTTAGACTTATGTTTAGTGGGGAAACGCTCTTTACAAAGGTGAATCCAAACCAAGTCCCCGGGCTGAAAACTTACGAATTTTCATCCTTTGTTGATCCTTGTGCTAACTTTCTCGTTAACCGCTTCAATCTACTCTCGAACCTTGTTGTGGAGCTCTTGAATTTCCTTGGACCTTTTATCAGCTGCCCAACTTGTTGCTCTTTTCCTACGATGGGATCAAGCTCAAGCGGGGTGAGGGGATTCAAACCATATACCGCCATGAACGGGGATAGTCCGGTAGTTTTGTTTGGGGTCCGGTTATAGGCAAACTCGGCAAGTGGCAGTAGCTCTTCCCATTGGTTGATATTTTGTTTGATTAGAACTTGAAGAAGAATTCCAAGTGAAGTTGGTGACCTCGGTTTGACCATCGGTTTGCGGATGGCTAGAGGTGCTGAATTTGATTTTTGTGCCTAACTTTCTCCACAACGTCATCAAAAAATGACTAAGGAATTTGGGATCCCTATCAGAGACCATGCTACAGGGTATGCCATGTAGTTTGACGACCTCTCGAAAGTAAAGATCGGCTACTTGGGATGCATCGTATGTGGTAACGCAAGGAATGAAGTGGGCCATCTTTGAGAATCTGTCCACAACCACCATAATAGAATCTTTGCTTCGTTGACTTCTGGGCAGCCCGGTAATGAAGTCCAAACTAACATCTTCCCACGGGGTGTACGGAACGGGCAGGGGTAAGTGCATTCCTTGGAACAAGGCTTGGGACTTTGCAAGTTGACAAGTGTGACATCTCTTGACGAATTGCTCGACGTGTCTCTCCATTTTCGGCCAGAAGTAATGCTCTTTCATGAGGGTCTCACGAACGCTGCTCCTCGGGATGCACAGTTGATTACCATGAAAGAGGTAACCATCTTTGATTAGGTAATCTCCATGGGGCCGAGATAAGCAATGGGTGTACACCTCTTTGAAATCTTCATCATCCTTGTACAGTTCCTGCAAAAATTCAAAACCAAGAAGTTTGGTACTAAGTACCGTTAGTAATAAATGCCTCCGGGATAAAACATCTTTGCCTTTGTTCATAGATCCGTTCTTGTGCTTGATGGTGAATGTAAAGGTTTGAATGTATTCAACCCATTTGGCATGACGGGGTCGAAGTTTGTGTTGCCCTTGAATGTACTTCAACGCCTCATGATCGGAGTGAAGGATGAACTCCTTACTTACGAGATCGTGGTACCAATGCTCAAGGGATCGTACCAACGCATAGAATTCTTTATCGAATGCATCACACTCTACCTCAATGCCAACTCCTGATGCAACACATTCTACCTCGAACAATTTCTCGAAACTGGGAAGGGCCAATACGGGGGCATGCATCAAGCGATCCTTGACTATTTCAAAGGCTTGTTAGGCCCCCGAGTTCCACTCAAACTTTGTATTATTCGTCAAATCTGTGAGGGGTGCAGTTATGGTACTAAAATCCTTCACAAATCGCCAATAGAAAGATGCAAGGCCGTGGAAACTTTTAACTTGTTGCATTGTTGTGGGAACGGGCCAATCTCGTATGGGTTGTGTTTTCTTCTCATCCACCTTGATTCCTTCTCTTGAGATAAAGTACCCCAAGAACTCCGTTTCTTGAGAAAAGAATTGACTCTTCTCAAGGTTGCCATATAACTGCTCTTCTTCCAATTTCTTAACCACCAAAGTGAGGTTATTAGCATGGTCTTCCTCGTTCCGACTGTAGATCAAAATGTCGTCAAAGTACACTACGACAAAATGACTTATAAATGGCTTCAAGACTTGATTCATGAGCCTCATGAATGTGCTTGGTGCATTGGTTAATCCAAATGGCATAACTAGCCACTCGTATAACCCGAACTTCGTCTTGAATGCTGTTTTCCATTCATCTCCCTCGAAGATTCGAATTTGATGATAACCACTTCGGAGGTCAATCTTTGAGAAGATATTGGAGCCATGAAGCTCATCCAACATGTCCTCAAGCCTAGGTATGGGGTACCTATACTTGATGGTAATCTTGTTAATGGCTCAGCTATCACAACACATATGCCAAGTACCATTTTTCTTTGGTACCAAAAGAGCCGGAACAGCACAGGGGCTTAAGCTTTCTCTCACGAATCCTTTGGCTAGTAACTCATTAACTTGCCGTTGGATTTCCTTGGTTTCCTCGGGATTCATTCGGTACGCAGGCTTGTTGGGTAGGGAAGCTCCTAGAATGAGATCAATCTTGTGTTGAATGTCTCGTTTTGGTGGTAGGCCGTGAGGCACATCTTCGGGAAAGACATGGGAGAATTGTTCAACAATGGGCTTGGCTAACGGGTGAAGTGGGAGTGGGGTTATAGTGGAATCGGGTGCTTCGTTTTCAAAGAGAATCAGTTCTTTTTGGGGCTCATACTCATGGTGTTCGGCTTGCAATATAGTGGAAAAGAGGACGGGGCTTTCTTCTTTGGATGGGGGGGGGGGGGGGGAAGCCGTGGGGTTAGAGGGGGCAAGGATGTGAGGGTAACCTTCTTCTTGTTGATGAGGATTGAATATGTGTTGGCATATCCGAATGTTATATCTAAGCTCAGGGTTTTATAGTCTCAAACTCTTTATTTACAGGGAGGGGAAAATAATCGATTGTCCTAAGTGGATAATCGATTATTGAAGGCTTCAGGTTCTGGGTAGTTTTCTGGGAATTCTCTGAGAAGGACGATAATCGATTGACGGAGGAGTGGCAATCGATTATTGAGAATTGCAGATTTCTGGGAAAAGTTGATAATCGATTGTCCTAAGTGGATAATCGATTATTGACGGCTTCAGGTTCTTGGCAGTTTCTGGGAATTCTCTGAGAAGGACGATAATCGTTGACGGAGGAGTGGTAATCGATTATTGTGAGTTGCAGGTTTCTAGGAAAAGCTGATAATCGATTATCTGAAAGTGATAATCGACTATTGAAGACTGCGGGTGTTTTTACGAAGGATAGATAATCGACTTCTACTACTGATAATCGATTACTCGACAGTTCGAGACAGGAAAAAAGGTATTTCTTTGGAGAGGGGAACAAGCCAAGTTGGTGTTAAGAGATGTTACTCACCCTTATCTTAACTTGAGGTTGAATCTAGCATTAAAATAAGATATAACACACTTATTTAAATATCTAGAACCTAAAACTCACACTCAAGAGAACCACTCTTAAGATATAGGATTAGGAATTTGGAATGAAACACACAAGTGATTCACTTTGATTAAAAGGGGAATACAATGTGTTTCTACACCCAGGGCTATTGCTGAATATATAGGATTACATTGGAGGGAAAGAGGGAAAATGCAACTCACTCAAAATAATGCCCATGTGCTTATGTTTCTTAAGTGGAATGAAATCAGGGATATGGGTTGTTTGGTGGGGTTTTGGGCTGTTTCTGAGTTGCAGGAAATGTTGGGTGGAAGGAGGGATGAATGTGGGGAGGGCTGAGGTTGAGGGCCAAGGGGTGGGGGTAAGATGAAGTGGTACATTTGGCTGGGTATTTGTGGAGGTTTTGGGGGAATTTGAATTTGGTCAGGGTTGGGAGAAAAAGGGGTGTGTGTGGGGTGTGTCATTTGGACTTTTGTTGTAGGTTTGTTGTGGGGATTGGATGTATTATTGTGAAGGAAAATATCCCTGAGCATTTTGGTTTATAATTTGAGTGTATTGGGGAACATCATGGGGACCATGCTGGGTGTGTTTTTGGACACTTATTTTCGGCATTGTAAAATAGGAAGAAAGGGAAATTGTGGCTTGGTTTTCTTTGGATACCTGGGAATGGATTGTGAAGTGCTGGGATTGGTTATTAATGTGGTGATGGGTTGAGGGTAAGTATGGTTAGGGTGCATGGTTTGATGATGATTTCATTCCAGAGGGGGTCATAACACTAGGACATTATTCCACTGATTTCCTTAAGGACTTGAGGGTGATTTGTGGTGCTCTGGGATATATCATCCTCCCCGTCTTCAGAAAAGTTTGTCCTCAAACTTGGAAGTTCTTCAGGGTCAAAATATGGACTGAGATCCTTAACATTGAATGTAGCAGAAACTCCGTAATCTCCAGGCAAATTGACTTTGTAGGCGTTGTCGTTGATCTTCTCTAAAATCTCGAATGGGCCGTCGGCTCTTGGTAGTAACTTGGACTTACGTTTGGCGGGAAAACGCTCTTTCCTTAGGTGAATCCAAACCAAGTCACCGGGCTGAAAACTTGTGAATTTTCTTCCTTTGTTGATCCTGTTACTAACTTTCTCATTTACCGCTTCAATCTTCTCTCGAACCTTTTCATGGAGTTCTTGAATTTCCTTGGGCCGTTGATCAGCTAACTGTATTGCTCTTTTCCTACGATTGGATCAAGCTCAAGTGGGGTGAGGGGGTTCGAACCATAGACCACCATGAACAGGGATAGCCCCGTGGTCTTGTTTGGGGTTCGGTTATAGGCAAACTCGCCGTGCAGCAGTAGCTCTTCCCATTGCTTGATGTTTCGTTTGATTAGAACTCGAAGGAGAGTTCCAAGCGTTCTGTTAGTGACCTCGGTTTGTCCGTCAGTTTGCGGATGGCTAGTAGTGCTGAATTTGAGCTTTGTGCCTAGCTTTCTCCACAATGTCATCCAAAAATGGCTAAGGAATTTGGGATCCCTATCAGAAACAATGCTACGAGGTATGCCATGGAGTTTAACGACCTCTCGGAAGTAGAGATCGGCTACTTGGGAAGCATCGTATGTAGTAACGCAGGGAATGAAATGGGCCATCTTTGAGAATCTATCCACAACCACCATTATGGAATCCTTGCTTCGTTGAGTTCTGGGTAGCCCAGTAATGAAGTCTAGGCTAACATCTTCCCACGGGGCGTACGGGACGGGTAAGGGTAAGTGCATTCCTTGGGGTAGGGCTTGGGACTTTGCAAGTTGACAAGTGTGACATCTCTTGATGAAGTGCTCGACGTCTCTCTCCATTTTGGGCCAGAAGTAATGCTCTTTCATCATAAAATAAGTCTTGTTGATTCCGAAGTGACCGGCTAGTCCACCACCGTGGACCTCGTCTATCAGGGTTTCACGAACGCTGCTCCTCGGGATGCACAGTTGATTACCACGAAAGAGGTAACCATCTTTGATTAGGTAATCTCCATGGGGCCGAGATAAGAATTGGGCATACATTTCCTTGAAATATTCATCATCCTTGTAGAGTTCCTGCAAAAATTCAAAACCAAGAAGTTTGGTACTAAGTACCGTTAGTAATAAGTGTCTCCGGGACAACGCATCCGCGCCTTTGTTCATGGACCCGTTCCTGTGCCTGATGGTGAAGGTAAAGGTTTGAATGTATTCAACCCATTTGGCATGACGGGGTTGAAGCTTGTGCTGCCCTTGAATGTACTTCAACGCCTCATGGTCGGAGTGAAGGATGAATTCCTTACTCACGAGATAGTGTCGCCAATGCTCAAGAGACCGTACCAACGCATAGAATTCTTTGTCGTAGGTAGAATAGCGTCTTCGTGTGTCATTGAGCTTCTCACTGAAGTAGGAAACCGGGTGTCCCTCTTGAGTTAGGACAGCCCCAATGCCAACTCCCGATGCATCAGACTCCACCTCGAACAACTTCTCGAAACTGGGCAGGGCCAATACGGGGGCATGCGTTAAGCGATCCTTGATTGCTTCGAAGGCTTGTTGGGCTCTCGAGTTCCACTCAAACTTCGGATTCTTTGTCAAGTCCGTGAGGGGGGCAGTGATAGTACTAAAGTCCTTCACAAATCGCCGATAGAAGGATGCAAGGCCATGGAAGCTCCTAACTTGCTGCATTGTTGTGGGAACGGGCCAATCTCGTATGGCGTGTGTTTTCTTCTCATCGACTTTGATCCCTTCACTTGAGATAAAGTATCCCAAAAACTCGGTTTTTTGAGAAAAGAATTGACTCTTCTCAAGGTTTCCATATAACTTCTCTTCTTCCAATTTCTTAATCACCAAAGTGAGGTGATTAGCATGATCTTCCTCGTTCCGGTTGTAGACCAAAATGTCGTCAAAGTATACTACGACAAAGTGACCTATAAATGGCTTCAACACTTGATTCATTAGCCTCATGAATGTGCTTGGTGCATTGGTTAATCCAAATGGCATAACTAGCCACTCGTATAACCCGAACTTCGTCTTGAATGCTGTTTTCCATTCATCTCCCTCAAAGATTCGAATTTGATGATAACCACTTCAGAGATCAATCTTTGAGAAGATATTGGATCCATGAAGTTCATCCAACATGTCCTCAAGCCTAGGTATGGGTTACCTATACTTGATGGTAATCTTGCTAATGTTATACCCAAGCTCAGGTTTTTAAAGGAACTATCTTGTTAAGAACAGGGAAGAAATAATCGATTGTCCAAAGTGGATAATCGATTATCAGGGGCTTCAGTTTCTGGGGGCAATTTTCTGGGGATTTTCTGGGAGGGGAGATAATCGATTTACAGGAGGTGTCAATCGATTATTGAGGATGGCAGGTTTTTTTTTGGGAAAGGCTGATAATCGATTATTGGAGACTGATAATCGACTATTGAGGGCTGCAGGTGTTTCACGAAGGATAGATAATCGATTTCCAGTGGGGATAATCGATTATTTGACAGCTCGAGACAGGAACAAGGTACTTCTTTGGAAAGAAAAACAAACCAAATTGGTGTTAAGGGATATTACACACCCTTATCTTAACTTGGGGATGAATCTAGCATTTAAATAAGATATTACACACTTACTTAAATAACTAGAACCTAAAACTCACACTCAAGAGAACCACTCTTAAGATATAGGATTAGGAATTTGGAATGAATCACACAAGTGAATCACTTTGATTAAAATTGGAATACAATGTGTTTACAATGCTCAGGGATGAGCTTATATAGGCATAGAAAAGGGAGACTACCAAGTCTCTTATTCACACAAATTAAAGAAATTAATGGCCACTTGTTGATGTTCCTTTAGTGGGAAAAACACAGGGATTATTGTACTTGTAGGGCAGGATTTTGGCTATTAGTGGTGGGAGGGAATATGTGAATATAATTCACAATTGATTGGCTTAGGTGGGGTTGTTTTGGGCAGGAGAAAAAGGGTGGGGTAGCAGGTTATTTGGAGGTATTTCCTGGGCTGGATATGGGGTAAAAACATGGGGAATTGAAGGGTGTGGGTGTGGGTCAAGGTGTCTTGGATTTTATGGCTGTTTGTTTAGCCAAGTTAAGGTGTAAAGGAGTAGTATTGGTAGGGTTGTGGCATGAGGTTTTTGGCCAGGGATGAAGGAAAAATAAATGTAGTTTTGGGTTTATTATTTTGGATATTTTGGGGTTTGGATTGGATGAGAATGGCTGGGCCTTTTAAGTTGGAGTTGGGCTCAGGGAAATTATGGCTATGTGGCTGGTTTTAGGATTGATAAGTTCGGTCCAAAAGGAATCATAACACTTAGCCATTATTCCGTTAATTTGTTTAACGACTTTAGAGTCGTTGGTAGTCGCCCGGGGTATATCAGCTAAGGGCTCGGCTATCACAACACATACGCCAAGTACCATTTTTCTTTGGCACCAAGAGAGCCGGAACAGCACAGGGGCTCAGGCTTTCTCTCACGAATCCTTTGGCTAGTAACTCATCAACTTGCCGTTGGACCTCCTTGGTTTCCTCAGGGTTCATTCGGTACGCAGGCTTGTTTGGTAGGGCAGCTCCAGGAATGAGATCAATCTTGTGTTGAATGTCTCGTTTTGGTGGTAGGCCGTGAGGCACATCTTCGGGAAAGACATGGGAGAATTGCTCAACGATAGGCTTGGCTAACGGGTGGGGTGGTGCTGAGGTTGTGGCAGAATCGGAGGCTTCGTTTTCAAAGAGAATCAGTTCTTTTTGGGGTTCATATTCATGGTGTTCGGCTTACAGTATAGTGGAAATGAGAACGGGGGTTTCTTCTTCGGATGGGGGGTAGCTGTGGGGTTAGAGGGGGGCAAGGATGTGAGGGTAACCTTCTTCTTGTTGATGAGGAATGAATATGTGTTGGCATATCCATCATGGAACACCTTCCGATCAAATAACCAAGGTCGTCCCAATAGAACATGGCAGGCATCCATTGGGATGATATCACACCATATCTCGTCGGAATAACTTCGTCCAATGCTTAATGATACCAAACTCCAGGAATCCACATGTAATCCCTTGCCATGGTTCAACCACTGAATCGTGTATGGCCTCGGGTGTGGTGAGGTCTTCAACTTCAGCTTATCTACCAACGTTTTTGAAGCGACATTGGTGCAAGGGATTACGTGTGGATTCCCGGAGTGAAGTTGAAGACCTCACCACACCCGAGGCCATACACGATTCAGTGGTTGAACCATGGCAAGGGATTACGTGTGGATTCCCGGTGGAGTGTGATGCATCGGGAGTTGGCATTGGGGCTGTCCTAACTCAAGAGGGACACCGGGTTTCCTACTTCAGTGAGAAGCTCAATGACACACGAAGACGCTATTCGACCTACGACAAATAATTCTATGCGTTGGTACGGTCTCTTGAGCATTGGTGACACTATCTCGTGAGTAAGGAATTCATCCTTCACTCCGACCATGAGGCGTTGAAGTACATTCAAGGGCAGCACAAGCTTCGACCCCGTCATGCCAAATGGGTTGAATACATTCAAACCTTTACATTCACCATCAGGCACAAGAACGGGTCCATGAACAAAGGCGCGGATGCGTTGTCTCGGAGACACTTATTACTAACGGTACTTAGTACCAAACTTCTTGGTTTTGAATTTTTGCAGGAACTCTACAAGGATGATGAAGATTTCAAGGAAATGTATGCCCAATGCTTATCTCGGCCTCATGAAGATTACCTAATCAAAGATGGTTACCTCTTTCGTGGTAATCAACTGTGCATCCCGAGGAGCAGCGTTCGTGAAACCCTGATAGACGAGGTCCACGGTGGTGGACTAGCCGGTCACTTCGGAATCAACAAGACTTATTTTATGATGAAAGAGCATTACTTCTGGCCCAACATGGAGAGAGACGTCGAGCACTTCATCAAGAGATGTCACACTTGTCAACTTGCAAAGTCCCAAGCCCTACCCCAAGGAATGCACTTACCCTTACCCGTCCCGTACGCCCCGTGGGAAGATGTTAGCCTAGACTTCATTACTGGGCTACCCAGAACTCAACGAAGCAAGGATTCCATAATGGTGGTTGTGGATAGATTCTCAAAGATGGCCCATTTCATTCCCTGCGTTACTACATACGATGCTTCCCAAGTAGCCGATCTCTACTTCCGAGAGGTCGTTAAACTCCATGGCATACCTCGTAGCATGGTTTCTGATAGGGATCCCAAATTCCTTAGCCATTTTTGGATGACATTGTGGAGAAAGCTAGGCACAAAGCTCAAATTCAGCACTACTAGCCATCCGCAAACTGACGGACAAACCGAGGTCACTAACAGAACGCTTGGAACTCTCCTTCGAGTTCTAATCAAACGAAACATCAAGCAATGGGAAGAGCTACTGCTGCACGCCGAGTTTGCCTATAACCGAACCCCAAACAAGACCACGGGGCTATCCCTGTTCATGGTGGTCTATGGTTCGAACCCCCTCACCCCACTTGAGCTTGATCCAATCGTAGGAAAAGAGCAATACAGTTAGCTGATCAACGGCCCAAGGAAATTCAAGAACTCCATGAAAAGGTTCGAGAGAAGATTGAAGCGGTAAATGAGAAAGTTAGTAACAGGATCAACAAAGGAAGAAAATTCACAAGTTTTCAGCCCGGTGACTTGGTTTGGATTCACCTAAGGAAAGAGCGTTTTCCCGCCAAACGTAAGTCCAAGTTACTACCAAGAGCCGACGGCCCATTCGAGATTTTAGAGAAGATCAACGACAACGCCTACAAAGTCAATTTTCCTGGAGATTACGGAGTTTCTGCTACATTCAATGTTAAGGATCTCAGTCCATATTTTGACCCTGAAGAACTTCCAATTTGAGGACAAACTTTTCTGAAGACGGGGAGGATGATATATCCCAGAGCACCACAAATCACCCTCAAGTCCTTAAGGAAATCAGTGGAATAATGTCCTAGTGTTATGACCCCCTCTGGAATGAAATCATCATCAAACCATGCACCCTAACCATACTTACCCTCAACCCATCACCACATTAATAACCAATCCCAGCACTTCACAATCCATTCCCAGGTATCCAAAGAAAACCAAGCCACAATTTCCCTTTCTTCCTATTTTACAATGCCGAAAATAAGTGTCCAAAAACACACCCAGCATGGTCCCCATGATGTTCCCCAATACACTCAAATTATAAACCAAAATGCTCAGGGATATTTTCCTTCACAATAATACATCCAATCCCCACAACAAACCTACAACAAAAGTCCAAATGACACACCCCACACACACCCCTTTTCTCCCAACCCTGACCAAATTCAAATTCCCCAAAACCTCCACAAATACCCAGCCAAATGTACCACTTCATCTTACCCCCACCCTTGGCCCTCAACCTCAGCCCTCCCCACATTCATCCCTCCTTCCACCCAACATTTCCTGCAACTCAGAAACAGCCCAAAACCCCACCAAACAACCCATATCCCTGATTTCATTCCACTTAAGAAACATAAGCACATGGGCATTATTTTGAGTGAGTTGTATTTTCCCTCTTTCCCTCCAATGTAATCCTATATATTCAGCAATAGGCCTGGGTGTAGAAACACATTGTATTCCCCTTTTAATCAAAGTGATTCACTTGTGTGTTTCATTCCAAATTCCTAATCCTATATCTTAAGAGTGGTTCTCTTGAGTCTGAGTTTTAGGTTCTAGATATTTAAATAAGTGTGTTATATCTTATTTTAATGCTAGATTCAACCTCAAGTTAAGATAAGGGTGAGTAACATCTCTTAACACCAACTTGGCTTGTTCCCCTCTCCAAAGAAATACCTTTTTTCCTGTCTCGAACTGTCGAGTAATCGATTATCAGTAGTAGAAGTCGATTATCTATCCTTCGTAAAAACACCCGCAGTCTTCAATTGTCGATTATCACTTTCAGATAATCGATTATCAGCTTTTCCTAGAAACCTGCAACTCACAATAATCAATTACCACTCCTCCGTCAATCGATTATCGTCCTTCTCAGAGAATTCCCAGAAACTGCCAAGAACCTGAAGCCGTCAATAATCGATTATCCACTTAGGACAATCGATTATCAACTTTTCCCAGAAATCTGCAATTCTCAATAATCGATTGCCACTCCTCCGTCAATCGATTATCGTCCTTCTCAGAGAATTCCCAGAAAACTACCCAGAACCTGAAGCCTTCAATAATCGATTATCCACTTAGGACAATCGATTATTTTCCCCTCCCTGTAAATAAAGAGTTTGAGACTATAAAACCCTGAGCTTAGATATAACATTGTTTCCTTTGTATCACCATAATAGGGCCGAGTTTTACACCAAAAAGGAGGACTTTTCCATGCCAAAATACATCCCTAAAACCCCACTCATGAATAAAGCCAATACCCCTTTTCAAAGTCCAAAACGGAATAGTGCTGAATTGTCCTATTATGCAATAAATCCAAGTCTAGCCACATTGTGTCTCTTTCCTTGTTCTTTCCCATTTAAGGCCGAAATATACCCCTCAAAATAGGCCAAGGAATGCTTCATCATAGCCACATAATGTCCTTGACTTAATCCACAAATGGGTGAAATCCTTATGCAAGAAAAGCCAAACAAAATCCACCATCTTTGTCCTAGAATTCAACTCAAATGGATGGTTGTGCATTAATGTCAAACATGTCATTTAGGAAGAAGAAAGGAAGCTGCCATTGTTGTTTTTTTTCCTTCCCCTTGTTGTATATAATCTCGGCCATGAGGCCATTGTAAACCAGATTGTATTGAATGAAAAACTTTGTTTACTCTTTTGAGTATTCTCTTAAAATAGTGTGATGCTATTTTAACCAAATTTCCTAATGAAATATCTCTAAAGTTGGCTACTTTTGAGTGTGTGTTAGGAGTCTATTTTATACATTAGTAGTGATTAAAAGCCCCAAATATAATAAGAGTGTGTTCATCTCTTATTCATTATTTGGTTTATCCATCCTTGTTTTCTACCCATTGCGTTCCTCTCCATTTTCTCTTCCTAAGCCACATTCTATCCTATCTTCATAAATCAAAATACCAAAAAGAACTCCTTCATCACCTCCATATTTTATCAAGCCATTTCCAACAATCGATTATCATAAAAGTGATAATCGACTATCGGGCATCTCTGAACATTCGTGGTTTGGAAATCATATCTTGTTAATCGATTATCAGTTAATGATAATCGACTATCACTAGTTTCTGAACATAGGAATTCAAAGTTGCTTCCTTCTTGCATCCATTTCCTCCGTAAACCCTCCATCAAATTGATTACTCGATAAGACCCCGGGTCTCGGGTACAACATTTGGTATCAGAGCTATATTCGAAGACTTCCTTAAGTCTCGACGATCACCTTGAGGACCGGCTTCACAAACGTTACCCGAAACAAGGTTGCTGAAAATGTTTTTCCCAAAAACATTCAGCTCCAAACAATTGAGCACGGAGGATGTTACACAACAGATTTTGAAGTGAAATTTTCCAGTATGAAAGTTTGACCTTTTTGCTACACGTGGCCGCTGATTTCACTCAATTCCGAGTTGTGGTTTGTGAGATACGCCCTCCTGAAGTTGATAAAGCAATCCTGGGCGAATTCTATCTACCTTGCTGAATTTGTCTCCAAAGAGGTAGCAAACGTTCTTTAGTGGCTGTAAATTTTTTATATGTCTTTATGGACATCAATATCTAGCTGTGAGAGTTGGAATTACCTAATTCCGATCTCCGGCTTGTGAGATATGGTCTCTAAAAGACACCTCCGAAATCTGGAAATCATCCTTGCAAATGGAGCAATATTACAATGGGCCACTCGACGGTGTTTCATGTGTGGTGGTTGTGGTCATGGCCATTGGGAATGTTCAAATAAGTATGCCATACCATATGAAGGGTGGGTCATGATTCATGAGGAGGAAAAGAGAAGCTCATGTGACCAAGTTGTCATTAAGGAAGACGTCTTTGATATTCTTGTCAAAAATGAAGATGAAAAATGAAGATGACGTCTTCGTAGAAGAACCAGCTTCTAATGCTCAGGAAGAATCACACTATAATGATTCTTTCCTTATTCATGATGACTACGTTGATGAGGTAGTTATAGAGGAAGCCACACTGGAAGATATATATTCTAAGGAAGTGATTTCCATAGAGTATTATCCTCTTTTCGGTGACGGAAAATCTTATCTCATCTCTGAGGTATGTTTGAAGCAGGTTCTTACAAGGAATGGCATCATGTTCCGGAAATTACACAACGAGGTGTCCACTAATTCCGGAAGGAGCCTCATTATTGGTGGTTCATTGAATTTCCCATTTGATCCGGGAATTCTTATATGAATCCCCAATCTTTCACGGTGGTGCGAAAGTTTGAGGACAAACTTTCTTCGAAGAAGGGGAGTATGTTGTACCCCTGGATGGCTCCACTAAAACCCAACATCTCCCAAAATATCCAAAAAAGCCTTTAATCTTCATTTGATAATCAAAATAAAGTCTTTTCCCTCCTTTTTTTAGCCTTGGATGAAAATGAGGACCAAAAAGGCAAACCTTGTGTGTTATTTTCTACTTCTTTTGTTCCTTTCATTAAATAAGACCTTCCCCTTATTTTCCTACACCTTTCCCACGAAATTCCCTACCATTTTCTTCCCAAAATCAGGCCTAAATCACCACACACAACAAAGGGACAAAAATAAGCAAAAGGTCTTTGATTGAATAGTAACATCTTGTCCTATTATTCACTAAAAGTCAGGCCATGTTGTTTCCTTTGTATCACCATAATAGGGCCGAGTTTTACACCAAAAAGGAGGACTTTTCCATGCCAAAATACATCTCTAAAAGACTTTAGTACTATCACTGCCCCCCTCACGGACTTGACAAAGAATCCGAAGTTTGAGTGGAACTCGAGAGCCCAACAAGCCTTCGAAGCAATCAAGGATCGCTTAACGCATGCCCCCGTATTGGCCCTGCCCAATTTCGAGAAGTTGTTCGAGGTGGAGTGTGATGCATCGGGAGTTGGCATTGGGGCTGTCCTAACTCAAGAGGGACACTCGGTTTCCTACTTCAGTGAGAAGCTCAATGACACACGAAGACGCTATTTTACCTACGACAAAGAATTCTATGCGTTGGTACGGTCTCTTGAGCATTGGCGACACTATCTCGTGAGTAAGGAATTCATCCTTCACTCCGACCATGAGGCGTTGAAGTACATTCAAGGACAGCACAAGCTTCGACCCCGTCATGCCAAATGGGTTGAATACATTCAAACCTTTACATTCACCATCAGGCACAAGAACGGGTCCATGAACAAAGGCGCGGATGCGTTGTCTCGGAGACACTTATTACTAACGGTACTTAGTACCAAACTTCTTGGTTTTGAATTTTTGCAGGAACTCTACAAGGATGATGAAGATTTCAAGGAAATGTATGCCCAATGCTTATCTCGGCCTCATGGAGATTACCTAATCAAAGATGGTTACCTCTTTTGTGGTAATCAACTGTGCATCCCGAGGAGCAGCGTTCGTGAAACCCTAAAAGACGAGGTCAATGGTGGTGGACTAGCCGGTCACTTCGGGATCAACAAGACTTATTTGATGATGAAAGAGCATTACTTCTGGCCCAAAATGGAGAGAGACGTCGAGCACTTCATCAAGAGATGTCACACTTGTCAACTTGCAAAGTCCCAAGCCCTACCCCAAGGAATGCACTTACCCTTACCCGTCCCGTACGCCCCGTGGGAAGATGTTAGCCTAGATTTCATTACTGGGCTGCCCCGAACTCAACGAAGCAAGGATTCCATAATGGTGGTTGTGGATAGATTCTCAAAGATGGCCCATTTCATTCCCTGCGTTACTACATACGATGCTTCCCAAGTAGCCGATCTCTACTTCCGAGAGGTCGTTAAACTCCATGGCATACCTCGCAGCATGGTCTCTCATAGGGATCCCAAATTCCTTAGCCATTTTTGGATGACATTGTGGAGAAAGCTAGGCACAAAGCTCAAATTCAGCACTACTAGCTATCCGCAAACTGACGGACAAACCGAGGTCACCAACAGAACGCTTGGAACTCTCCTTCGAGTTCTAATCAAACGAAACATCAAGCAATGGGAAGAGCTACTGCCGCACGCCGAGTTTGCCTATAACCGAACCCCAAACAAGACCACGGGGCTATCCCCGTTCATGGTGGTCTATGGTTCGAACCCCCTCACCCCACTTGAGCTTGATCCCATCGTAGGAAAAGAGCAATACAGTTGGGCAGCTGATCAACAGTCCAAGGAAATTCAAGAACTCCATGAAAAGGTTCGAGAGAAGATTGAAGCGGTAAATGAGAAAGTTAGTAACAGGATCAACAAAGGAAGAAAATTCACAAGTTTTCAGCCCGGTGACTTGGTTTGGCTTCACCTAAGGAAAGAGCGTTTTCCCGCCAAACGTAAGTCCAAGTTACTACCAAGAGCCGACGGCCCATTTGAGATTCTAGAGAAGATCAACGACAACGCCTACAAAGTCAATTTGCCTGGAGATTACGGAGTCTCTGCTACATTCAATATCAAGGATCTCAGTCCATATTTTGACTCTGAAGAACTTCCAAGTTTGAGGACAAACTTTTCTGAAGACGGGGAGGATGATATATCCCAGAGCACCATAAATCACCCTCAAGTCCTTAAGGAAATCAGTGGAATAATGTCCAAGTGTTATGACCCCCTCTGGAATGAAATCATCATCAAACCATGCACCCTAACCATACTTTCCCTCAACCCATCACCACATTAATAACCAATCCCAGCACTTCACAATCCATTCCCAGGAATCCAAAGAAAACCAAGCCACAATTTCCCTTTCTTCTTATTTTACAATGCCGAAAATAAGTGTCCAAAAACACACCCAGCATGGTCCCCATTATGTTCCCCAATACACTCAAATTATAAACCAAGATGCCTAGGGATATTTTCCTTCACAATAATACATACAATCCCCACAACAAACTTACAACAAAACTCCAAATGACACACCCCACACACACCCCTTTGTCTCCCAACCCTGACCAAATTCAAATTTCCCCAAAACCTCCACAAATACCCAGCCAAATGCACCACTTCATCTTACCCCCACTCCTTGGCCCTCAACCTCAGCCCTCCCCACATTCATCCCTCCTTCCACCCAACATTTCCTGCAACTCAGAAACAGCCCAAAACCCCACCAAACAACCCATATCCCTAATTTCATTCCACTTAAGAAACATAAGCACATGGGCATTATTTTGAGTGAGTTGTATTTTCCCTCTTTCCCTCCAATGTAATCCTATATATTCAGCAATAGGCCTGGGTGTAGAAACACATTGTATTCCCCTTTTAATCAAAGTGATTCACTTGTGTGTTTCATTCCAAATTCCTAATCCTATATCTTAAGAGTGGTTCTCTTGAGTGTGAGTTTTAGGTTCTAGATATTTAAATAAGTGTGTTATATCTTATTTTAATGCTAGATTCAACCTCAAGTTAAGATAAGGGTGAGTAACATCTCTTAACACCAACTTGGCTTGTTCCCCTCCCCAAAGAAATACCTTTTTTCCTGTCTCGAACTGTCGAGTATTCGATTATCAGTAGTAGAAGTCGATTATCTATCCTCCGTAAAAACACCCGCAGTCTTCAATAGTCGATTATCACTTTCAGATAATCGATTATCAGCTTTTCCTAGAAACCTGCAACTCACAATAATCGATTACCACTCCTCCGTCAATCGATTATCGTCCTTCTCAGAGAATTCCCAGAAAAACTGCCAAGAACCTGAAGCCTCAACAATCGATTATCCACTTAAGACAATCGATTATTAGCTTTTCCCAGAAACCTGCAATTCTCAATAATCGATTGTCACTCCTCCGTCAATCGATTATCGTCCTTCTCAGAGAATTCCCAGAAAACTACCCAGAACCTGAAGCCTTCAATAATCGATTATCCACTTAGGACAATCGATTATTTTCCCCTCCCTGTAAATAAAGAGTTTGAGACTATAAAACCCTGAGCTTAGATATAACATTGTTTCCTTTGTATCACCATAATAGGGCCGAGTTTTACACCAAAAAGGAGGACTTTTCCATGCCAAAATACATCCCTAAAACCCCACTCATGAATAAAGCCAATACCCCTTTTCAAAGTCCAAAACGGAATAGTGCTGAATTGTCCTATTATGCAATAAATCCAAGTCTAGCCACATTGTGTCTCTTTCCTTGTTCTTTCCCATTTAAGGCCGAAATATACCCCTCAAAATAGGCCAAGGAATGCTTCATCATAGCCACATAATGTCCTTGACTTAATCCACAAATGGGTGAAATCCTTATGCAAGAAAAGCCAAACAAAATCCACCATCTTTGTCCTAGAATTCAACTCAAATGGATGGTTGTGCATTAATGTCAAACATGTCATTTAGGAAGAAGAAAGGAAGCTGCCATTGTTGTTTTTTTTCCTTCCCCTTGTTGTATATAATCTCGGCCATGAGGCCATTGTAAACCAGATTGTATTGAATGAAAAACTTTGTTTACTCTTTTGAGTATTCTCTTAAAATAGTGTGATGCTATTTTAACCAAATTTCCTAATGAAATATCTCTAAAGTTGGCTACTTTTGAGTGTGTGTTAGGAGTCTATTTTATACATTAGTAGTGATTAACAGCCCCAAATATAATAAGAGTGTGTTCATCTCTTATTCATTATTTGGTTTATCCATCCTTGTTTTCTACCCATTGCGTTCCTCTCCATTTTCTCTTCCTAAGCCACATTCTATCCTATCTTCATAAATCAAAATACCAAAAAGAACTCCTTCATCACCTCCATATTTTATCAAGCCATTTCCAACAATCGATTATCATAAAAGTGATAATCGACTATCGGGCATCTCTGAACATTCGTGGTTTGGAAATCATATCTTGTTAATCGATTATCAGTTAATGATAATCGACTATCACTAGTTTCTGAACATAGGAATTCAAAGTTGCTTCCTTCTTGCATCCATTTCCTCCGTAAACCCTCCATCAAATTGATTACTCGATAAGACCCCGGGTCTCGGGTACAACATTTGGTATCAGAGCTATATTCGAAGACTTCCTTAAGTCTCGACGATCACCTTGAGGACCGGCTTCACAAACGTTACCCGAAACAAGGTTGCTGAAAATGTTTTTCCCAGAAACATTCAGCTCCAAACAATTGAGCACGGAGGATGTTACACAACAGATTTTGAAGTGAAATTTTCCAGTATGAAAGTTTGACCTTTTTGCTACACGTGGCCACTGATTTCACTCAATTCCGAGTTGTGGTTTGTGAGATACGCCCTCCTGAAGTTGATAAAGCAATCCTGGGCGAATTCTATCTACCTTGCTGAATTTGTCTCCAAAGAGGTAGCAAACGTTCTTTAGTGGCTGTAAATTTTTTATATGTCTTTATGGACATCAATATCTAGCTGTGAGAGTTGGAATTACCTAATTCCGATCTCCGGCTTGTGAGATATGGTCTCTAAAAGACACCTCCGAAATCTGGAAATCATCCTTGCAAATGGAGCAATATTACAATGGGCCACTCGGCGGTGTTTCATGTGTGGTGGTTGTGGTCATGGCCATTGGGAATGTTCAAATAAGTATGCCATACCATATGAAGGGTGGGTCATGATTCATGAGGAGGAAAAGAGAAGCTCATGTGACCAAGTTGTCATTAAGGAAGACGTCTTTGATATTCTTGTCAAAAATGAAGATGAAAAATGAAGATGACGTCTTCGTAGAAGAACCAGCTTCTAATGCTCAGGAAGAATCACACTATAATGATTCTTTCCTTATTCATGATGACTACGTTGATGAGGTAGTTATAGAGGAAGCCACACTGGAAGATATATATTCTAAGGAAGTGATTTCCATAGAGTATTATCCTCTTTTCGGTGACGGAAAATCTTATCTCATCTCTGAGGTATGTTTGAAGCAGGTTCTTACAAGGAATGGCATCATGTTCCGGAAATTACACAACGAGGTGTCCACTAATTCCGGAAGGAGCCTCATTATTGGTGGTTCATTGAAGTTCCCATTTGATCCGGGAATTCTTATATGAATCCCCAATCTTTCACGGTGGTGCGAAAGTTTGAGGACAAACTTTCTTCGAAGAAGGGGAGTATGTTGTACCCCTGGATGGCTCCACTAAAACCCAACATCTCCCAAAATATCCAAAAAAGCCTTTAATCTTCATTTGATAATCAAAATAAAGTCTTTTCCCTCCTTTTTTTAGCCTTGGATGAAAATGAGGACCAAAAAGGCAAACCTTGTGTGTTATTTTCTACTTCTTTTGTTCCTTTCATTAAATAAGACCTTCCCCTTATTTTCCTACACCTTTCCCACGAAATTCCCTACCATTTTCTTCCCAAAATCAGGCCTAAATCACCACACACAACAAAGGGACAAAAATAAGCAAAAGGTCTTTGATTGAATAGTAACATCTTGTCCTATTATTCACTAAAAGTCAGGCCATGTTGTTTCCTTTGTATCACCATAATAGGGCCGAGTTTTACACCAAAAAGGAGGACTTTTCCATGCCAAAATACATCTCTAAAAGACTTTAGTACTATCACTGCCCCCCTCACGGACTTGACAAAGAATCCGAAGTTTGAGTGGAACTCGAGAGCCCAACAAGCCTTCGAAGCAATCAAGGATCGCTTAACGCATGCCCCCGTATTGGCCCTGCCCAATTTCGAGAAGTTGTTCGAGGTGGAGTGTGATGCATCGGGAGTTGGCATTGGGGCTGTCCTAACTCAAGAGGGACACTCGGTTTCCTACTTCAGTGAGAAGCTCAATGACACACGAAGACGCTATTTTACCTACGACAAAGAATTCTATGCGTTGGTACGGTCTCTTGAGCATTGGCGACACTATCTCGTGAGTAAGGAATTCATCCTTCACTCCGACCATGAAGCGTTGAAGTACATTCAAGGACAGCACAAGCTTCGACCCCGTCATGCCAAATGGGTTGAATACATTCAAACCTTTACATTCACCATCAGGCACAAGAACGGGTCCATGAACAAAGGCGCGGATGCGTTGTCTCGGAGACACATATTACTAACGGTACTTAGTACCAAACTTCTTGGTTTTGAATTTTTGCAGGAACTCTACAAGGATGATGAAGATTTCAAGGAAATGTATGCCCAATGCTTATCTCGGCCTCATGGAGATTACCTAATCAAAGATGGTTACCTCTTTTGTGGTAATCAACTGTGCATCCCGAGGAGCAGCGTTCGTGAAACCCTAAAAGACGAGGTCAATGGTGGTGGACTAGCCGGTCACTTCGGGATCAACAAGACTTATTTGATGATGAAAGAGCATTACTTCTGGCCCAAAATGGAGAGAGACGTCGAGCACTTCATCAAGAGATGTCACACTTGTCAACTTGCAAAGTCCCAAGCCCTACCCCAAGGAATGCACTTACCCTTACCCGTCCCGTACGCCCCGTGGGAAGATGTTAGCCTAGATTTCATTACTGGGCTGCCCCGAACTCAACGAAGCAAGGATTCCATAATGGTGGTTGTGGATAGATTCTCAAAGATGGCCCATTTCATTCCCTGCGTTACTACATACGATGCTTCCCAAGTAGCCGATCTCTACTTCCGAGAGGTCGTTAAACTCCATGGCATACCTCGCAGCATGGTCTCTCATAGGGATCCCAAATTCCTTAGCCATTTTTGGATGACATTGTGGAGAAAGCTAGGCACAAAGCTCAAATTCAGCACTACTAGCCATCCGCAAACTGACGGACAAACCGAGGTCACCAACAGAACGCTTGGAACTCTCCTTCGAGTTCTAATCAAACGAAACATCAAGCAATGGGAAGAGCTACTGCCGCACGCCGAGTTTGCATATAACCGAACCCCAAACAAGACCACGGGGCTATCCCCGTTCATGGTGGTCTATGGTTCGAACCCCCTCACCCCACTTGAGCTTGATCCCATCGTAGGAAAAGAGCAATACAGTTGGGCAGCTGATCAACAGTCCAAGGAAATTCAAGAACTCCATGAAAAGGTTCGAGAGAAGATTGAAGCGGTAAATGAGAAAGTTAGTAACAGGATCAACAAAGGAAGAAAATTCACAAGTTTTCAGCCCGGTGACTTGGTTTGGCTTCACCTAAGGAAAGAGCGTTTTCACGCCAAACGCAAGTCCAAGTTACTACCAAGAGCCGACGGCCCATTTGAGATTCTAGAGAAGATCAACGACAACGCCTACAAAGTCAATTTGCCTGGAGATTACGGAGTCTCTGCTACATTCAATATCAAGGATCTCAGTCCATATTTTGACTCTGAAGAACTTCCAAGTTTGAGGACAAACTTTTCTGAAGACGGGGAGGATGATATATCCCAGAGCACCATAAATCACCCTCAAGTCCTTAAGGAAATCAGTGGAATAATGTCCAAGTGTTATGACCCCCTCTGGAATGAAATCATCATCAAACCATGCACCCTAACCATACTTTCCCTCAACCCATCACCACATTAATAACCAATCCCAGCACTTCACAATCCATTCCCAGGAATCCAAAGAAAACCAAGCCACAATTTCCCTTTCTTCTTATTTTACAATGCCGAAAATAAGTGTCCAAAAACACACCTAGCATGGTCCCCATTATGTTCCCCAATACACTCAAATTATAAACCAAGATGCCCAGGGATATTTTCCTTCACAATAATACATACAATCCCCACAACAAACTTACAACAAAACTCCAAATGACACACCCCACACACACCCCTTTGTCTCCCAACCCTGACCAAATTCAAATTTCCCCAAAACCTCCACAAATACCCAGCCAAATGCACCACTTCATCTTACCCCCACTCCTTGGCCCTCAACCTCAGCCCTCCCCACTTTCATCCCTCCTTCCCCCCAACATTTCCTGCAACTCATAAACAGCCCAAAACCCCACCAAACAACCCATATCCCTGATTTCATTCCACTTAAGAAACATAAGCACATGGGCATTATTTTGAGTGAGTTGTATTTTCCCTCATTACCTCCAATGTAATCCTATATATTCAGCAATAGGCCTGGGTGTAGAAACACATTGTATTCCCCTTTTAATCAATGTGATTCACTTGTGTGTTTCATTCCAAAGTCCTAATCCTATATCTTAAGAGTGGTTCTCTTGAGTGTGAGTTTTAGGTTCTAGTTATTTAAATAAGTGTGTTATATCTTATTTTAATGCTAGATTCAACCTCAAGTTAAGATAAGGGTGAGTAACATCCCTTAACACCAACTTGGCTTGTTCCCCTTCCCAAAGAAACACCTCTTTTTCTGTCTCGAGCTGTCCAATAATCGATTATCGGTAGTAGAAGTCGATTATCTATCCTTCGTAAAACATCTGCAGTCTTCAATAGTCGATTATCACTTTCAGATAATCGATTATCAGCTTTTCCCAGAAACCTGCAACTCATAATAATCGATTGTCACTCCCCCATCAATCGATTATCTCCCTTCTCAGAGGATTCCCAGAAAACTACCCAGAACCTGAAGCCTTCAATAATCGATTATCCATTTAGGACAATCGATTATTAGCTTTTCCCAGAAACCTATAATTCTCAATAATCGATAGTCACTCCCCCATCAATCGATTGTCTCCCTTCTTAGAGGATCCCCAGAAAACTACCCAGAACCTGAAGCCTTCAATAATCGATTATCCACTTAGGACAATCGATTATCTCCCTCTCCTGCAAATAAAGAGTCTGAGACTATAAAACCCTGAGCTTAGATATAACAAAATTGAGAGATACGCCCTCCTGAAGTTGATAAAACAATCGTGAGCGAATTCTATCTACCTTGCTGAATTTGTCTCCAAAGAGGTAGCAAACGTTCTTTAGTGGCTCTAAATTTTTTATATGTCTTTATGGACATCAATTTCTAGCTGTGAGAGTTGGAATTACCTAATTCCGATCTCCGGCTTGTGAGATATGGTCTCTAAAAGACACCTCCGAAATCTGGAAATCATCCTTGCAAATGGAGCAATATTACAATGGGCCACTCGGCGGTGTTTCATGTGTGGTGGTTGTGGTCATGGCCATTGGAAGGGTGGGTCATGATTCATGAGGAGGAAAAGAGAAGCTCATGTGACGAAGTTGTCATTAAGGAAGACGTCTTTGATATTCTTGTCAAAAATGAAGATGACAAGAATATTGGTGGTTCACTAATTCTGGAAGGAGCCTCATTATTGGTGGTTCATTGAATTTCCCATTTGATCCGGGAATTCTTATATGAATCCCCAATCTTTCACGGTGGTGCGAAAGTTTGAGGACAAACTTTCTTCGAAGAAGGGGAGTATGTTGTACCCCTGGATGGCTCCACTAAAACCCAACATCTCCCAAAATATCCAAAAAAGCCTTTAATCTTCATTTGATAATCAAAATAAAGTCTTTTCCCTCCTTTTTTTTAGCCTTGGATGAAAATGAGGACCAAAAAGGCAAACCTTGTGTGTTATTTTCTACTTCTTTTGTTCTTTTCATTAAATAAGACCTTCCCCTTATTTTCCTACACCTTTCCCACGAAATTCCCTACCATTTTCTTCCCAAAAATAGGCCTAAATCACCACACACAACAAAGGGAAAAAAAAGCAAAAGGTCTTTGATTGAATAGTAACTTCTTGTCCTATTATTCACTAAAAGTCAGGCCATGTTGTTTCCTTTGTATCACCATAATAGGGCCGAGTTTTACACCAAAAAGGAGGACTTTTCCATGCCAAAATACATCCCTGAAACCCCACTCATGAATAAAGCCAATACCCCTTTTCAAAGTCCAAAAGGGAATAGTGCTGAATTGTCCTATTATGCAATAAATCCAAGACTAGCCACATTGTGTCTCTTTCCTTGTTCTTTCCCATTTAAGGCCGAAATATACCCCTCAAAATAGGCCAAGGAATGCTTCATCATAGCCACATAATGTCCTTGACTTAATCCACAAATGGGTGAAATCCTTATGCAAGAAAAGCCAAACAAAATCCACCATCTTTGTCCTAGAATTCAACTCAAATGGATGGTTGTGCATTAATGTCAAACATGTGATTTAGGAAGAAGAAAGGAAGCTGCCATTGTTGTTTTTTTCCTCCCCCTTGTTGTATATAATCTCGGCCATGAGGCCATTGTAAACCAGATTGTATTGAATGAAAAACTTTGTTTACTCTTTTGAGTATTCTCTTAAAATAGTGTGATGCTATTTTAACCAAATTTCCTAATGAAATATCTCTAAAGTTGGCTACTTTTGAGTGTGTGTTAGGAGTCTATTTTATACATTAGTAGTGATTAACAGCCCCAAATATAATAAGAGTGTGTTTATCTCTTATTCATTATTTGGTTTATCCATCCTTGTTTTCTACCCATTGCGTTCCTCTCCATTTTCTCTTCCTAAGCCACATTCTATCCTATCTTCATAAATCAAAATACCAAAAAGAACTCCTTCATCACCTCCATATTTTATCAAGCCATTTCCAACAATCGATTATCACTTTTGATAATCGACTATCGGGCATCTCTGAACATTCGTGGTTTGGAAATCATATCTTGTTAATCGATTATCAGTTAATGATAATCGACTATCACTAGTTTCTGAACTTAGGAATTCAAAGTTGCTTCCTTCTTGCATCCATTTCCTCCGTAAACCCGCCATCAAATTGATTACTCGATAAGACCCTGGGTCTCGGGTACAACACACACGTAATCCCTTGCCATGGTTCAACCACTAAATCGTGTATGGCCTCGGGTGTTGTGAGGTCTTCAACTTCAGCTTATCTACCAACGTATTTGAAGCGACATTGGTGCAACTTCCGCTATCCACGATCAAAGTACATACCTTCTTTTGAATAGTACAACGGGTATGGAAAATGTTTTCCCGCTGTAGTTGGTCATCGGGACTAGCTATGTTACTCAAGGCCCTTCGGATGACGAAGAGTTCTCCTTCGTCCGCTCCAACACACTCTTCTTCTTCATGTTCTTCTTCAGCCCACGAAGGACTGATCTCTTCTTCTTGGCATTCAACAATGGCCATTATCTTCTTGTTGGGACATTCATTGGCAAAATATCCTATGCCTTGGCAACGAAAACATTTGGGAGTTTGGGTGTTTGTTTGGGCTGTTTTGAATGGGGGTGGATTGGTGGACGTAGACGGGATAGAGTTGGGTTTTGAGTGGGTATTTTGAGCAGGGGTGTTTGGAGTTATCTTTGAGGTAGTTGGAGGGGTTTTGGAAAAGGGTGAAGTACGGACAAATGAGGTTTTGTTTCTCTTAAGTTGGGACTCAACTTTGAGAGCCAGCTTAGAGAGCTCTTCAAAGGTATCATAAGGTTGCAGCTCTACTACATTAGCTATTTGAGTGTTTAATCCAAATAGGTAACGTACCAATGTTTGTGAATCGTTTTCGTGAAGATCACATCTCATCAAAAGTTCTTCAAACTCCCGAGTATAGTCCTCAACTGAGCGGGGACCTTGCCTTAGGTGTTGAAGTTTGGAAAAGTTGTCCCGTACATATTGTTCGAGTAGGAACTTCTTCTTCAACAAGCTCCTCATCTTGGGCCAAGTCTTCACAGGGGCCTTATTCTCTCGCCTTCTTTTGGTGGATAGGTTGGACCACCAAGTGGAGGCATACTTCCGAAACTTCAATGCCACGATCTTGACCTTTTTTTCTTCGGGCACATCTTTGAATTCAAAGACGCGCTCAACAGTTTCCAGTCACTCTAGAAAGTCATCCGGATCATTCTTCCCTTCAAAGGTTGGTATGTCCACCTTGAAATCGGTAGCTCCTCATTCATGATTCTCCTCTCTAGTGGTGTTACTAGACTTAGATTCGGGGTGAACTTCTTCGTCTTCTTCACTTTCCTCTGGGTTATTCACCATGCTCATCTTGAGCTTAGTGAGTTGGGCAACATGCTTGGCCAAGTACTCAACTTGGGCCTTGAGAGCAGCATTGGAGGCTAGGAGTTCTTCGTTGGACAGGTTGTTGGAAGTGTTTGACATGATGATAGTAAGGGAGAGAGAGTAAAGGAAATGGAAAGGAAAGAAAAGGGGAAGTGTGTTGTATGGCCTCAGGGAATGCTTAACAACAAGCTCTGATACCAAATTTATATCTAAGCTCAGGGTTTTATAGTCTCAAACTCTTTATTTGTAGGGAGGGGAAGATAATTGATTGTCCTAAGTGGATAATCGATTATTGACGGCTTCAGGTTCTAGGTAGTTTTCTGGGAATTCTCTGAGAAGGACGATAATCGATTGATGGAGGAGTGGCAATCGATTATTGAGAATTGCAGATTTCTGGGAAAAGTTGATAATCGATTGTTTTAAGTGGATAATCGATTATTGACAGCTTCAGGTTCTTGGCAGTTTCTGGGAATTCTCTGAGAAGGACGATAATCGATTGACGGAGGAGTGGCAATCGATTATTGAGAATTGCAGGTTTCTAGGAAAAGCTGATAATCGATTGTCTGAAAGTGATAATCGACTATTGAAGGCTGCAGATGTTTTACGAAGGATAGATAATCGATTTCTACTACCGATAATCGATTATTGGACAGCTTGAGACAGGAAAAGAGGTATTTCTTTGGGAAGGGGAACCACTCTTAAGATATAGGATTAGGAATTTGGAATGAAACACACAAGTGAATCACTTTGATTTAAAAGGGAATACAATGTGTTTCTACACCCAGGCCTATTGTTGAATATATAGGATTACATTGGAGGGAATGAGGGAAAATACAACTCACTCAAAATAATGCCCTGATGTACCCCGGGATGCTCCTACAAGCACGGAGGTTACACCACAAACCATAAAACAAATCAAAGGGTTAATATCTAAGTGTTATGATCCTTTTTGGGCTGAACTCATTAACCTTTCGTACCCTAAAACCCAAACCATAACCCTACTCCTCCAAAGCTCTTCTTGATATCAAGCCTTTCCATATCCTTTCCAAATATCCAAAGTCTTTTATTTCCATTTAATAAACAAAATAAAGTCCTTTCTCTTCTTTTTAACCCTGAACGAGAATGAGGTCAGAAGGACAAGCCTTGTGTATTATTTCTACTTCTGCTGTTCCTTTTAATTAAAATAAAACCTCACTTTCACTTCCCCACTTCAAACCCACGAATTTCCCAACTCTTTTACCCAAAAATCAGGCCACATTATGTTCCACAAAACAAAAACAAAATCAGGAAAAAGTTTTCCTTGATTGAATAGTGCTGATTTTGTCCTGTTGTTCAAAACCCGATCCCATTCATATCCTTCAGCATATGGCCAAATTTCCCACTCCAAATATCCATAAAAACAACTCCATTTACCAAGGATAAAGATAAAAACATCAAGGAACCAAAATCAGTTATTGAATAGTGCAAACTTTGTCACATTATCCTTAAGTGTCAAAGTTACAATTTTCCTTGATTTCCTTCTCACATGGCAGGAATTAATGAACCATACTAAGCCAAAATCCCAGCCTTTTAATCTCCTTTTCCTGGTCAATGAGTGCTGCCCACTAAGAATAATAACACATGGATATTAATCACATGATTTGTAAGAAAGTGAAGTGTAATTTCCCTTATTTTTGCATTATATATTTCGGCCATGAGTCCTTGTAAAAATCATCTCATTTTTCATTATCAATATTACTCTTGAAGTAATCCCTGAATTGGTGTGAAGCTAGTTCAATCCATTTCCTAATGAAATATCTCTAAAGTTGGCTACTTTTGAGTGTGTGTTAGGAGTCTATTTAATACTTTAATAGTGATTATTATAGTATAAAATAGATAATAGCCCCAAATATATATAAAGAGTGTGTTTATCTCTTACATATTATTTGGTTTATCCTTTATACAAAAACCACAAAACATTTCCCTTCTTTTCTTCTATTTCTGATCCTGAACCCATAAATAATCGATTATCATTGCTTGATAATCGACTATTGAAGCCTTCTGATTCCTCTTCAAAAATCTGCAACATCACACAATCGATTATCTTGTAGTGTCAATCGACTAACTGGTTCCTCTGAACATTTCTAGTTGAGCTACACCCTAATAATCGATTATCATTGTTTGATAATCGATTACTGAAGCCTTCTGATTCTTCTTCAAAAACTGCAACATCACACAATCGATTGTCTTGTAGTGTCAATCGATTATTTGGTTCCTCTGAACAATTCCAGTTGAGCTAATCCCTATTAATCAATTTACCAATTGTGTTAATCGATTATTCCTTAGCTCTGAACCTTGAAGTGAATCTGTTCCTGTTTATCTATCCTAAGTTTGGGTACAACATGCCCATGTGCTTATGTTTCTTAAGTGGAATGAAATTAGGGATATGGGGTTGTTTGGTGGGGTTTTGGGCTGTTCTTGAGTTGCAGGAAATGTTGGGGGAAGGAGGGATGAATGTGGGGAGGGCTGAGGTTGAGGGCCAAGGAATGGGGGTAAGATGAAGTGGTACATTTGGCTGGGTATTTGTGGAGGTTTTGGGGGAATTTGAATTTGGTCAGGGTTGGGAGACAAAGGGGTGTGTGTGGGGTGTGTCATTTGGACTTTTGTTGTAGGTTTGTTGTGGGGATTGGATGTATTATTGTGAGGGAAAATATCCCTGGGCATTTTGGTTTATAATTTGAGTGTATTGGGGAACATAATGGGTACCAGGCTGGGTGTGTTTTTTGGACACTTATTATCGGCATTGTAAAATAAGAAGAAAGGGAAATTGTGGTTTGGTTTTCTTTGGATTCCTGGGAATGGATTGTGAAGTGATGGGATTGGTTATTAATGTGGTGATGGGTTGAGGGTAAGTATGGTTAGGGTGCATGGTTTGATGATGATTTCATTCCAGAGGGGGGGTCATAACACTTGGACATTATTCCACTGATTTCTTTAAGGACTTGAGGGTGATTTGTGGTGCTCTGGGATATATCAGGTGCTTCGTTTTCAAAGAGAATCAGTTCTTTTTGGGGCTCATACTCATGGTGTTTGGCTTGCAATATAGTGGACAAGAGGACGAGGGTTTCTTCTTTGGATGGGGGGGAAGCCGTGGGGTTAGAGGGGGGCAAGGATGTGAGGGTAACCTTCTTCTTGTTGATGAGGATTGAATATGTGTTGGCATATCCATCATGGAACACCTTCCGATCAAACAACCAAGGTCGTCCCAATGGAATATGGCAGGCATCCATTGGAATGATATCACACCATATCTCGTCGGAATAGCATCGTCCAATGCTCAATGACATCAAACTTCGGGAGTCCACACGTAACCCCCTTACCATGATTCAACCATTGAATCGTGTATGGCTTTGGGTGTGGGGAGGCCTTCAACTTCAGTTTATCTACCAACGTTTTTGAAGCTACGTTGGTACAACTTCCGCTATCCACGATCAAAGAACACACCTTCTTTTGGATAGTACAATGGGTATGGAATATGTTTTCCCGTTGTAGTTGATCATTGGGACTAGCTATGCTACTCAAGGTCCTTCGGATGACCAAGAGTTCTCCTTCGTCGGGCTCCAACACACTCTTCTTCTTCAAGCTCTTCTTCTGCCCATGAAGGGTTGATTTCCTCTTCTTCATACACAACAATGGCCATTATCTTCTTGTTAGGACATTCATTGGCAAAATAACCTATGCCTTGGCAACATAAACATTTGGGAGTTCGGGTGTTTGTTTGGGCTGTTTTGAAGGGGGGGGGGGTGGGTTGGAAGAAGTGGATGGAGTGGAGTTGGTTTTTGAGTGGGTGTTTTGGACAGGAGTGTTTGGGGTCGTTTTTGAGGTAGATGGAGGAGGTTTGGAAAAGGGGGGAGGTACGAATGAATGAGGTTTTGTTCCTCTTAAGTTGGGATTCAACTTTGAAGGCCAACTTAGAGTGTTCTTCAAAGGTGTCATAAGATTGCAGCTCAACTACATTAGCTTTGAGTGTTTAATCCAAATATGTAACGTACCAATGTTTGTGAATCGTTTTCTTGAAGGTCACACCTCATCAAGAGTTCTTCAAACTCCTGAGTATAATCTTCAACTGAGCGGGGACCTTGCCTTAGGTGTTGAAGTCTTGCAAAGTTGTCCCGTACATATTGTTCGGGCAAGAACTTCTTCTTCAATAAGCTCCTCATTCAAATAGTTCTTTAGTTGTGTTTCTTTAGTGGGGATAAATCAAGTGGTGTTAAGGGATATTACACACCCTTAGCTTACTTGGGGTTGAATCTAGTATTCAAACAAGATATTACACACTCATTCAAATAACTAGAACCTAAAACTCACACTTAAGAGAACCACTCCTAAGATATTACACACTCATTCAAATACACTCACACAAGTGTATTACTTAGTAAAAATGGAGAATACAATGCCTCAAATGACAAGGCCTAAGGCCGTATATAAACACACCAAGGGGAGAGGGAAGCTTCCTAGTTACATTCACTTATTTAGGGGAATAATGTCCACTTATTTAATGGAATGAAAACAAGGGAGAGGGTGAGGTTGTGGGGGAAGGTGTTTCGGCCTATTAAGGAGGAAAAAGGATGGTGGGTTTTGGACCAATGCATACAGCCATTAGGAGGAATAAAAGGGTGTAAAATAGGCAGTCCTTTGGCTTGATGTAATGAATGGTATATGGGTGTTCCTTGGGGGGGATGTTTCGGCCATAGTGTGGGGAATAAGGGGGAACATGAGACTTGATTATTTGGCTGGACATGGGGACTCTTTTGTGGTGATTTTTGGTGGGTTATGCACGGCCAAGGTGGGGAGCAAGGAAGGAGGAATATGGCAGGCTTATTAGCTTCACATGAGTTGGGTTTTCTTGGTGAATAATGAACCAATATATGCCGAATTGTCCTTGTCTTGTTATGGTTGTTTATTCAGCTTGGTTGGGGAACATAAGGGGGGACCACTGCTGGTACATGTTGGGGATATAATGGGTTGGGTTTTGGCTCTTAGTTTTCGGCCATTCAAGGGAAAAGAAAGGGTTTGTGGTTTTAGCATGTGGTTTTAAATGTGATGGGGTGTTGTGGGGGTGTGTGGGTTTGGCCAAGGTGGAAGGGGGGAAGGACTTGGGTTTGATTTGGATATTTGGGGGGTTGGTTTTGGGTGGTATTTTCGGCCATCAAGGTGGGGGAAGGTCCAAAAGGACTAGGGTTGGGTTGTATGGTTTAGGGGTGATGTATTCATTCCAAAAAGGATTAAAACATTTGGACATTATTCCACATATTTGTTTAAGGACTTGGGGGGTTGTTGTTATTAACCGGGGGTATATCATCCTCCCCTTCTTTAGAAGAGTTTGTCCTTAAACTCGGAAAGTCCTCAGGCTCGAATTACGGGCTGATATCTTTGATATTGAATGTAGCCGATACTCCGTACTCTCCTAGAAGGTTGATCTTGTAGGCATTGTCATTAATCTTCTCTAGGATTTCAAATGGTCCATCAGCTCTCGGCAACAGTTTGGATTTGCGTTTGGTGGGAAAACGCTCTTTTCTAAGATGAATCCATACCAAGTCTCCCGATTGGAAACTCGTGTTCTTTCTCTTCTTGTTGATCCGGGTACTGACTTGCTCGTTCATTGTCTCAATCTTGTCTCGGACCTTGTTGTGAAGGTCTTGGATCTCCTTTGATCTCTTGTCTGCCTCCCAACTGTATTTGGTGTCCGTCATGATAGGATCAAGTTCAAGTGGGGTCAAGGAGTTTGAACCATATACAATCGTGAAAGGGGACAGACTGTTCGTCTTGCTCGGGGTGCGGTTGTAGGAAAATTCGGCATGTGGTAGTAGCTCTTCCCATTGTTTGATGTTCTTCTTTATGAGGGCTGGGAGAAGGGTTCTGAGAGTTCGGTTGGTGACTTCAGTTTGTCCATCGGTTTGGGGGTGGCTCGACGTACTAAACTTGAGTTTAGTACCCAATTTTCTCCACAGGGTCATCCAAAAGTGGCTAAGGAATTTCGTATCCCTATCTAAGACCATGCTTCGGGGAACGCCATGGAGTTTTACGATCTCTCGGAAGTAGAGATCAGCCACTTGGGATGCATCATAAGTTGTAGCACATGGCACGAAATGAGCCATTTTTGAAAAACGATCCACCACGACCATGATGGAATCCTTGCCACGTTGTGTCCTTGGCAGCCCGGTAATGAAGTCTAGGCTCACGTCTTCCCATGGAGCAAAAGGGACGGGTAGGGGTAGGTGTCTTCCTTGAGGCAGCGAATGGCTCTTGGCAAGGTGGCACGCGTTGCATCGTTTCACAAAGTGTTCTACGTCCCGCTCCATCTTCGGCCAGTAGTAGTGCTCTCTCATCATCATGTGGGTTTTGTCAATTCCATAATGACCAGCTAGGCCTCCTCCGTGGACTTCTTCGATAAGGGTTTCGCGAACGCTGCACTTCGAGATGCATAGTTGATTGCCACGGAAAAGATAACCGTCTTTGATAAGAAGGTCACCAAGGGGCCGAGATAAACACTTAGAATAAGTGTCTTTGAAGTCTTCATCTTCCTTGTAAAGGTCCTGCAAAAACTCAAAACCAACAAGTTTGGTACTAAGTACCGTTAGCAATAAATGTCTCTAGGATAGGGCGTCGGAGCCCTTGTTCATGGTTCCGTTAGATATATATGGCTTGGCTTTTAGTTAGTAATAGGACAAGATATTACTATTCAATCAAAGACTTTTTGGGCAGGCACATGGATGAGGGATTAAGCTTTGTTTTGTATTGTAAAAGCCTTTGATTTTGTTGAGTAATAACATGGGAATTTCGTCCATATATAGTGGGAATGGTATGTCGCCAAGTGAGTTCCTAAATGACAAAACCTTTACTGTTAATTCAAAGACCACTTTACTGATTTCTGAGTTCAGAGCAGTGTGATAATCGATTATCGCCTACTGATAATCGATTAATAAGTTATGTCTTCTAACCATGAACTTTCAGAGTTGTCCAATAGTCGATTAACATTTTAGAAACTATCGATTATCAAAGACTGGCTTCCAAACTGGATATTTTCAGAGATGAATAATAATCGATTATTAGTTGGTAGATAATCGATTACGGAGCATTGCTGGACTATGTTAGGAGAAATCAGAGGGAAGCAATAGTCGATTATCTATATTGGATAATCGATTATCAAGACTTTAACAGAAGAAAAATAGCAAGCTAAGGTTTTGTTTTGTCTTTTGGTGTTCACCTTCGGCCTAGGCTTAGTAATGAATAACAAAGACTTTATTTTGGACAGAGGAAATGAGTTTGGATGTTGTGGGAGAGGGTTTGTGGGTTATGATTTGGTTTAGGGGGGATTTTGGGCAACAAGGGCTAAGGGTTGGGTCTTTTGATGGGAAAAAGGAATGAATTCAACCCAATAAGGATTATAACACTCAAGCATTAACCCCTGATTTTTCTTACCCTTTTGTGATGCATGGTGGGGTACAACATCCTCCCCGTCTTCAAAAGAGTTTGACCTCAAACTCGGAGTATAAATTGGCTTGGATTGATCATTGAGGTCTCTCGTGTTTACATTCACGTTCCCACAAACATGCTGGTTGACTTGAGTCATTGCTATCGTCTCACGACGAGTTTCATCTATGTATTCAGATTTACCAGCTCGTATCAATGTTGACAGATGAACGGGAGATTTTTCTTCAGAATGAAGAGAAGTAAGGGTGATTCTCTTATTGTCTTTGAGGAATGAATACGTGTTAGCGTATCCATCGTAGAGAACCCTGCGATCAAACAACCAAGGTCGTCCTAGCAGCACATGACAAGCGTCCATCGGTATCACATCACACCATATTTCATCCTTGTAGGTTTGCCCAAGACTTAGTGACACCAAGCATTGAGTGTCAACACGTAACCCTTTACCGTGATTCAGCCATTGAATCGTGTATGGTGTCGGGTGTGGTGAAGTTTTCAGGTGGAGTTTATCCACCATAGTCTTAGAGGCAACATTCGTACAACTCCCACTATCAATGATGAGAGAGCACACCTTTTCTTGGATTGTACAACGAGTATGGAAGATATTCTCTCGTTGTATTTCTTCTTTTGGACAGGCCATCGCACTTAAAGTTCTACGAATGACCAAAAGCTCTCCATCATCAGGTCCGACATACTCTTCTTCTTCTTTATCCCATGAAGGGTCAAAAGTATCATCATTGCACTCCACAAGAGTCATGACCTTCTTATTGGGACAATCTTGAGCTATGTGACCATTCCCTTGGCAACGATAACATTTCAGAGTTCGATTGATATTTTGATTGTGCCGGGGTTGATTTTGGATATTTGAGGGAGGGGTTGGAAGTATGGGCTTATGGTGAGAGGAAGGAGCTGGGGAAGGTGAAGGAGATGAAGGGGTGGGGAGCAAAGGTGGATTTGAAGAGGAGATTCTCATTTGGGCAGCCTTGCCTTTCTTGATTTGGCTTTAAACTTTGAGAGCCAGCTTTGTAAGATCGTCAAGAGTGTGGTAGTCTTGAAGTTCCACAGTGTTAGCTATTTGGACATTCAATCCAAATAGATACCTCACAAAAGTTTGTGAATCATCTTCTTGAAGATCGCACCTTAATAAGAGTTCCTCGAACTCTCAATTGTATTCCTCTACAGAACGAGAGCCTTGCCTCAAGTGTTGAAGGTTAGAAAAGTTTTCTCGTATGTAGTTCTCGGGCATAAACTTCTTCTTCAAGAGTGCTCGCATCTTGTTCCACGAGGTCACCGGGGACTTGTCTTCTCTTCTACGCCTAATGGTGACGTTGGTCCACCATGTTGACGCATACTTTCTGAACTTTAACGCCACGAGTTTGACCTTCTTTTCTTCGGAGACATCCTTGAAGTCAAAGACACGTTCAACGGTCTCTAACCATTGAAGAAAGTCATCAGGGTCGTTCTTTCCTTCGAAAGTGGGCATGTCAACCTTGAAATCAGAGGCTGACTTTTCTGGATTTCTAGCTCTTATGGTAGCAACAGAACTAGCATCATCTTCATCTTCACTTTCTTCAGGAGTTTGAACCATACTCATCTTGAATTTAGTGAGCTTTGCCACTTCTTTTGCCAAGTATTCAACTTGAGCTTTTAATTCTGCATTTGAAGCAATAAGCTCTTCTTGGGACATGTTTTGAGTTGTGCGAGACATGGTTTTAAAAGAAATAAGTGTAGGGAAAGAGGGGTGTAGGTGAAGAAAATTCAGCAGGGGAAGATAGTCGATTATCTGAGTTTGATAATCGATTATCGATGCTATTAGGATCAAGATTGGGAAAGAAAGAAAGAAAGAGAGGAAAGTGTTTGTGGTCCTCAAAGAGATGTTCAACAACAAGCTTTGATACCAAATGTTGTACCCGAGACCCGGGGTGGTCTAGGATATCAATTTAAGAAGTGAAAGAAGAAGAGAAGGTGTAGAAATATAGGGAAGGCTGAATTCAGGTGAAAACAAGGGAGAGGGAAAGAAACATTTATCAAGTGAATAATAAGAGGAATCACACACTTATCTTCACTCGGGTTAAACTCTAGTATTTAAATAAGGAATCACTCAACTTATTTAATATATCTAGAACCTAAAACTCCCACTTAAGAGAACCACTCTTAAGATATAGAATTAGGATTTAATATATAGGATTTAGAAAGAGAGAGAGCTGAGCAAGAAACTTATATTATCACAATATATATTTTACAAGCTGATTAATACAATGAACCAGGGCTGAAATATATAGGCCATGGAATGGAGAAACAATACAACAAACATGATTACTTGATAAATAAAATACAACAAAGGAAACTTCCCACTTCTTTCCTACAAAATAAAACAAATGTTGTGCATGTGTTAATATCCCAAATGAGTTGAATTCAAGGCTAATAATCAGGGATTTGGCATGTATTTTGGGTGGTCTTAATGTATGATTTTCGTCCTTAAGGTGGGAGAATAAAGGAAACAACATGGCTTGGCTTTTAGTGAGTAATAGGACAAGATATTACTATTCAATCAAAGACTTTTTGGGCAGGCACATGGATGAGGGATTAAGCTTTGTTTTGTATTGTAAAAGCCTTTGATTTTGTTGAGTAATAACATGGGAATTTCGTCCATATATAGTGGGAATGGTATGTCGCCAAGTGTGTTCCTAAATGACAAAACCTTTACTGTTAATTCAAAGACCACTTTACTGATTTCTGAGTTCAGAGCAGTGTGATAATCGATTATCGCCTACTGATAATCGATTAATAAGTTATGTCTTCTAACCATGAACTTTCAGAGTTGTCCAATAGTCGATTAACATTTTAGAAACAATCGATTATCAAAGACTGGCTTCCAAACTGGATATTTTCAGAGATGAATAATAATCGATTATTAGTTGGTAGATAATCGATTATGGAGCATTGCTGGACTATGTTAGGAGAAATCAGAGGGAAGCAATAGTCGATTATCTATATTGGATAATCGATTATCAAGACTTTAACAGAAGAAAAATAGCAAGCTAAGGTTTTGTTTTGTCTTTTGGTGTTCACCTTCGGCCTAGGCTTAGTAATGAATAACAAAGACTTTATTTTGGACAGAGGAAATGAGTTTGGATGTTGTGGGAGAGGGTTTGTGGGTTATGATTTGGTTTAGGGGGGATTTTGGGCAACAAGGGCTAAAGGTTGGGTCTTTTGATGGGAAAAAGGAATGAATTCAACCCAATAAGGATTATAACACTCAAGCATTAACCCCTGATTTTTCTTACCCTTTTGTGATGCATGGTGGGGTACAACAGGAAAAAAGGGCCTTGGACTTCTTGATTTGTGCTTCAACATTGAGGGCTAACTTGGTGAGCTCCTCGAGGGTCTCATAGCTTTGTAACTCCACCGTATTGGCTATTTGTAGGTTCATGCCAAAAAGGTAGCATACAAAGGTTTGCTCATCGTCTTCTTGTAAGTCACACCTCAACAAGAGTTCCTCGAACTCTCGGTTGTAATCTTCCACGGACTTTGAACCTTGCTTAAACGTTTGGAGCTTAGAAAAATTCTCACGAATGTACTCAGCAGGTAATAACTTCTTCTTTAAGAGGGACCTCATCTTAGTCCATGTAGACACCGGTTCCTTACCGTTTCTTCTTCTTTTGGTGCAAGTATTGGTCCACCAAGTGGATGCATACTTGCGGAACTTCAAGGCCACTATCTTGACCTTCTTTTCGTCGGAAACTTCTTTGAAATCGAAGACACGTTCCACCATTTCTAGCCATTCTAGGAACTCGTCCAGGTCATTCTTTCCTTCAAAGGTTGGAATGTCCACCTTGAAGTCAGAACCTTCGTGGGCGGAAGCCCTAGTTTTGTTGATGCCACTAGTGCTAGTGTCATCCTCATGGTCACTTCCTTGTAGTGCATTCAGTTTTATCTTGGTAAGTTTAGCCACTTCTTTGGCCAAGTATTCAACTTGGGCGTTGAAGGCTGCATTGGAGGCAACAAGCTCTTCATGGGACATGGGTTGGGATTCATTTGACATGGTTGAAGTGGGAAAAAGGTGAGAAGGGTAATTTAGTTTGGCCGTGGGGTTTAGGGAGAGAGGAAAGGAGTTTTGAGCTCAAAATGCTTTCTTTGGGAGGGATGGTGAGTGGCCCTTGGGAGTGTTCAACTTTTAGCTTTGATACCAAATGTTAGGCACCAACTCAAGGTGAAAAGGAGGGAGAGGGCTGGCCGAAATGGTTGAGGAACAAAAGGGGGAGTTGAGGGTGAGTTTGTGGGTGAATGGGATGGGAAAAGGGGATACTTTAAGGAGGAAGAGTGAGGGTCGAATGGGGCAGTGAAGGAGGGTGTTTAGGATTTGATTTTTGGACTAAGGAGTAGGAGAAGAAGGGTTGTTATAGAAGGGCAATGGGGAGGCCGAAATGGAGGAAGGAAGAGGAGGGAGTTCTTTAGTTGTGTTTCTTTAGTGGGGATAAACCAAGTGGTGTTAAGGGATATTACACACCCTTAGCTTACTTGGGGTTGAATCTAGTATTCAAACAAGATATTACACACTCATTCAAATAACTAGAACCTAAAACTCACACTTAAGAGAACCACTCCTAAGATATAGAAATAGGAATTTTAAGAGAACACACACAAGTGTATTACTTAGTAAAAATGGAGAATACAATGCCTCAAATGACAAGGCCTAGGGCCGTATATAAACACACCAAGGGGAGAGGGAAGCTTCCTAGTTACATTCACTTATTTAGGGGAATAATGTCCACTTATTTAATGGAATGAAAACAAGGGAGAGGGTGAGGTTGTGGGGGAAGGTGTTTCGGCCTATTAGGGAGGAAAAAGGATGGTGGGTTTTGGACCAATGCATACAGCCATTAGGAGGAATAAAAGGGTGTAAAATAGGTAGTCCTTTGGCTTGATGTAATGAATGGTATATGGGTGTTCCTTGGGGGGGATGTTTTGGACATAGTGTGGGGAATAAGGGGGAACATGAGACTTGATTATTTGGCTGCACATGGGGACTCTTTTGTGGTGGGTTATGCACGGCCAAGGTGGGGAGCAAGGAAGGAGGGATATGGCAGGCTTATTGGCTTCACATGAGTTGGGTTTTCTTGGTGAATAATGAACCAATATGCTGAATTGTCCTTGGCTTGTTATGGTTGTTTATTCAGCTTCGTTGGGGAACATAAGGGGGACCACTGCTGGTACATGTTGGGGATATAATGGGTTGGGTTTTGGCTCTTAGTTTTTGGCCATTCAAGGGAAAAGAAAGGGTTTGTGGTTTTAACATGTGGTTTGAAATGTGATGGGGTGTTGTGGGGGTGTGTAAGTCCGGCCAAGGTAGAAGGGAAGGGGGGAAGGACTTGGGTTTTATTTGGATATCTGGGGGGTGGTTTTGGTGGTGTTTTCGGCCATCAAGGTGGGGGAAGGTCCAAAAGGACTAGGGTTGGGTTGTATGGTTTAGGGGTCGTTGTTATTAACCGGGGTATATCATGAGTGTTTCAGGTTCTTGGGCAAACTTTGCAGGATTTTCAGGGAGGGGAGAAAATCGAATGATAGCAGGGTGACAATCGACTATTTAAAGCTGCAGATTTTTGGGGAAGGCTGATAATCGATTGTCTTAAAAAGATAATCGACTATTGAAGGCTGCGGGAGTTTCACGAAGGATGGATACTCGATTCTCAACAGTGATAATCGATTATTTGGAGGCTCGGGAAAGGAAAAGAAGTATTTTAGGGAAGGGGAACAAACCAAGTTGGTGTTAAGAGATATCACACACCCTTATTTTAATTTAGGGTTGAGTCTAGCTTTCAAATAAGGTATCACACACTTATTTAAATAACTAGAACCTAAAACTTGCACTCAAGAAAACCACTCTTAAGATATAGGATTAGGAATTTGGAATGAAACACACAAGTGAATCACTTTAATTTAAAAGGGAATACAATGTGTTGCTACACCCAGGCCTATGGCTGAATATATAGAAATACATTAGAGGGGAAGGGGATAAATACAACTCACTTAAAATAATGTCCATGTGCTCATGTTTCTTGAGTGGAATGAAATCAGGGATATGGGCTGCTTGGTGGGGTTTTTGGTGTTTCCTGAGTGGCTGGAAATGTTAGGGGAAGGAGGGGTGAATGTGGGGAGGGTTGAGGTTGAGGGCCAAGAAGTAGGGGCAAGATAACCTTTCCTACAATTCAAGTGCATAATGTCTATTTGATGGATCCCATAGGTTGTCCTCATTGATCAAGGCTAAAAGGGTTTCATGGTGGTGAAATGGGCTGTCTTTGGGTGGGGAAATTCGGCCATGTGAAGGGTAGGGTGAGGGAGTGTGTCATTTTGTCCATTTATGCAAACTAAGGTATGTGACACATCAAGGGATTGGTTGTTTATTTCATTTGGCCTTATTATAGGTGTGAGAAGTGATTTGGGGAATGTTTGGGGGAGGAATTCGGCCATGGGACAAAGGGATGTGAGGGGGGATGGTTTTGAATGATTTTCACACCAAGACAAAAGACCTGTTTAATTCTTGTCTCCTGATTTGGTCTTTTGTATTTTGTAATGGATTGGGATGGATGGGGATGGATTCTAAGGCCAAAAGGGGATGTATTTTCGTGGGTTTGAAGTAGGAAAAAATGGGGGAAGGTTCTATTCAAAGTAGGGATTATTAGGAAAGAAAACAACACACACAAAGCAATTTTGTTTGTCCTTGTCTCTTGAATTTTCGGCCATGGCTTCAAAGGGAGGTGAAGGACTTTATTTTGGTTATCAAAGGTAAATTAAATATTTTTGGATATGTGGGAGTGTGTTTGGTTTGTAGGAATTTCGGCCTAGGTTGGGTTTTGGGAGAGAAGGGTCATGGTTCGGGCTTTAATGTGGGACGGGTCAATGAGTTCAACCCAAAATGGATCATAACACCTAGACATTAAACGCTTGACTTGTTGTAATACTTGTGGCATGTGTGAAGGTGCATCCCGGGGTATATCATCCTCCCCTTCTTCAGAAGAGTTTGACCTCAAACTCGGAATATCTTCTGGCTCAAAGTAGGGACTGAGGTCGGCGATGTTGAACGTTGCGGAGACTCCATATTCTCCGGGTAGGTTGATCTTGTAGGCGTTGTCATTGATCTTTTCCAGTACTTCAAAGGGACCGTCCGCTCAGGGTAGTACCTTGGACTTGCGTTTCGTGGGGAAATGCTCTTTTTTGAGGTGAACCGAAACTAAGTCTCCGGGTTTTAATTCGGCAGACTTCCTTCTCTTATTGATGCGCACACTCAACCTTTCATTGGTGGCTTCAATCTTCTCTCGTACCTTAGCGTGAAGGTCTTGAATCTCCTTAGCTCGTTCCTCAGCTTCCGCACTGTATTTCTTCTGCGTTATCATAATAGGATCAAGTTCAAGTGGGGTAAGGGGGTTCGAGCCGTAAACAACCATGAATGGAGAAAATCCGGTTGCTTTGCTTGCTGTCCAGTTATATGCAAACTCCGCATGGGGTAGGAGTTCTTCCCATTTCTTTATATTCCTCTTGATAAGCACCCATAGCAACGTACCGAGGGTGCGGTTTGTCACTTCTGTTTGACCGTCGGTTTGAGGGTGGTGAGAGGTGCTAAACTTGAGCTTGGTTCCCATCTTTCTCCAAAGTGTCATCCAAAAATGGCTAAGGAACTTGCTATCTCGATCCGATACCATGCTTGGGAGAATTCCATGTCACTTGACGATCTCGCAGAAATAAAAATTAGCTGATGTACCCCTGGATGGCTCCACCAAAATCCCAACTCCCCAACATATCCAAAAAGTCTTCTTTCTTTTCTTTAATTCAAAATAAAGTCTTTCCCATCAAGTTTTAACTCCAGGTCAAAATGAGATCAAAGGAAGACAAGTCAAACCTTAGTTTCTTGATATCTTTTAAAACCTTTGTTTGTTTGTTTTCAAATCCTTTTACCCAAATAATGCCTTTCCTTCTTTCTCTTCCAATCCTGAAAGACTGCATAATCGATTATACACAATTAATAATCGATTATTCTATCCTTCTAACTCCTCGTTACAAAACCAGCAACCTTCACAGTCGATTATTTCAAAGCCATTAATCAATTATTGACATCCTCTGAAAATACCCGATTTTGCGCCAGTCTTGTTAATCGATTATCCTTGCGTGACAGTCGACTAATGGGCGTCTCTGAACATTCTTGGTTTGGAAATCATATATTGTTAATCGATTATCAAAGAGTGATAATCGACTATCTTACATCTCTGAACCTTGAAGTCCCAAAGTTTGCCAAGTCTTATTTTCCTTTCCTAAGCTTGGGTATAAGGCTGAAGTTATTCCCTGATTTTCAACAAAGAATAAAGCCTTTTCTTTCATAAAACAAAAGCATATCACTTTTAATACAAAGGAACAAAAATCACAAACAAAAGTCATTGAATGAATAGTGCTGTTTTGGCATTTCCATCACAAAAAAACAAAAGCTTGATTTCCCTTTGTTATCTTCATAAAGCCACGAAATTTCTACCTAAAAAGGACAAGGATTATTGGTCTTTTAAATTCAAAGGAGATCAGCCATGAAGGACTTTTCACACCAAGATAAAATGGGAGCAAATGGCATGAGAAATAAGGAAACTTCCTCTTACTTTTAGTTTTGTTTTGTTATATGTATTATTAGCTAAGTGTATTCCTTTTTAGCCTATATATATATATTCCTGCCATATGGTCATTGTAAAGGCAACCTTGAATGAAATAAAAACCTGTGTTACTCTTTGAGTAATTTCTTTAAAATAGTGTGATGCTATTTTAGCAAAATTTCCTAATGAAATATCTCTAAAGTTGGCTACTTTTGAGTGTGTGTTAGGAGTCTATTTTATACATTAGTAGTGACTATTATTGTGTGAAATAGATAACAGCCCCAAATATAATAAGAGTGTGTTTATCTCCTATTCATTATTTGGTTTATCCATCCTTGTTTTCTACCCATTTCGTTCCTCTCCATTTTCTCTTCCTAAGCCACGTTCTAGTCTCTCTTCATAAATCAAAATACCCAAAAAAGAACTCTTTCCCATACTCCATATTTTCATCCCTTCAATTCCATCGTCCATTTTTCTCCGAAAATCCTTCTCCAAAATAGCTACTCAATAAGACCCCGGATCTCGGGTACAACATCAGCGATTTGTGAAGCATCATGTGTGGTTAGACATGGTACGAAATGGGCCATCTTTGAAAACCGATCTACCATGACCATGATTGAGTCCTTCCCTCATTGTGTTCTAGGTAGCCCCGTGTTGAAGTCGAGGCTAATATCTTCCCATGGTGCCGTGGGGATGGGGAGGGGAAGATATTTTCCTTGGGCTAATGAGTGACTCTTGGCGATTTGGCAAACAGTGCACCGTTTGATGTAGTGCTCCACGTCTCGTTCCATCTTTGGCCAATGGTAGTGTTCTCGCATAAGCATGTAGGTCTTCTCGATGCCAAAGTGACCCGCAAGTCCACCTCCATGCACTTCTTAAATGAGGGTCTCTCAGAGGCTGCATTTCGGAATGCACAACTGATTCTCGCGAAACAAGTAACCATCTTTGATGAGGAATTCTCCATGGGGCTGCACAAGACACTTGGAGAACGTGTCTTTGAAGTCTTCGTCTTCCTTATAGAGCTCCTGCAAAAATTCAAAACCAACAATTTTGGCACTAAGGGTTGTTAGTAATAGGTGTCTCCAGGAGAGGGCATCGGCTCCTTTGTTCAAGGTTCTGTTCTTGTGCTTTATGGTGAAGGTGAAGGTTTGTATGTATTCAACCCATTTGGCATGACGGGGTCGAAGCTTGTGTTGTCCTTGAATATACTTCAAAGCCTCATGATCGGAGCTGAAAATAAGGAGCCAAAACACCTTAAAATCATGCTCCCAACACCAACCAACATGTGGCTCCTCTTGTCTTCTAAAGAAGCCAAAAATACAAAGTGCAAAACAACAAAGGAAGCTTCCCACATTTTGACCTTGTAACCACCACATCTCCCCAACAATAATAAGCCAAATAACCTCATTTCATTCACTCCCCTTTGCCCCTTAGGTAGGCCGAATTAATCCATCCCCATCACCAATATTTAACATCATAATATCCACCCTTCTTTGCCCCCTAAAACTTCCAAAAACATCCACCTCAAATAAGCCCAATATCACCCAAATATCAACCTTTATTCCCTTGTCTCAAATCCCCACTAATGGCCGAAAAACCCCCATTCAAATCCCCATCAATATCCTTTGAATTCATTCCACACAAGGACATAAGAAATGCATATTATTCTAGTGATTTGAATTAGGAAGGTGCCTAGTATTTTTCCCCTCTTTGCTTGTTTATATTTCGGCCATAGGCCTCATTTGAAGACAAATTGTATGTTTTTCATTTCCTAAGTAATAAACCATTGTGTTTGTTATTTTAAATCCTAATTTCTATATCTTAAGGTTGGTTTCCTTAAGTGTAAGTGTTAGGTTCTAGATATTTGATCAAGTGTGTTGTATCTCAAAGAAAATACTTAGCAAATATTCATCCCCTCTTCACCCACATTTTCGGCCACCTCACATACACCCCCTTAATATCACCTTTTGTCCTTCCTCACTTAAACAAAAGCCTAAAACATATCTACCTTGCTGCCATTTTTGTTATACCTGAGACCCGGGGTATAAAGGAGTTGTTATTTTAAGGAAGAATCAAGGGATGATGCAGCTTTGGATTCAGAGTTCTAGGACACTCAATAATCGATTATGGGCTTTGACAATCGATTATGTAGTGATGCTGCAAAACAAAGGAACTTCAGGGATGCCGGATAGTCGATTGACACAAGTGTGACAATCGATTATTGGGCCTTGCGGATCTTGCCAAGTGGATTCAGAAGGGTGCAATAATCGATTATCTATATTTGATAATTGATTATTTGGGCAATCAGGATCCAAACTGTTATATCTAAGCTCAGGGTTTTATAGTTTCAGACTCTTTATTTGCAGGGAAAGGAAGATAATCGATTGTCCTAAGTGGATAATCGATTATTGAAGGCTTCAGGTTCTGGGTAGTTTTCTGGGAATTCTCTGAGAAGGGCGATAATCGATTGATGGGGGAGTGACAATCGATTATTGAGAATTGCAGGTTTCTGGGAAAAGCTAATAATCGATTGTCTTAAGTGGATAATCGATTGTTGAAGGCTTCAGGTTCTTGGCAGTTTTTCTGGGAATTCTCTGAGAAGGACGATAATCGATTGACGGAGGAGTGGTAATCGATTATTGTGAGTTGCAGGTTTCTGGGAAAAGCTGATAATCGATTATCTGAAAGTGATAATCGACTATTGAAGACTGCGGGTGTTTTTACGAAGGATAGATAATCGACTTCTACTACTGATAATCGATTACTCGACAGTTCGAGACAGGAAAAAAGGTATTTCTTTGGGGAGGGGAACAAGCCAAGTTGGTGTTAAGAGATGTTACTCACCCTTATCTTAACTTGAAGTTGAATCTAGCATTAAAATAAGATATAACACACTTATTTAAATAACTAGAACCTAAAACTCACACTCAAGAGAACCACTCTTAAGATATAGGATTAGGAATTTGGAATGAAACACACAAGTGAATCACTTTGATTAAAAGGGGAATACAATGTGTTTCTACACCCAGGCCTATTGCTGAATATATAGGATTACATTGGAGGGAAAGAGGGAAAATACAACTCACTCAAAATAATGCCCATGTGCTTATGTTTCTTAAGTGGAATGAAATCAGGGATATGGGTTGTTTGGTGGGGTTTTGGGCTGTTTCTGAGTTGCAGGAAATGTTGGGGGAAGGAGGGATGAATGTGGGGAGGGCTGAGGTTGAGGGCCAAGGGGTGGGGGTAAGATGAAGTGGTACATTTGGCTGGGTATTTGTGGAGGTTTTGGGGGAATTTGAATTTGGTCAGGGTTGGGAGACAAAGGGGTGTGTGTGGGGTGTGTCATTTGGACTTTTGTTGTAGGTTTGTTGTGGGGATTGGATGTATTATTGTGAAAGAAAATATCCCTGGGCATTTTGGTTTATAATTTGAGTGTATTGGGGAACATAATGGGGACCATGCTGGGTGTGTTTTTGGACACTTATTTTCGGCATTGTAAAATAGGAAGAAAGGGAAATTGTGGCTTGGTTTTTCTTTGGATTCCTGGGAATGGATTGTGAAGTGCTGGGATTGGTTATTAATGTGGTGATGGGTTGAGGGTAAGTATGGTTAGGGTGCATGGTTTGATGATGATTTCATTCCAGAGGGGGTCATAACACTTGGACATTATTCCACTGATTTCCTTAAGGACTTGAGGGTGATTTGTGGTGCTCTGGGATATATCATCCTCCCCGTCTTCAGAAAAGTTTGTCCTCAAACTTGGAAGTTCTTCATGGTCAAAATATGGACTGAGATCCTTAACATTGAATGTAGCAAAAACTCTGTAATCTCCAGGCAAATTGACTTTGTAGGCGTTGTCGTTGATCTTCTCTAAAATCTCGAATGGGCCGTCGGCTCTTGGTAGTAACTTGGACTTACGTTTGGCGGGAAAACGCTCTTTCCTTAGGTGAAGCCAAACCAAGTCACCGGGCTGAAAACTTGTGAATTTTCTTCCTTTGTTGATCCTGTTACTAACTTTCTCATTTACCGCTTCAATCTTCTCTCGAACCTTTTCATGGAGTTCTTGAATTTCCTTGGACTGTTGATCAGCTGCCCAACTGTATTGCTCTTTTCCTACGATGGGATCAAGCTCAAGTGGGGTGAGGGGGTTCGAACCATAGACCACCATGAACGGGGATAGCCCCGTGGTCTTGTTTGGGGTTCGGTTATAGGCAAACTCGGCGTGCGGCAGTAGCTCTTCCCATTGCTTGATGTTTCGTTTGATTAGAACTCGAAGGAGAGTTCCAAGCGTTCTGTTGGTGACCTCGGTTTGTCCGTCAGTTTGCGGATGGCTAGTAGTGCTGAATTTGAGCTTTGTGCCTAGCTTTCTCCACAATGTCATCCAAAAATGGCTAAGGAATTTGGGATCCCTATCAGAAACCATGCTGCGAGGTATGCCATGGAGTTTAACGACCTCTCGGAAGTAGAGATCGGCTACTTGGGAAGCATCGTATGTAGTAACGCAGGGAATGAAATGGGCCATCTTTGAGAATCTATCCACAACCACCATTATGGAATCCTTGCTTCGTTGAGTTCGGGGCAGCCCAGTAATGAAGTCTAGGCTAACATCTTCCCACGGGGCGTACGGGACGGGTAAGGGTAAGTGCATTCCTTGGGGTAGGGCTTGGGACTTTGCAAGTTGACAAGTGTGACATCTCTTGATGAAGTGCTCGACGTCTCTCTCCATTTTGGGCCAGAAGTAATGCTCTTTCATCATCAAATAAGTCTTGTTGATTCCGAAGTGACCGGCTAGTCCACCACCGTGGACCTCGTCTATCAGGGTTTCACGAACGCTGCTCCTCGGGATGCACAGTTGATTACCACGAAAGAGGTAACCATCTTAGATTAGGTAATCTTCATGAGGCCGAGATAAGCATTGGGCATACATTTCCTTGAAATCTTCATCATCCTTGTAGAGTTCCTGCAAAAATTCAAAACCAAGAAGTTTGGTACTAAGTACCGTTAGTAATAAGTGTCTCCGAGACAACGCATCCGCGCCTTTGTTCATGGACCCGTTCTTGTGCCTGATGGTGAATGTAAAGGTTTGAATGTATTCAACCCATTTGGCATGATGGGGTCGAAGCTTGTGCTGCCCTTGAATGTACTTCAACGCCTCATGGTCGGAGTGAAGGATGAATTCCTTACTCACGAGATAGTGTCGCCAATGCTCAAGAGACCGTACCAACGCATAGAATTCTTTGTCGTAGGTAGAATAGCGTCTTCGTGTGTCATTGAGCTTCTCACTGAAGTAGGAAACCGGGTGTCCCTCTTGAGTTAGGACAGCCCCAATGCCAACTCCCGATGCATCACACTCCACCTCGAACAACTTCTCGAAACTGGGCAGGGCCAATACGGGGGCATGCGTTAAGCGATCCTTGATTGCTTCGAAGGCTTGTTGGGCTCTCGAGTTCCACTCAAACTTCGGATTCTTTGTCAAGTCCGTGAGGGGGGCAGTGATAGTACTAAAGTCCTTCACAAATCGCCGATAGAAGGATGCAAGGCCATGGAAGCTCCTAACTTGCTGCATTGTTGTGGGAACGGGCCAATCTCGTATGGCGTGTGTTTTCTTCTCATCGACTTTGATCCCTTCACTTGAGATAAAGTATCCCAAAAACTCGGTTTCTTGAGAAAAGAATTGACTCTTCTCAAGGTTTCCATATAACTTCTCTTCTTCCAATTTCTTAATCACCAAAGTGAGGTGATTAGCATGATCTTTCTCGTTCCGGCTGTAGACCAAAATGTCGTCAAAGTACACTACGACAAAGTGACCTATAAATGGCTTCAACACTTGATTCATTAGTCTCATGAATGTGCTTGGTGCATTGGTTAATCCAAATGGCATAACTAGCCACTCGTATAACTCGAACTTTGTCTTGAATGCTGTTTTCCATTCATCTCCCTCAAAGATTCGAATTTGATGATAACCACTTCGGAGATCAATCTTTGAGAAGATATTGGATCCATGAAGTTCATCCAACATGTCCTCAAGCCTAGGTATGGGGTACCTATACTTGATGGTAATCTTGTTAAGGGCTCGACTATCACAACACATACGCCAAGTACCATTTTTCTTTGGCACCAAGAGAGCCGGAACAGCACAGGGGCTCAGGCTTTCTCTCACGAATCCTTTGGCTAGTAACTCATCAAATTGCCATTGGACCTCCTTGGTTTCCTCAGGGTTCATTCGGTACGCAGGCTTGTTTGGTAGGGCAGCTCCAGGAATGAGATCAATCTTGTGTTGAATGTCTCGTTTTGGTGGTAGGCCGTGAGGCACATCTTCGGGAAAGACATGGGAGAATTGCTCAACGATAGGCTTGGCTAACGGGTGGGGTGGTGCTGAGGTTGTGGCAGAATCGGAGGCTTTGTTTTCAAAGAGAATCAGTTCTTTTTGGGGTTCATATTCATGGTGTTCGGCTTGCAATATAGTGGAAATGAGAACGGGGGTTTCTTCTTCGGATGGGGGGGTAGCTGTGGGGTTAGAGGGGGGCAAGGATGTGAGGGTAACCTTCTTCTTGTTGATGAGGAATGAATATGTGTTGGCATATCCATCATGGAACACCTTCCGATCAAATAACCAAGGTCGTCCCAATCCAATAGAACATGGCAGGCATCCATTGGGATGATATCACACCATATCTCGTCGGAATAACTTCGTCCAATGCTTAATGATACCAAACTCCGGGAATCCACACGTAATCCCTTGCCATGGTTCAACCACTGAATCGTGTATGGCCTCGAGTGTGGTGAGGTCTTCAACTTCAGCTTATCTACCAACATTTTTGAAGCGACATTGGTGCAACTTCCGCTATCCAAGATCAAAGTACATACCTTCTTTTGAATAGTACAACGGGTATGGAAAATGTTTTCCCGCTGTAGTTGGTCATCGGGACTAGCTATGTTACTCAAGGCCCTTCGGATGACCAAGAGTTCTCCTGTAACGCCCCAAAATCAGGCCCAAAAGAATTAATTAAATTGTTAGAGCAATTGATTACGAATTGGGCCCAATAAGGGGTTAAAATTATAATTTGGATTTTAAGCCCAACTTTTATGTCATCTCGTAGGAAATATTTTTGTGATCGCGTCGGTTCAGACGGCTCGCGAATCGGAGTTACAGAGCTCAAGTTATGACCATTTAATCAGGTATTTTGGGTCCGAAGCCCAATCCTTTTTGGAATGGGACCATTAAATAAACATAACCACACAAACCTTATCTTTCGTCCGTCCGTTCCTTTTTCTTCCTTCTTTTTCTTTTTCTTTCTTCTTCTTCTTCTTTCTTCTTTCTTCTTCTTCGATTTCTTCTTCTTCTTCTTCGCCGATCGTCGCCGCTGTGAGCAAGCCGCCGATCGACCTCCGCCTCCTCGCCGCACCACTGCTGCCTTTCCTCGCCGCTACCCCGTCGCTCACCGCCAGGTCCAGCGCCGCCGACCACGGTTCCCAGTCTTCGAGCCGCGGTCGTCTCCGTCCAATTGGAGCAGCCAGCCGCCATCATCGCCGCCAGTCGCTGCCCATCCTTCGCCGGAAGTCCGTCGCCTCCACTGCCAGCGCCAGTCGCCCCGCCGCCGCACCAGCCAAACGTCGCTGTTTCGCCTTCGTCGGTCGTCCGTCGCCGTCGATTGCAGCGCCGCCAGTCGCTGTTCACCGCCGTCGAGCTGCCGCTCCGCCACTGTCGCCGGCGTCCGTCACCGTCGCCGCATCCGGCCGCTGCCCCGAGTTGATATCGCCGGCAGATTAACCTCCACGCCGGATTGATTGGTCGATTTCGTACTTTGACTCGATTTGACCCGTTCGGTTGATTTCGTTGATTTGTCTTCCGTTCGAGCTATCGATTCGATTTCGACGTAATCCAGGTCCGTACTATGAAGTTAATAGCATTCAGAATAGATTTAATGGTTTGGATCGTTATATGTGTTTATGCTATAATTTGGCTAAATTGGTTAATTGAATTAAATTGATTGTTTGAATTTAATTGTTGAAGATTGTGAATTGACTGAACAGGTTTGACTTTGACTTGGGTTAGGTCATGTTTGACCTAGGCTTTGACTGGATACTCTGTTGTCGTAGGTTTGACCGAATGGTTGGATCCAAACTTTAACGAATTAGTTAAGTTAATTAATTAATTCTAACTGGTAAATAAGGTCAATTGGTTTATTGTGTCAAACATAGAAACTGGCCAACGCTCGGGCTGCTGCAGGGCCTGGCCAGTGAGGTTAAGACGTGCACGAGGGTCTGCGATCTTGGGTTTGAGGCCATCGCCCGAGGGATCCTACCTCCACCGAATTGAGGCCATCTTCGGTATTACGGATTGAGGCTATCTCCGTCATAGGCAATAAATGTTAAGTGGTTTGACTTTGGTGAAAGTCTAAATTGGTTTGACCGGTGGTCAAAGAGTTCATGAGAAACCCGTAACACCTAAATCGTTTTGAAAAGAAAGAAAATAAGTTGACTGTTGGTCAACCGTCTAAAGAACCGAATTTAAAGTTGAATTGATTTTTATTAAAAGGATAAGCATATGTACGATCTTAATTGTTGAATTATTATGTTTATTCTTGTGCTACAATGGAGTACCACTCAGCGTCAATGCTGAGCGGATAACGTTGTTTTCTTTTGCTGTCCGTAGGTGATCAGATAGATGAACCTAGAGCCGATCCCAGAGGGCATTGAGGAGGAGATGTACGATGGCGTGGCTGTCTCTTTAATCTGTTGATTATGCTTTATTTAATTAACTTTAATGCTTATTACGTTTTCGGGCAAGATCCCAAGTTGTTTGACTTTAAAAAGGCTTCCGCATTATTTTAAATTACTCCGATGGATTTTTATATGTATCGAAAGAACGTTTGTTTAAAATTGTTCTGATAATGTCGCAAATTCGGATACCAATTCAGTGACACACCGGTCCGCTGTCTCACGGGTTTGGGTCATGCGGGTTGGGGTGTTACATTTTGGTATCGGAGCATTTGGTTTTAAAATCGGTCTTCGGACCCTTTCAAAAAAATAATACAATGAATAATTCAGCCGCATCTGCATCTCACGTATCTCCTCTGCCCCGGGAAGGTAATAAGTATTTATAGCTTTATCTGTTATGTGTTAAGATCTGACGTGGAATTTCCTTATTATTTTAGAATGAGTCAAGAATCGACCCACGGTCAGTACGTTCCGGAGCCGGAGCACGTGAGCGTGCACACGGCTAACACCGAGGGTTCGAGTTTCACGCCTCCGGGTGACGGAGGGCAACGACAGAATCCACCTGAGCCAGCGGGACAGCCACCAGCTGTACCACCGCCAGTCGTACCACCTCCAGTGATGCCACCGTTGGCGATACCGCCGGTAGCCTACGAGCAGATGTTCCCGGCCATCATGGCCCACTATATGCAGCACATGGCGCAGTTTATGCCCATGTTCCAGCCACCTCCACCACTACAGCCGCAGCCGCGCATCGTTACCTTCAAAATGTTGAAGGATAATGGAGCGGAAGAGTTCCGAGGAGACAATTTGGGGAACCCCAGATTGCTTTGGATTGGCTTGAGCAGATGGACCGGGTACTCAAGAATTTGAGAGTCCCAGATGTTGATCGCTCGGAGTTGGCGTCACAGATGTTCCGGAAAGGAGCATATGATTGGTGGAAGCGCATTGACCAGGATCCACACACACCCAAGCCGTGGACCTGGGATCGCTTCGATCGAGCCTTTACGAAGGAGTACGTCCCCACCCGGTACCGCGAGGAGAGGCGCGATGAGTTCGTTGCGCTTAAGCAGGAGGGGATGTCACTGCCTGAACTGAGACAGAGGTTCGACTACTTGTCCCAGTACGCGACGAGTCTGGTCTCCACTCCGGAGGATCGTTTGAACGAGTTCGTCAAGAAGCTACGGCCGGACTTGAGGCCGTACGCCGCACTGATCACGACGACAGATTTTAACGCGGCGTATGATTTGATAGTGAAGACAGAAAAGAGCTTGGATGATTTGCAGGCAACCAAGAAGGAGGATAGAGCGACGAAAGACCCGCGACCCGCGGCCAGCACCGGGCCGAGCGGGAAGAGTTTTGGATTCGGGGGAAAGAGGTACGAGAAGGGTTCTTCGAGTGCGCCGCCGCCTAAGAGGAGTAAGTCGAGGCCGTCTCCGTCGGTCGCCGCGAGCAACTCGAACAGATCGAGAAGCCACACGCAATGTGTACATTGTGGTAGGCATCACCCGGGCGAGTGTTGGCTCACCCAAGGCTTATGTTTGGGTTGTGGTCAGCCAGGGCACTTCAGGAGGCATTGCCCGACAAACCCTAACAGCGAGTCTGTTTTACCTAGAGCTCCGGATCAGCCTGCCGCATCACATCCAGCACGGAGTCAGCAGTCTACTGCCGCAAATAATCAGTAGAGACCACGTCCGCAACAGTCAGGCCGGGCACCAGCGCGTACCTACGCCATGCATGGGCGTACAGATCCTAGCCCCGATGTTATCTTGGGTACGTTCGTACTATTTGATTCGGTTATGCATGCCTTGATCGATCCGGGTTCTACGCTCTCCTATATCTGTGTTGGCATGCCTGCTAATTCTGTGATTGTGAGGAGTAACCTTGAGATACCTACCATTGTATCGAATCCGCTAGGACATAGCATGCGTCTTCATCACATTTATCATAGATGTCCGTTGTCCGTACAAGGGAAGCAATTCCCTGCAGATTTGATAGAGCTACCACACAAGGAGTTTGATATTATCCTTGGTATGGATTGGCTCACCGAGCATAGAGCAGTGGTCGACTGCAGTTGTCGGACCGTACGGCTGAGAGCCGAAGACGGTAGCGACGTATTACTCTCTGGGGAAGTGTTCCCCGAGACTCCCGAGTTCATATCATCCTTGAGCGCGAGGCGCTTGATTCGCAAGAAGTGCGAGATGTTCCTATGTCACGTTCAGGATATGCGAAAAGAATCGCCATGTCAGCAGGACATTCGTACGGTTTGCGACTTCCCTGATGTCTTTCCCGAAGACCTACCTGGTTTGCCTCCGCCGAGAGAGGTAGAGTTCTCGATCAATCTCATTCCGGGTACGGAACCCATATCTGCTACACCGTATCGTATAGCACCTGCCGAGATGAAGGAGTTGAAGGCTCAGTTGCAAGAGCTACTGGAAAAGGGATTTATCCGACCTAGCGTTTCCCCATGGGGAGCACCAGTGTTATTTGTTCGAAAGAAAGATGGATCCATGAGACTTTGCATCGACTACAGGCAGTTGAACAAAGCTACAGTGAAGAATCGTTATCCGTTGCCTCGTATCGACGACCTGTTCGACCAGCTCAGAGGGGCTATGGTATTCTCGAAGATTGATCTGCGTTCTGGATATCATCAGATTTCTGTCAGGAGAGAAGACATTCCGAAGACTGCTTTTAGGACACGCTATGGGCATTATGAGTTCTCAGTCATGCCTTTCGGATTGACTAATGCCCCGGCAGTGTTCATGGAGCTTATGAACAGTGTGTTCCGACCATACTTGGACCAGTTCGTAGTAGTGTTCATCGATGACATCTTGGTTTATTCACGGACTCAGGAGGAGCACGCTAGACATTTGCAATTGGTTCTGAGTGTGTTGCGAGAGCATAAGCTGTATGCAAAATTGTCTAAGTGTGAATTCTGGTTGAGTGAGGTGACATTCTTAGGACATGTTATCTCTGCTACCGGTATCCAGGTAGACCCCAGCAAGATTTCAGCCATAGTGGACTGGAAGGCTCCACGGAATGTTCGTGAGGTGAGGAGCTTCCTTGGATTAGCCGGTTACTATCGCCGATTTGTTAAGAGCTTCGCCTCGATCGCTACTCCATTGAACAAGCTACTGCGTAAGGACATCAAATTTGAGTGGTCAGAAGCGTGCGAGCGCAGTTTTGATCAACTGAAGGAGTGCCTGACCCAGGCACCAGTCTTGGTTCAACCTACTCCTGGCATCGAGTACACCATCTATAGTGACACATCTCATAGCGGCTTAGGTTGTGTACTGATGCAGTTAAGTAAGGTAGTGGCCTACGCATCGAGACAGTTGAAGACTCACGAGGAGAATTATCCGACACATGATTTAGAGTTGGCAGCCGTGGTATTTGCCTTGAAGATTTGGCGCCACTACATCTTTGGAGAGAGGATTCACATCTTCACCGACCACAAGAGTTTGAGGTACCTACTCACCCAGAAGGAGCTGAATCTTAGACAATGCCGATGGTTGGAGCTGATCAAGGATTACGATTTAGTCATTGAGTATCATCCGGGCAAGGCTAACATCGTGGCCGATGCTTTGAGCAGAAAATCGTTAGCCGAGTTACAGCTTCAGTCTCCGTTAGAGCAGGAGATCCGTACAGCACAGAGGGATGATGAGTTTTGTCAGAAGACTCGAGAGTTAGTTCCTACAGGAAAGAGGCCCGAGTTTACAATTCGCGATGACGGAGTCTTGTACTATCATGAACGCCTAGTGGTGCCCCGCGGTGAAGTGAGGGATCGCTTGTTACGCGAGGCTCACGGAACCGTATACACTATGCACCCGGGTAGTAACAAGATGTATCAGGATTTGAAGAAATCCTATTGGTGGCCAGCTATGAAAAAGGAAATCTCCGAGTTCACTGCACGTTGTTTGACTTGTCAGCAAGTCAAGGCTGAGCACCAGGTTCCGACAGGGTTGCTGCACCCTCCTACCATTCCGGAATGGAAGTGGGAAAGGATCACTATGGATTTTGTGATCGGATTGCCACGATCTTCACGAAAGAATGACGCCATCTGGGTCATTGTTGACAGGTTGACGAAGTCCGCTCATTTTCTACCCGTCAGACGTGACTCTTCCTTAGACAAATTGGCAGATTTGTACGTTAGAGAGATAGTTCGTTTGCACGGTGCACCGCTGTCAATCATATCTGATAGAGATCCCCGGTTCACTTCGAAGTTCTGGAGAGGACTTCAGAAGGCTTTTGGCACAGCTTTGAACCTTAGTACGGCATTTCACCCTCAGACCGATGGCCAGTCTGAGAGGGTGATACAGATTGTTGAGGATATGATGCGAGCTTGTGTGGTCGACTTTGGAGAAGATTGGGAGCGTTACTTGCCATTGATGGAGTTTGCGTATAATAACAGTTACCAGGCGAGTATTCAGATGGCTCCGTATGAGGCACTCTACGGCAGAAAATGCCGAACCCCAATTTGTTGGACAGAGCTTAGCGAGCGTAAGCTCGAGGGACCAGATATTGTGCAGGAAACCGAGGAAAAGGTTCGTGTGATCAGAGACCGACTCCGCACTGCTTCGGACAGACAGAAATCTTATGCAGACTTGAAGAGATGAGACATAGAGTATAATGTTGGTGGCATGGTATTCTTGAAGAAGGTCCTACGGTTTGGGAAGAAAGGGAAGCTTAGCCCTAGATTCATTGGACCCTACCGCATTCTAGAGCGAATAGGACCTGTTGCCTACAAGCTAGAGTTGCCACCAGAGCTGAACAGGATTCACGACGTCTTTCATGTCTCCATGCTACGTAGATACCGTTCAGATCCGACTCATGTGTTGCCGACCAATGCTGTAACCCTCGACGAGAGTTTGTCTTACGAAGAAGAACCAGTTAAGATCTTGGCGCGCGAAACTAAAGTGTTAAGAAACAAGACGGTACCGTTGGTAAAGGTACTGTGGCGTAATCATGCAGTGGAAGAAGCAACCTGAGAGACCGAAGAATCTATGCGAACTCAGTACCCTCATCTCTTCGACGACCAATGACTCAGGTAATTTCGAGGACGAAATTCTTTTTAAGGGGGGGAGAAATGTAACGCCCCAAAATCAGGCCCAAAAGAATTAATTAAATTGTTAGAGCAATTGATTACGAATTGGGCCCAATAAGGGGTTAAAATTATAATTTGGATTTTAAGCCCAACTTTTATGTCATCTCGTAGGAAATATTTTTGTGATCGCGTCGGTTCAGACGGCTCGCGAATCGGAGTTACAGAGCTCAAGTTATGACCATTTAATCAGGTATTTTGGGTCCGAAGCCCAATCCTTTTTGGAATGGGACCATTAAATAAACATAACCACACAAACCTTATCTTTCGTCCGTCCGTTCCTTTTTCTTCCTTCTTTTTCTTTTTCTTTCTTCTTCTTCTTCTTTCTTCTTTCTTCTTCTTCGATTTCTTCTTCTTCTTCTTCGCCGATCGTCGCCGCTGTGAGCAAGCCGCCGATCGACCTCCGCCTCCTCGCCGCACCACTGCTGCCTTTCCTCGCCGCTACCCCGTCGCTCACCGCCAGGTCCAGCGCCGCCGACCACGGTTCCCAGTCTTCGAGCCGCGGTCGTCGCCGTCCAATTGGAGCAGCCAGCCGCCATCATCGCCGCCAGTCGCTGCCCATCCTTCGCCGGAAGTCCGTCGCCTCCACTGCCAGCGCCAGTTGCCCCGCCGCCGCACCAGCCAAACGTCGATGTTTCGCCTTCGTCGGTCGTCTGTCGCCGTCGATTGCAGCGCCGCCAGTCGCTGTTCACCGCCGTCGAGCTGCCGCTCCGCCACTGTCGCCGGCGTCCGTCACCGTCGCCGCATCCGGCCGCTGCCCCGAGTTGATATCGCCGGCAGATTAACCTCCACGCCGGATTGATTGGTCGATTTCGTACTTTGACTCGATTTGACCCGTTCGGTTGATTTCGTTGATTTGTCTTCCGTTCGAGCTATCGATTCGATTTCGACGTAATCCAGGTCCGTACTATGAAGTTAATAGCATTCAGAATAGATTTAATGGTTTGGATCGTTATATGTGTTTATGCTATAATTTGGCTAAATTGGTTAATTGAATTAAATTGATTGTTTGAATTTAATTGTTGAAGATTGTGAATTGACTGAACAGGTTTGACTTTGACTTGGGTTAGGTCATGTTTGACCTAGGCTTTGACTGGATACTCTGTTGTCGTAGGTTTGACCGAATGGTTGGATCCAAACTTTAACGAATTAGTTAAGTTAATTAATTAATTCTAACTGGTAAATAAGGTCAATTGGTTTATTGTGTCAAACATAGAAACTGGCCAACGCTCGGGCGGCTGCAGGGCCTGGCCAGTGAGGTTAAGACGTGCACGAGGGTCTGCGATCTTGGGTTTGAGGCCTTCGCCCGAGGGATCCTACCTCCACCGAATTGAGGCCATCTTCGGTATTACGGATTGAGGCTATCTCCGTCATAGGCAATAAATGTTAAGTGGTTTGACTTTGGTGAAAGTCTAAATTGGTTTGACCGGTGGTCAAAGAGTTCATGAGAAACCCGTAACACCTAAATCGTTTTGAAAAGAAAGAAAATAAGTTGACTGTTGGTCAACCGTCTAAAGAACCGAATTTAAAGTTGAATTGATTTTTATTAAAAGGATAAGCATATGTACGATCTTAATTGTTGAATTATTATGTTTATTCTTGTGCTACAATGGAGTACCACTCAGCGTCAATGCTGAGCGGATAACGTTGTTTTCTTTTGCTGTCCGTAGGTGATCAGATAGATGAACCTAGAGCCGATCCCAGAGGGCATTGAGGAGGAGATGTACGATGGCGTGGCTGTCTCTTTAATCTGTTGATTATGCTTTATTTAATTAACTTTAATGCTTATTACGTTTTCGGGCAAGATCCCAAGTTGTTTGACTTTAAAAAGGCTTCCGCATTATTTTAAATTACTCCGATGGATTTTTATATGTATCGAAAGAACGTTTGTTTAAAATTGTTCTGATAATGTCGCAAATTCGGATACCAATTCAGTGACACACCGGTCCGCTGTCTCACAGGTTTGGGTCATGCGGGTTGGGGTGTTACATCTCCTTCGTCCGCTCCAACACACTCTTCTTCTTCAATCTCTTCTTCAGCCCACGAAGGACTGATCTCTTCTTCTTCGCATTCAACAATGGCCATTATCTTCTTGTTGGGACATTCATTGGCAAAATGCCCTATGCCTTGGCAACGAAAACATTTGGGAGTCCGGGTGTTTGTTTGGGTTGTTTTGAATGGGGGTGGATGGGTGGACGTAGACGGGATAGAGTTGGGTTTTGAATGGGTATTTTGAGCAGGGGTGTTTGGAGTTATCTTTGAGGTAGTTGGAGGGGTTTTGGAAAAGGGTGAAGTACGGACAAATGAGGTTTTGTTTCTCTTAAGTTGGGACTCAACTTTGAGAGCCAGCTTAGAAAGCTCTTCAAAGGTATCATAAGGTTGCAGCTCTACTACATTAGCTATTTGAGTGTTTAATCCAAATAGGTAACGTACCAATGTTTGTGAATCGTTTTCGTGAAGATCACATCTCATCAAAAGTTCTTCAAACTCCCGAGTATAGTCCTCAACTGAGCGGAACCTTGCCTTAGGTGTTGAAGTTTGGAAAAGTTTTCCCGTACATATTGTTCGGGTAGGAACTTCTTCTTCAACAAGCTCCTCATCTTGAGCCAAGTCTTCACAGGGGCCTTATTCTCTCGCCTTCTTTTGGTGGATAGGTTGGACCACCAAGTGGAAGCATACTTCCGAAACTTCAATGCCACGATCTTGACCTCTTTTTCTTCGGGCACATCTTTGAAATCAAAGATGCACTCAACAGTTTCCAGCCACTCTAGAAAGTCATCCGGATCGTTCTTCCCTTCAAAGGTTGGTATGTCCACCTTGAAATCGGTAGCTCCTCGTTCATGATTCTCCTCTCTAGTGGTGTTACTAGAGTTAGCTTCGGGGTGAACTTCTTCGTCTTCTTCACTTTCCTCCGGGGTATTCACCATGCTCATCTTGAGCTTAGTGAGTTGGGCAACTTGCTTGGCCAAGTACTCAACGTGGGCCTTGAGAGCAGCATTGGAGGCTAGGAGTTCTTCGTTGGACAGGTTGTTGGAAGTGTTTGACATGATGATAGTAAGGGAGAGAGAGTAAAGGAAATGGAAAGGAAAGAAAAGGGGAAGTGTGTTGTATGGCCTCAGGGAATGCTTAACAACTAGGCTCTGATACCAAATGTTATATCTAAGCTCAGGGTTTTATAGTTTCAGACTCTTTATTTGCAGGGAAAGGAAGATAATCGATTGTCCTAAGTGGATAATCGATTATTGAAGGCTTCAGGTTCTGGGTAGTTTTCTGGGAATTCTCTGAGAAGGGCGATAATCGATTGATGGGGGAGTGACAATCGATTATTGAGAATTGCAGGTTTCTGGGAAAAGCTAATAATCGATTGTCTTAAGTGGATAATCGATTGTTGAAGGCTTCAGGTTCTTGGCAGTTTTTCTGGGAATTCTCTGAGAAGGACGATAATCGATTGACGGAGGAGTGGTAATCGATTATTGTGAGTTGCAGGTTTCTGGGAAAAGCTGATAATCGATTATCTGAAAGTGATAATCGACTATTGAAGACTGCGGGTGTTTTTACGAAGGATAGATAATCGACTTCTACTACTGATAATCGATTACTCGACAGTTCGAGACAGGAAAAAAGGTATTTCTTTGGGGAGGGGAACAAGCCAAGTTGGTGTTAAGAGATGTTACTCACTCTTATCTTAACTTGAGGTTGAATCTAGCATTAAAATAAGATATAACACACTTATTTAAATAACTAGAACCTAAAACTCACACTCAAGAGAACCACTCTTAAGATATAGGATTAGGAATTTGGAATGAAACACACAAGTGAATCACTTTGATTAAAAGGGGAATACAATGTGTTTCTACACCCAGGCCTATTGCTGAATATATAGGATTACATTGGAGGGAAAGAGGGAAAATACAACTTACTCAAAATAATGCCCATGTGCTTATGTTTCTTAAGTGGAATGAAATCAGGGATATGGGTTGTTTGGTGGGGTTTTGGGCTGTTTCTGAGTTGCAGGAAATGTTGGGGGGAAGGAGGGATGAATGTGGGGAGGGCTGAGGTTGAGGGCCAAGGGGTGGGGGTAAGATGAAGTGGTACATTTGGCTGGGTATTTGTGGAGGTTTTGGGGGAATTTGAATTTGGTCAGGGTTGGGAGACAAAGGGGTGTGTGTGGGGTGTGTCATTTGGACTTTTGTTGTAGGTTTGTTGTCGGAATTGGATGTATTATTGTGAAGGAAAATATCCCTGGGCATTTTGGTTTATAATTTGAGTGTATTGGGGAACATAATGGGGACCATGCTGGGTGTGTTTTTGGACACTTATTTTCGGCATTGTAAAATAGGAAGAAAGGGAAATTGTGGCTTGGTTTTTCTTTGGATTCCTGGGAATGGATTGTGAAGTGCTGGGATTGGTTATTAATGTGGTGATGGGTTGAGGGTAAGTATGGTTAGGGTGCATGGTTTGATGATGATTTCATTCCAGAGGGGGTCATAACACTTGGACAGTATTCCACTGATTTCCTTAAGGACTTGAGGGTGATTTGTGGTGCTCTGGGATATATCACAAACTATGGGTAGAAAATGAGGGTGTTTGTATGGGGAATGGATGGAACAATATGGGGGTGATGAAGGAGTTCTTTTGGTATTTTAATATGAGGAAAGAAAGGAGATTTAGAATAGAAATGGAGGGAGAAGAAATGGATAGAGAATAATGATGGATAAACCAAGTTGGTGTTTAAGAGATATTACACACTCTTATCCTCACTTGGAGTTTGAATCTAGAATTTAATTAAGATATGACACACTTAATCAAATATCTAGAACCTAAAACTCACACTTAAGATAACCACTCTTAAGATATAGAATTAGGAATTTGGCTAAAATAGCATCACACTATTTTAAGATACTCAAGGAGTAACAAAGTTTAATAATCAAAGGTTGTTTCTACAATGGCCATAGGGCCTGATTATATAGGGAAGGGGGAAGGGGGAAGAAAAACACAATACATTGAATGTAGACATAAGGAAACTTCCTGGAAGCAACTATTTCAAACACATGGGATAATACCCATTTATTCTTGTCTCCTTAATAGACTGAAATCAGAGATGGGTGCCTGGGATTGTGGGGTTGTTTGGCATGTGAATGCAGGTCACTTTATTGATGAATGGGTGGATTATTTCTGCCAAGGGGGGAAGGAATTGTGCAGGGGATGGTGGGTTGTTTTGGAGGTTTCGTGTGGGTAGTTTTAAGGGGAACAAGGTAAGGTTTGATTAGTGTAAAGGTGGGTCATTATGTCTTGGATTATAGTGGCTGTTTGTTTATCCAAGTTGATGGACATAATGGGGAACAAGGATGGGGTTATGGCATGGGTTTTGGGCAGGGATTTTTGGCCAGGAGTGAAGGGATGAGGGAAGGGGAATAATGTAGTTTTTGGGCTGGTTATTTTTGAATGGTGCTACTACACATATGAGTTTCAGGGATGGCAGATAGTCGATTATCAATAACTGATAATCGATTATTGGGGTTCGCTGCTGATGCCAGGGAAGTTCGGTAGGGTTCAATAGTCGATTGTCAGTGTTCAACAATCGATTATTAGAGCTCTCAAGACAGCAATACGGATAGAAGGTGATGGGTGTATGCTGCTGATGGAAAAGTGAAATTATGGGAATGAAGGTGGAGTTATTTTTGAGTTGGTTCTTTTGGATATTTTGGGACTTGGTTTTTGGTGAGGGTGGTTCAGTTTTAGATGGGGAATGGGGGTTCTGAGGGGTTATGGCTGGGCCTTGTAGTTCAAGGCTGATTTCCACCCAAAAAGGAGCAAAGTCCTCAGCCATGGTTTCCTTCGATTGCGTGAACATTTGAAATATGTCTCGCAACTTGGATGCAGTGACCCTGGATATAACAATTTTCGTCCCTAACTTTTCCCCTTCTTAAACCCACCATTCCTTGCCCAAAAACTTCACCAATAAAGCCCTACAACTCCCATCCTTTGCCTTGTTTCCATTCTTCCCTCTCTTTCCTTGAGTTGGTGCCTAACACCAGGTGTGGGGAACAAAGGGGAGGTGTGTAGGGCTGTTTGTTTGGCCTCAAATGGTGGTTCAAATGTGGTGGTTATGGTGTCAATGCAAGCTTAATCATCCCTGGACTTTAATGGTTGTTTATTTAGGCTAGTTAGGGGGCAATGCGGGGGCAACAGCTGATACATGTTGGGGGATTGAATGGGTTGGTTTTTGGCTCCTTACTTTCGGCCAATTCAAAGGGAGGGGAGGAGGTTGTGTTTTGGTCTTTTATATGTGGTTTTAAGGTGTTGTGGGGTGGCATTGGGTGTGTGGGTTCGGCCAAGGAAGGGGAGGGAAGGTTCAAAAAGATCATGGTTGGGTTATATGGTTTTGTGATGATAAATTCATTCCATAAAGGATCATAACACTTGGACATTATTCCATTGATTTGTTTTAGGGTTTGAGGGTCATTTGTAGTACCCGGGGATACATGAATTAAGGCCTTAATGGAATGGAAAATATTCCTGTGCTTTTTTTGTTGTAATTTGATTGTACTAGGGGACACAATGGGGACCATGCTGGGTGTTGTTTTGGCCACTAATTTTCAGCCCATGTAGAAGGAAAAGAAAGGGGATTGTAGCTTTTGTTTTGGGTTTGTTTTTGGATTCCTGGGGATGGACTTGAGGTGTTGGGTTTAGTCATTAAGGTGGGGATAAGTCCAGGGTTATTATGATTAGGGTACCTGGTTTGGTGGTGATGATTTCATTCCAAAGGGGATCATAACACTTGGACATTATTCCACTGATTTGTTTAAGGACTTGAGGACGACTTTTAGTGCTCGGGGATATATCATCCTCCCCGTCTTTAGAAGAGTTTGTCCTCAAACTCGGAAGTTCTTAAGGGTCAAAATACGGACTAAGATCTTTCACATTGAATGTAGCAGAAACTCCGTAATCTCCTAGGAGGTTGACTTTGTAGGCATTGTCGTTGATCTTTTCCAAAATCTCAAATGGACTGTTGGCTCTTGGGGAAACGCTCTTTCTGCAGGTGAATCCAAACTAAATCTCTGGGTTGGAAACTCGTGAATGTTTTTCTTTGTTGATTCGTGAGCTAACCTTCTCGTTTACTATTTCAATCTTCTCTCGTACCTTGGCGTGGAGTTCATGGATTTCCGTAGATCTTTTGTTAGCCGCCCAACTGTATTTATCTTTTCCTATGATGGGATCAAGCTCAAGTGGGGTGAGGGGTTCGAACCATACACAACCATGAACGGGGATAGTGGCAGTAGCTCTTCCCATTGCTTGATGTTGCTTTTGATTAGAACTCGAAAAAAGTTCCAAGTGTCCTGTTGGTGACTTCGGTTTGACCATCAGTTTGTGGATGGCTAGAGGTGCTGAATTTGAGCTTTGTGCGTGCTTTGTGCCTAGCTTTCTCCACAATGTCATCCAAAAATGGCTAAGGAACTTGGGATCCCTATCGGAGACCATGCTACGGGGAACGCCATGGAGTTTAACGACCTCACGGAAGTAAAGATCAGGTTCTTGCGAAGCATCGTATGTGGATTACCTAATACAAGAAGTTTGGTACTAAGTACCGTTAGCAATAAGTGCCTACGGGATAAGGCATCCGCGCCTTTGTTCATGGTTTCATTCTTGTGTTTGTTAGTGATATATCCCAGAGCACCACAAATCACCCTCAAGTCCTTAAGGAAATCAATGGAATAATGTCCAAGTGTTATGACCCCCTCTGGAATGAAATCATCACCAAACCATGAACCCTAACCATACTTACCCTAAACCCATCACCACCTTAATAACCAATCCCAACATTTCACAATGTTGTACCCGAGACCCGGGGTCTTATCGAGTAATCAATTTGATGGCGGGTTTACGAAGGAAATGGATGCAAGAAGGAAGCAACTTTGAATTCCTAAGTTCAGAAACTAGTGATAGTCGATTATCATTAACTGATAATCAATTAACAAGATATGATTTCCAAACCACGAATGTTCAGAGATGCCCGATAGTCGATTATCACTTTTATGATAATCGATTGTTGGAAATGGCTGGGTAAAATATGGAGGTGATGAAGGAGTTCTTTTTGGTATTTTGATTTATGAAGATAGGATAGAATGTGTCTTAGGAAGAGAAAATGGAGAGGAACGAAATGGGTAGAAAACAAGGATGGATAAACCAAATAATGAATAAGAGATAAACACACTCTTATTATATTTGGGGCTGTTATCTATTTCACACAATAATAATCACTACTAATGTATAAAATAGACTCCTAACACACACTCAAAAGTAGCCAACTTTAGAGATATTTCATTAGGAAATTCGGTTAAAATAGCATCACACTATTTTAAGAGAATACTCAAAAGAGTAAACAAAGTTTTTCATTCAATACAATATGGTTTACAATGGCCTCATGGCCAAGATTATATACAACAAGGGGAAGGAAAAAAACAACAATGGCAGCTTCCTTTCTTCTTCCTAAATCACATGTTTGACATTAATGCACAACCATCCATTTGAGTTGAATTCTAGGACAAAGATGGTGGATTTTGTTTGGCTTTTCTTGCATAAGGATTTCAGCCATATGTGGATTAAGTCAAGGACATTATGTGGCTGTGATGAAGCATTCCTTGGCCTATTTTGAGGGGTATATTTCGGCCTTAAATGGGAAAGAACAAGGAAAGAGACACAATGTGGCTAGTCTTGGATTTATTGCATAATAGGACAATTCAGCACTATTCCCTTTTGGACTTTGAAAAGGGGTATTGGCTTTATTCATGAGTGGGGTTTTAGGAATGTATTTTGGCATGGAAAAGTCCTCCTTTTTGGTGTAAAACTTGGCCCTATTATGGTGATACAAAGGAAACAACATGGCCTGACTTTTAGTGAATAATAGGACAAGAAGTTACTATTCAATCAAAGACCTTTTGCTTATTTTTGTCCCTTTGTTGTGTGTGGTGATTTAGGCCTGATTTTGGGAAGAAAATGGTAGGGAATTTCGTGGGAAAGGTGTAGGAAAATAAGGGGAAGGTCTTATTTAATGAAAGGAACAAAAGAAGTAGAAAATAACACACAAGGTTTGCCTTTTTGGTCCTCATTTTCATCCAAGGCTAAAAAAAGGAGGGAAAAGACTTTATTTTGATTATCAAATGAAGATTAAAGGCTTTTTGGATATTTTGGGAGATATTGGGTTTTAGTGGAGCCATCTAGGGGTACAACACACAATCCTTTCCTAGGAATCCAAAGAAAAACAAGCCACAATTTCCCTTTCCTCTTCTTTTACAATGCCGAAAATAAGTGTCCAAAAACACACCCAGCATGGTCTCCATTATGTTCCCCAATACACTCAAATTATAACCCAAAATGCCCAGGGATATTTTCCTTTCACAATAATACATCCACTCCCCACAACAAACCTACAACAAAAGTCCAAATGACACACCCCACACACACCCCTTTGTCTCCCAACCCTGACCAAATTCAAATTCCCCAAAACCTCCACAAATACCCAGCCAAATGCACTACTTCATCTTACCCCCACTCCTTGGCCCTCAACCTCAGCCCTCCCCACATTCATCCCTCCTTCCCCCAACATTTCCTGCAACTCAGGAACAGCCCAAAACTCCACCAAACAACCCATATCCCTGATTTCATTCCACTCAAGAAACATAAGCACATGGGCATTATTTTGAGTGAGTTGTATTTTCCCTTATTCCCTCCAATGTAATCATATATATATATTCAGCAATAGGCCTGGGTGTAGAAACACATTGTATTCCATTTAAAAATCAAAGTGATTCACTTGTGTGTTTCATTCCAAATTCCTAATCCTATATATCTTAAGAGTGGTTCTCTTGAGTGTGATTTTTAGGTTCTAGTTATTTGAATAAGTGTGTAATATCTTAATTGAATGCTAGACTCAACCCCAAGTTAAGATAAGGGTGTGTGATATCCCTTGACACCAACTTGGCTTGTTCCTCTTTCCTAAAAAATACTTCTTTTCCTATCCCGAGCTGCCAAATAATTGATTATCACTCTTAGTAGTCGATTATCCATCCTTCGTGAAACACCTGCAGCCTTCAATAGTCGATTATCACTATCAGATAATCGATTATCAGCCTTGCCCAGAAACCTGCAACTTCTAATAATCGATTGACACTCCTCTGATAATCGATTATCTTCCTTCTCAAAAAATTCCACGAAAATTGCCCAAGAACCTGAAGCCCTCAACAATCGATTATCCACTTAGGACAATCGATTATCTCACCCTCCCTGCAAGTAAAGAGATTGTAGCTATAAAACCCTGAGCTTAGATACAACATTTGGTATCAGAGCTTGTTATTGAGCATTCCCTTGAGGCCATACAACACACTTCCCCTTTTTTTCTTCCTTTCCATACCCTTTCTTTCTTTCCCTTACTATCATCATGTCAAACACTTCCAACAACCTGTCCAACAAAGAACTCCTAGCCTCCAATGCTGCTCTCAAGGCCCAAGTTGAGTACTTGGCCAAGCAAGTTGCCAAACACACTAAGCTCAAGATGAGCATGGTGAATACCCCGGAGGAAAGCGAAGAAGACGAAGAAGTTCACCCCGAAGCTAACTCTAGTAACACCACTAGAGAAGAGAATCATGAACGAGGAGCTACCGATTTAAAGGTTGACATACCAACCTTTGAAGGGAAGAACGATCCGGATGACTTTCTAGAGTGGCTAGAAAATGTTGAGTGCGTCTTTGACTTCAAAGAAGTTCCCGAAGAAAAAAAGGTCAAGATCGTGGCCTTGAAGTTTCGGAAGTATGCCTCCACCTGATGGTCCAACCTATCTACCAAAAGAAGGCAAGAGAATAAGGCTCCCGTGAAGACTTGGCTCAAGATGAGGAGCTTGTTGAAGAAGAAGTTCCTGCCTGAACAATATGTACGGGACAACTTTTCCAAACTGCAACACCTACGGCAAGGTCCTCGCTCAGTTGAAGACTATACTCGTGATGTACCTAAGCTTAAGAAAAGCTATAGAATGAATAAGGGCAGATTAAAGATAAGAATATATGGTGAAGAATAGGTTGAATTTGTGTATGAAATGGTGAAGAAAGTATGGTTGTTTGGAAGAGGTGATAGGGTGGAATGGAGGGCAGGAGAAAGGCAATATTTGGAGTGATTTTTGATGAAGAAATGAATTGTTTAAATGGGAGAAAGGGGATGCACGAAATTGGGAGAGAAAGAGGGAGTTCTTTTGTGGTTTTTGTTGGATAAGGATAAACCAAATAATAAATAGGAGATAAACACACTCTTATTTTATTTGGGGCTGTTTCTTTTCACACAATAATATTCACTATTATTATATAAAATAGACTCCTAACACACACTCAAAAGTAGCCAACTTTAGAGATATTTCATTAGGAAATGGGGAGAACTAGCTTCACACTAATTCAAATATTTTACTCAAGGAGTAAAGAGAATAAGAATACAATATGGTGCTTCATTACAAGGCCCTTGGCCGAAATAAATAAGGGGAAGAAAAACTAAGGGGGAAGCTTCCTACCACTTTCCTAGAATCAAGTGTATAATATCCATTTGTTTGATGCCTTTGGTTTGTCTTCATTGATCAGTGTTAAAGGGTGAATATGGGGTGTCTTTGATGAGGGGATTTTGGCCATGTGAAGGGTGAGGGAAGGGGTGGTTTGGTTATGTGAAGGGTGAGGTGAGGGGCTGGATTTTTGGTCCACACATGAGGAATAATACATTAAGGATTGTCCTTTATTCCTTTGGTTTTATTGTGGATTTGAAGGGTGATAAATGGGATATTTGGGGGGCTGAATTCGGCCATGGGCATAAGGGGGGGGTGTGGGTTTGATGTATTATCACAACAGGACAAAGGACATGTTTTATTCCTTGTCCCCTGGTTTGTTCCTCTTGTAGTGGGGGATGTTTGTGATGGATGGGGACTGATTTTAAGGACAAATGGGGGCATATTTTCGTGACTTTGAAGTAGGAAGGGATGGGGAAGGTTCTTATTTGATGAAAGGAATATTTAGGGAAGAAAACAACACTCACATTATTTTGGGTTGTACTTTTCCTTTCAATTTTGGCCAGGGCTTCAAGGGAGAGGAAAAGCGCTTTATTTGAGTAGTAAAAATACTTTGGATATGTGGGAGTGGGTTGGGCTTGTAGGCATTTCGGCCTAGGTTGGGTTTTGGGAGAGATAGGTCATGGTTTGGGTTTTGGTGTGGGATGGATCAATGAGTTCAACCCAAAATGGATCATAACACCTAGACATTAAACACTTGATTTCTTTTAATACTAGTGGCGTGTGTGAAGGTGTAACCCGGGATATATCATCCTCCCCTTCTTCAGAAGAGTTTGACCTCAAACTCGGAATATCTTTAGGCTCAAAGTAAGGGCTGAGGTCGGCGATGTTGAATGTGGCGGAGACTCCATATTCTCCCGGTAGATTGATCTTGTAGGCGTTATCATTGACCTTCTCTAGAACTTCAAAGGGACCATCCGCTCGGGGCAATAGCTTGGACTTGCGTTTCGTGGGGAAACGCTCTTTCCGAAAATGAATCCAAACCAAATCTCCAGGCTTGAACTCATCGGACTTCCTTCTCTTGTTGACTCGTGCACTCACTCTCTCATTCATTGCTTCAATTCTCTCTCGGACCTTGGCGTGAAGGTCTTGAATCTCTTTGGCTCGTTCCTCGGCTTCCGCACTATATTTCTGTGTTATCACAATTGGATCAAGTTCAAGTGGGGTAAGGGGGTTAGAACCATAAACAACCATAAATGGGGAAAAACCGGTTGTCTTGCTGGGTGTCTGATTATAAGCAAACTCTGCATGGGGTAGAAATTCTTCCCATTGCCTTATATTCTTCTTAATGAGCACCCGTAACAATGTTCCAAGGGTTCGGTTCGTCACTTCTGTTTGGCCGTAGGTTTGAGGGTGGTGAGAGGTGCTAAACTTGAGCTTGGTTCCCATCTTTCTCCAAAGTGTCATCCAAAAATGACTAAGGAATTTGCTGTCCCGATCCGATACCATGCTTCGAGGAATCCCATGCAATTTAACGATGTCTCGGAAGTAGAGATCAGCGATTTGCGAAGCGTCATGTGTGGTTAAGCATGGCACGAAATGGGCCATCTTTGAGAACCGATCTACCACGACCATGATTGAATCTTTCCCTCGTTGTGTCCTAGGCAGCCCCGTGATGAAGTCGAGGCTAATATCTTCCCATGGAGTCGTGGGGATGGGTAGGGGAAGATACTTTCCTTGAGCTAAGGAATGGCTCTTGGCTGTTTGGCAAAGGTTGCACCGTTTGATGTAGTGCTCCACATCTCGTTCCATCTTTGGCCAATAGTAGTGTTCACGCATCATCATGTGGGTCTTCTCGATGCCAAAGTGTCCTGCTAGTCCTCTTCCGTGTACTTCTTCGATGAGGGTTTCACGAAGACTACATTTCGGAATGCATAACTGATTTTCTCAGAACAAATAACCGTCCTTAATGAGGAATTCTCCGTGGGGCCGCACAAGACACTTGGAAAATGTGTCTTTGAAGTCTTCATTCTCCTTGTATAGCTCCTGCACAAAATCAAAACCAACAATTTTTGCACTAAGGGCCATTAGTAAGAGGTGTCTCCGAGAGAGGGCATCGGCTCCTTTGTTCATGGACCCATTCTTGTGCTTTATGGTGAAGGTGAAGGTTTGAATGTATTCAACCCATTTGGCATGACGGGGCCTGAGTTTGTGTTGCCCTTGATTGTACTTCAAGGCCTCATGGTCGGAATGAAGTATGAACTCCTTGCTAACCAAGTAGTGACGCCAATGTTCTAAGGACCGAACAAGAGCGTAGAACTCCTTATCATAAGTCGAATACCGCCTTCTCGTATCATTCAACTTCTCACTGAAATAGGACACCGAGTGGCCTTCTTGGGAGAGGACAGCCCCTATCCCGACTCCGGATGCATCACATTTTACCTCGAACAGTTTCTCAAAGCTCGGTAAGGCTAACACCGGGGCATGTGTCAACCTTTCTTTGATGGTTTCGAAGGCTTGTTGAGCTTTTGAATTCCATTCGAACTTCTGGTTTTTGGTGAGGTCCGTGATGGGTGCGGTGATGGTGCTAAAGTCACGCACAAACCTTCGGTAGAATGAGGCTAGACCGTGAAAACTCCATACTTGTTGCATCGACGTGGGAATGGGCCAATCCCTTATGGCTTGTGTTTTCCTTTCGTCCACTTTGATACCATCACTCGAGATATAGTATCCCAAGAATTCCGTTTCTTGAGAGAAGAATTGACTCTTCTCCAGATTCCCATAGAGCTTCTCTTCGTCCAGTCTTTTAACCACTGATAAGTTCATTTTGTTCTTATTTTATTCTACATATTTTAAGCGTTATTGCACGAAAATAGTAATAAATTTACCCATTAAAAGTGTCTACTAGTGACAAAATCGATGTTTTGTCTCAAGAAGAATAAAATACATGTTCCAAATTAAATTAAGTGGATTTGTCAAGTTTATGTCCAAATTGGATAAAAAGTTTCAGATTTTAAAGATCATAATACTTCGGAGGTACAAATCGGTGTTCAGGAGTCAAACGGACAAAAACGGAGCAAAAATGGGTCAAGATCTCGAATATTTGCAAATTGGGCGCTGGATTCGGGTCCTGGGCGTCCAAAGTTGGACGACCATGGTAGTTGGACGCCCAAGCAAGGCTGGTGACACGCAATGACACGCAGCGCAGCAGGAATGGACGGAACACGTGGTCAGAGTACGGGCGTCCAAAGTTGGACGCCCAGAGGGTTGGACGCCCGCGTACCCTGCCCTATAAATACAGCGGCATCTCCACCATTCCAATCACCACTCTCAACCCCTTTTTGGGTTTTCTTCCTCCATTTGCTAAAAATTCATTGTATATTAGTCTTAGTTATTGTTTTGGGATATTTTCGGAGGATTTCAACTCCAGATCTATTCTGTTCCGCTTGTACGGAGGTTGTAAGTTGTTCTTTATTTAATAAAATTCTATTTTAATTTATGTTTGCATAGTATGAGTTAGGGTCCGGATCTCTGGGTCCGGACTAGTTTTGTTGTTTATTTTTTGATGTTAAATTAATGTTGGAATGGTTAATCTATTGTTCTTGCCTTATTTAGTTAATTAAACTCGAAGGATTTAATTAGCTATTTATTGAGAAAATATTGTATGCCAAAAGGCTATGATATTCAAGTGCAACGGATTAAGTACAAATCTAGAAATGGATGAGTAGTAATAGAAATATTATTATTCCAATTGTTAATTTAATATGATAAAATAGATCCAGATGATGTCTTGACCCTAGGTTCAGATCTAAACTTATACTATGTAAACTTAATTTATTATTTTTACTCTGCTCCCTTTTTTATAATCGTTCCGAGAAGACTTTCATAAACCAATCCTAATCTTCGCCTAATTAGAGTAATTAAACTAATTCCCTTCGTCCACTCCTCGAGAGACACGACACTCGGAGAGAAAACTAACCCTTTACTGGGAAGATTTACTACCCGAAAAACTACAACTGTCAAATGGCGCCGTTGCCGGGGAATGGCACGGCATTAGTTTAATTTCTTCTGATTAGCTTGGGTGAAGATTGGTTAGAACGATCTTCTCACTTCTTTTCACCAACCACCCGTAATAATTATTATGGATAACCCCAGTGGTTATTACGGTCCGCCTTCTTTCTACCAATCACCCAACCGCCCTCCGTACCATCCACCTTACCACCCACATCAGAACCCATATGATGATGACTACCAAGTCGACAATGGGTCTGACTACTATCCCTACCATGAGGAACCACCATATGATACCCTGTCTAAAAACTTTGGATATTCTCCATGCCAAGATTCTGATGGGGATAATTGTTATGAACCTCATGGTGATCACGATGACTATGACCACAACGGGCCTATATACGACGATCAGCCTGATCCTCTCGTCGAAGAAATAATAAGATTGGAACAGAAAATCTTCTATTTCGACGAAGTTTTATTCGCTGAAGGCTCCTGGTACGAACCACCCTACTCTCATGACTACACCTTGTTTACTAAAGAACAAATTGAAGCAAACAAGGTGGCAATTCGAGAAAGAGCAAAACTTCTTGAATCAGTCCGGAAGGAAAAGGAGTTCGAAAGGAGATTATGCGAAGGATCAGAAATGATGCAGAAAATGCTGGACGACTTTCAAAGAGAGAGACTAGAAGCTGAGGATAAAGCTGATAAATTAGTCAATGATCTCCGCAAGGCTATTGAGCTTAAACGCTCCCTCCAACCTCAAGATCCACAATTGGAGGAAGTTAATGCTCAAAAAGAGGCTCTAGAACCTAAGATGTGTTCAAGTGTTTCTGGTACTATCCTTTTTTCTACATCACCCTCCATTGAAGAAACTGAACTAGACCCACAATGAAGGACATTTGAAATTTCACCACATGAAAACATGTCGTTCCCCTCATATTCTAAGGTTAAGGTTGCGTTCCGTTGGCCTGATCTAATCTGATCTGATTGCAGTTATTATCAAAGTTGTTTCTGATCTGGTATGATCTGATTATAATAAGATTAAGTAATTAGCAGAAAAAATAAGTTGAACGGAATGCTATTTAAAAAAGCCTTTTTAAACCGCAATGTAGATTTGGCAACCATGTGTTTCTGTTTCTGGATTTTCTTTCTTCCAACATCCACATGAAATCGATGAGCTATGACTTCTCTCATTTATCTGCTAGTTGGCACATGTAGAAAAGCCTTGCCTCGAACTTCACATGCCGAAGCTTTCATATTAATGACATTAAAGCGAGGAATGCAAAGTAATTGATGTACTTCGTATGTTGAATAACAGTTGGATGGGAAAATTATAACGAAGATGGATAAAGAAATTTATGTGGCTCTGATACCAAATGGTATAACTCAAGACATGCAAATGGAATTAAGGAAAGTTTATGCTTAAATTATGAAATCAGGATCTAACTCCATAAAATTATGAATCATAAACTAATATACTCGTAAAAAAGCCTAAGGAGAATCTCCATTGATTAAATCAAATATTGTATATTTTCATACTTTTACGTATAATAAGACTCATTATCTACAGAAAAGAATATAACAATGACTCCCTAAATTATAGGTCCAAAAACGACTCCCTAAATTTTAGGTCCACTAGTACATGACTTAGGGACTCACCAACTTAATGTATTTAATAAAATAAATAAAAATTGACTTAAAATCAATAATTATAACAAATATCATATCTCTTAACCCGGTTCTCTTTCAGGATGTTTGTCCTGTACCATAGGTTGTCAAGAGCATTGTTGTCTCATCAGTTTGAATTGAGATGCAAAATATAAATGCAGTGGCCACAATAAACAGGCCCATTTTTCTCTTGTATTGTTTTATTGGTGGTGATTACAGTTTTGTTTGTGGCTCTCTCATGTCTGTTTCTTCAAAACACAGATGATTACTAAAAATTTTGAAGATTATCCTGAACACCGGCTCAAGTTCTTTTCTTTACTGCGTGCAATAGCTACTCATTGTTTTACCGCTTTAATTCGATTGTCAAGCGAGGTTTGTTTTAGTCTTACAACTTTATTCATTGAAGAAATGTCCTTTGTTCCTCAAAGCTTAAAAAAAAGGTATTGTGCTTATACTTGTTTTATTTCTGGTTTGTGGCAGCAACTAAAGCTTGTGATGGATTCCATCATTTGGGCCTTCCGGCACACTGAAAGGAATATTGCAGAAACCGGGCTTAACCTCTTACTTGAGATGTTGAAGAACTTTCAGGTATAAATTTATCAAGTTGGATGATTTCTGCTTGCCATTAATTTTTGGCACTGTAGGCTCACAAATTTGCAAGGTTTTGTGGGGGCAGGTATCAGAGTTCTGCAACAAGTTCTATAGGACATACTTTTTGATCATCGAACAAGAAATATTTGCTGTTCTTACAGACACATTTCACAAGTCTGCCTTCAAATTGCATGTCTTGGTCCTTCAGCATTTGTTATGTGTGGTATGAGAATACTTTAGTAGAGCCAACCATTTCATTCAGTTATGTTTCTGTAACAACACACTAAATTATGGATTTTTCTTTCCAGGTTGAGTCCGGAATGTTGACTGAGCCACTCTAGGATGCTTCCACAGTTCCATATTCATATCCCAATAATGTGGCATTTGTAATGGAGTATACCATTAAGCTTCTTAGTTCGTCTTTCCCGAATATGACTGGTTCTGAGGTACATATAATGGTACCCAAGCTTGTTCTGTCCTCTATTTTATTATTTACATCATCTTCCCTTTTTCATGAAATTGCTAATTCCAATGTATAGGTCACCGAATTTGTCAATGGACTGTTTGAGTCAACGAAAGACCTTGCAGTGTTCAAGAATAACGTACGGGACTTCCTTGTACAGTCAAAAGAATTCTCAGCTTAGGTTTGTCTCTTACTTTACCTGCGCTTTTATTAGTTACACACAAACACACACCCAGAAATGGCTATATCCACCCCTTTCACATAAATTGGCTAAATCTACAGCAATATCAAATTTTTATTAACGGGTGTGGATTTAGCAAATATAGGTAACAAGTGTGGATATAGCCATTTTGGGTGGATTTAGCAACACCATACACACACACACACATGCTCACTACTAAATGTGCAGCAATTAACTACAACGAGTGCTTTTTGTGTACATGCCTTGAAGCCTATTAAGCAGATATACTGAAACAATATATTGTTTAAATATTTGTAAATTGCCATTTGAAGGATAACAAGGATCTTTATGCTGAAGAGGCTGCTGCACAGAAGGAAAGGGAGAGACAACGGATGCTCTCAATTCCTGGGCTAATTGCTCCTAATGAGATACATGATGAGATGTTGGACTCCTAAGAAAAGATTTTGCTTATTTTGGCTAGGAATTCAATTTGCCTGCCCAGGAGCCACTTTATGGTAACCAGATGATCTTTAGTTTTGTCAAATCTCAGTCCCGTCTGTGGGTAGTATTTTCTCGTCCTTGTGCCGGGGGGAATAACTTGTAGACTACAGTGCACGGTGCAAAGGGAAGAGTATAGTCAGTTTAGTGATTTAGCTTCTAATTGAGAAAGAGCTATGTGATTTTATGCTTTCCCAGTTTTAGCCTTGGTAATGTAATTTGATTGGAGATTCTAGAAATTAGGAGCCTACCGTTAGGCACACTTGGTGGCGGTATCTGATTGAAGCAGGTTGTGTATACAACATTGAGGGCCAAATAGCTCCGTTACCCCCTGTGGTTTGGAAAATTGGCACCAATACCCCTCTGTTTTCAAAACTTATTTCTAAAGTCTCCGTGGTTTCAAAACGTTGCACCCACACCCCCTCTGATCATTTTCCAGCCATTTTCCGGTGAAGATGGGGCATTGGCGCATAATTTTTAAACCATAGGGGGCATTCGTGCTCATTTCTTATTTTCGTTTATTATTCTTCACTTTTTTTATAAATATTTTCTATCTCTTTTTTCCTTTTCCTAGATTTTTTTAAATATATTTTCAATTTTTTATAATGTTTCAAAAATTTTCAAATTCTTTGTGTTTGAAATGAAAATAAAAATAAAAAAAATTAACATATATTACATCTATCTCAAATTAAACATTTTCACTCTTTGTTACTTAGAATAATTTTTTGAAAAGTTCAAAAAAACAAAGAATAAAAAAATAAAAATATGGAAAAACGAAATGAAAAAAAATTAAAATACGCCAAAAAAGTCTTATACAAAAAAAATTGGACATGCCTAAAAAAGTCCATAGAATTAAGATGTCCAAAAAAGGATATTCATTTTTATTTTTGTATTAATTTATTTCTTATTTTATTCCTCATTTTTTTGAAGTTCTTAAAAAAATTACTTTTTCAGAAAAAACAAAAATTGTTAATTTGAGAAGTACATATGCATTATATGTTATTTTTTCAAACAAAAATAACTTTAAATTTTAAGAACATTATAAAAATAATTTTTAAAAAAAACCTTTATTAATAAATGAAACAAAATAAGGAAAAAATGGAAAGAACAAAAAATATGCGAGAAATAAAAATCAGCACTGATACCCCCTATGGTTTAAAAAATATGCATCATTGCCCCCCTTCTTCGCCGGAAAAATGGCCGGAAAATGATCAGATGGGGCACGGGTGCAACATTTTGAAACCACAAAAACTTTAGAAATGAGTTTTGAAAACAGAGGGGGTATTGGTGCTTATTTTGCAAACCACGAGGGGTATCAGCGCTATTTGGCCGTACTTTGAGATCCCAATAGTTTCCTTTCTACCGATTTACTCTAGTCGTAAACCCTTTTCTCTTGTGAAGTAAAACAGTGGAACTGTGTTGAGTGATTTATTGTAATTTTGAGCGCATTTGCATGTTTTGTTCCCCAATAGTTATTTCACAAGTGTATTATGGTAATGTTTACAAAGTTTTCATTTGGAAAACAGGAAAATAACTTTTGGAAAATGAGTAAGGCAAAATAATTTATTTTCTTGAAGTCATTTTCCTTTTCTGTTGTTTGGTTGGAAGTAGCAAACTCTCTATTTAAGCTCGATTAATTTTCTAGAAAATTAAAAATTCAAAATCAAACCAACAACATCAAACCAACTATTGCTAAAAAAAATTCAACTGTACTATTTATCGAATTGTGCGAGAAAACCCCAAATAATCAACTAACAAGCGTAGTGGATTCTTTAAAAAAAGAACCCTAATGGTAAATTGACGATGACAGTAGAACTAAAAAGATGCCACATTTGACATGAACACAACAAAAGTCAAACCAATTCAATTGAATTTCCATCATCTGATCTTCATTGTATGGCTGGCAGGGGCCTTGTGTGGGGATGGCATTGACGGTTTGGGTTGCCGATGGAGGCGGCAATTTGCTTGGGGATAGCGAAGGCAATTTCTGAATAAGATGGTGCTGGTGATTTTCGATGATGGCATTGGAGACCGAAGGATGGATTGGTGGAGGTGACTAGGAAGAAAAGAACGAGAAATGACTTTCTGAAAATTTATTCAGAAGTCAAATTCTACTTTTGAGGCTATGTTTTTTTATGTCAGGGAGTTTATTTTCTGCTAACTCTTTTTCATTCTTGCCAAACACTTCTCTTCTATAAATCTTTTTCTTTGTTTCCAAACGGACCCTAGTTTCAAAGTCTTGTTATTACTTCAAATTTTTTAAAATCTCAAAACAAACAAACCACTAACAAAACCCTCGATTTATTACTATCGGTTTCACTTTAGTTCTCGCACAGTCAATCATAAATTGTACTTAATATGGAGTATGGGTCTTTCTCCGATACCCAAGCAAATGTGAGGGGGGCATATGCCCCTCCATTAAATGTCTGCCACGTGGACTTATAATCATGTCAATTGGTATGTTCTCCATGCCATTTAGATTTTCAAGAATTGGAAATTGAGCCTGTTTCATTCATCCGTTAATTCCTCAAAATCGGCTTTCATTAACTTGTCGCTCCTTGTTTTTTTTAATAAAAAATCAATCAAATTATGAATAAAACATAAACTTTATTTTCAAAATATGTGTGACATATTTTTATCTTTAAGATAGAAATTTATATTTTAATATTATGACACTATATAATGTTATTACACAATACTTTTCGATATTATGTCAAAATTATTGATATTGAAAGTCTTATTCTGTTAATAATAATTTGAAGCTCTTATTTTAGTGTTTTCTTTATGTTTTATCCCTACTTTAATCTTTTTTCTTTTTTTCATTCTGTTTTTCAGTTAAAAGCGGATTTAAATTAAAAAGGTGTGATAATTCAGTTCCCTCGTGGTTTGGACAATAGATCGATACAAATAACCTCTCTATTTTAAAAACTTATTTCTAATATCTCTACGATTTCAAAACGTTGCACATGCACCCCTCTGACTATTTGTTGTTCATCTTTTCGGGGAAGAAGGGGATTGATGACTAATTTCCAAATCACAGAGTCACATCCCAATTTCTTATTTTTTGTTCATTTTAAAAAGTATTTTAAATTGTCCTTTATAATCTTTCTAAAATAAAAAAATCTTTTTATTTGAAAAAAATATAAATGAAATGAAAAAATTAAAATATACAGAGTACTTCTTCTATAATAACTAAATCATTTTCATTTTTTCTAAAATAAAAGCAAACACTTTTCAAAAAAATTAAAAAATGATGAAATGGAAAAGTAAATAAGATAAAAAATTGAATAGAAAAAGGAAATGAAAAAAAATACACTTATAGATAAAAGAAAACGTAAACATGTAGTGAGCTGATAAAGTTCTTTTTTATGCATCGAAAATAAGTAATTTTTTAGATGTCCTAAAAAGGTTAATTTTTTTAATTTAAAATTAAAAATATGATTTTTTTATTAAAAAATGAATCTCTTGGGAATCGGTCTAAAAGATTACCCTTATTCTTTTTCATCTTCTTGAAAAAATGTCATCCAAAAAAGTTTAAATTTCCAGACGTCCCCAAAAAGAGACTTATTAACTCATTTCATGACTGTGTATTACCTTTTCAATTAGAGTGTATTTTTCTTTTTTAAATTCCTTTTTTTCCATTTTTTTCTATTATTTAATTGATTTTTCTATTTTTTATATTAGTATACTTTGGTAAACAAAAAATGAAATTTTTTAAATTGAGACAAATTAAGTATTTGATAATTTATTATTATTTCATTTATTTTTTTATTTCAAACACAAAAAATTTTAAAATTTTAAAACATTATAAAGAATAATTTTTAAAAAGAAATGGAAAATAAGATAGTGGGCTCTCATACCTCCCGTAGTTTAGAAAATAGCTAACAGAAAGGCTTAATACACCATCTTTTTATTATTTCTAAAAATTGAAATGACATGGAGTCTTTTGTCCACATGACAGAAATTTAATAGAGGGGCATGCATGCGCCCCTCATTTGCTTGGGCATCGGAGAAATATCCAGGGAGTATATCCTTTGTTTTGACTTATTTCACTTTTTAAAATCGCTCATACTCTATCCCAAAAAGAATATTATATTTTACCATTTAAAAATCATATACTTTTTTTATTTTCAATAATAACTTGATAAAATAATTGTTATCGCAAGGCATTTGTTGCAAGCACATGTTTTTATTAAAATGTAACACTGTGCAATAGTTCCATAAATATGATGAGTTAATGGCAGCATTGATAATGTTTTACTTAAAAAGTTAACAATAAAAAGAAATACGTTGTCTATTTCTTGTAGGCGTAGAGAATGTTAGTCGTTGTGCCCACGCCTTAGAGGGGGGTGAATAAGTCGTTTAAAAACTTTTTAGAGTTTGATAAAAACGGTGTTAGAAAATGCGAAAGGAATAAATAAAACACAGAAATAAAAGCGTAAAGTAAAAGACACACCGATTTTATACTTGTTTGGGAAACCCCCCTACTCCAGTACCTTAAGGCTCCTCCTTAAGGATTTCCGAATCCACTAAGCCCCGGTCTCGTGAACTCCGTCAAATCACCGCACTAGTTTTGGAAAACAACCATTGCCAATAGGATTCACTCTGAGATTTTACAACGGCTATCTCGAACCGTTTACAATGAAGATTTCGTGGCTATCTTCGACCATTCTCCTAAGGATTTCAAAGGCTATCCTTGAACCTTTACCCAACGGCTATCCTTAACCGTTACAACGTGAGAATTTAACGATTTTCTCGACCGTATAAATGTGTGTTTGATGAACACAAACAAGGGTTCTAGACAACGGCTTGAATATAAATATGAAGAACAAAACTTAGCCGGTGTAGAATGAAATTATACTCTCTCAAAAATACAATATAAACTTATGAATATGAGAGTATATATCTAAAACACAAGCTCAAAGTGTGTGTATAAAAATTAGGAATTTAAGGCTCTTAAAATAGCCAAAATAATGAAAATTATGAATAAAAGAATGAACACACTTAGAATATAAAGAGAAGATGTTTGGAGCTTTGTTTCTTATTGAAATATGAAGGATTAAGCTTGTATTTATACAGGAAAAGGTTATTAAGCCGTTGGAGACAAATTTGGAAGGAATTTGACTAATTAAATGTGATTATATTTGAAATCCGGAATTTGAATTTTTTTCTCCAACGGTACAATAGGGGGTTCCGTTCAAACGGTATAGGGTACTGTTACAATAGTGTTTAGGCTGTTTCTCTGCCTTAACGGTTGGTACCTGTGTCTGTGGTCACAGTAGGGGGTACCGCCATAGTGCAGAAGAAGTTAATCTCCATTTTACGGTCAGTACCTACACGTGGGTTACGGTAGGGGGTACCTTCTCATATTGACTCACGGTACCCCTTACGGTAGGGGGGTCCCGACCTGATAGTAGGGGGTACCTTCTCATATTGGCTCACGGTACCCCTTACGGTAAAGGGTACCTTTTGACTGTTTTGATGATTTTTTATATTTTTGTCCAAATAATTTCCAATTTTGTTTAAAACCTTTTGGATGTTTGAAAATGATTATAAGAAGGTTTTAAACATATTTTGTGAGTGCTTTTGAGCTTGTGAATATAGGTATATAAAGTCATATCCTTACATCGGTTTCTACCTATATTCTACGTTAGTTTAGTGTTTCGACTTCATTCTTGAGAACCGAATCTTAATGGATTCTTGTTCCGACCTCCACCTCTCTTTCCCCTTATCCTCACGTCGCTTAATCAGCTATAAATGGTAACTCAATTTATCTCTTCCACATTTCAATTTGATTCTGGTTTATCGTTTACATAGATATGATGGGTTTGAGAGTATGGTTTCTTTTGTAATGAAATTATGCTGCCAAAACAGCAAGTTAATTGCACAGATGGAATTTTTGTTGTTGAATTTGGTATAATATTTTCACACATGATATGCCTAAACTGAGATGGAACTCTAGACACTTGTGAAATTATTTCTGTTTCAATATTTTCTAGAACTAGATATATTTTCTAAAATTAGATTTGAATTGCATTGTTTTTTTCATTTTTGTTACCTTGAAACAAACAAACACTGCAAAATCCGACTAACACACTTTTAAAATAAAATCAGAGTTAAAAAACTTAATTTTCAGCAAGATGCAAAAAAAGATTCTCAAATGGAATTGCACAAATCCTAACTCTATATGTCTTCTAATTTATGGACATCAAGTTACATCCAATCTATAGATGGCTTTTGATTCATTCTCCATTGAGGTGAAATATCTAAGGCCTCTGAGGATAAGACATTGCCAGTTAGAAAGAGGACAACTGCTTAAACCAACACAGGATGATGATGATAAGATTGAGAACAATACTAGGCTGTAGAAGATTTAGAGGTTGAAGGTGACAATGCCGAAGGTATGGGACACTAACCTTGATTATGATGTTTGAGTGCTCTAGATGTTTAGAGATCAAATATTTAGATTTCATCTGAAATTAGTGAAATCTTCCTTTTAAAAAAGTTAAAGGAAGATGTAATGTACAATTTTGCTCTATCTTATCTACCTGACCCGTTTGATTCAAAACCTTGAGTAACTTCAATGTGAATATACTCAATACGGCCTGTATTGAGTATATTCTTTTGGAATAAATTAATGCATGTATTGGGAAATTGTGAACCCAAATTTCGTAAGGCCCCTGGAAATGGTGGCAACGCCCTTGGGCGTTAAGTGAGTTTTAACGCATGGGGCGTTAAACACCGCCCCCCTTTACCGTTATCCGGGCATTAAAAGGTTTGTGTAATTGCGTTAAATCATTGACGCAACGTTAAACCATTGACGCAACGTTCAATCTAATTTTCGATCCAATCCAACGATCCAATTTTATTTGCAATTGGCAGAATCTGACCGTCCATTAGGAAGGTCATATTTGAGGTTTCCATCTCTCTAACCGGTGGACACGATCTCTACAAGGCAAACCCGATCTCTAGGCAGACTCTCCCTCCTCTAGAGTACCGTGGATCATGAAGCGGCATTACATGGAGGACGGCAGCCTTGTGTGTTTACTAGGGAGAATTCCAAACGCCACGAGTATTTCGAGGCGTACCAGTGAGAATCAAAATTGAGGAATTAGTCATCCAATTTTCGCTCCCAAAATTAAAGGATATGACCGACCAACTTCATCTCAATCAACAAAATCTAGCAGTCAATTTCGAAGGGCAATTGACGTACAAGAGGCTAAAATATCCAAACGCGGAAGCAAAACCTATAGCGTATCTTTTCTTGAATCTGAGAGCGGAAGGAAAGATATATTCATAGCCCATCATCCCTGGTCGATTGAAAAATCAGTCTAGCGTCAAAGAATCTTCATAGAATCGCCATGCCGTCATGTGCAAAGAAGCGAAAAGCGGCCAAGAAAAAAAAGGGTTTGCAGGTAAAGGGGCACGCCAATCCACACAACTTCATTCTCATGGTACGCTCTCTATAGTTTATACTCTTTATTGGGTAAAGAGGCAAATGGGTTTTCTTTATATGTGTAGAGATTAGGTTTTTGTTGTTGTTTTTGATTAGGTTTCAAAGTAATTTCTTTGAAACCTTTAAGTTGAGCATGCACTTCATTTTAAAATCGTCTCATTTGTCTATCACTTTTGTGTAATACTCCTAAAAACACCAAAATTTTCTTGATGTGTTTTAAAATAAAGTACATACTCAATTAAAAGGTTTCAAAGAAAATCGCTTTCCAAAGAAAAAAATACATCTGGAGGCAAGTTTTTAAGTCGATGAACAAAGATTTAGAGATAATTTCCTACATTTTAAACAAAGCCATAAATATTTCTTTAGATGGTCGCTGATACAAGAAGCTTTGAAACATTTCTCTCTCTTTACTTTTTAAGAATTGTTGATGGTACATCACTTTTTAATCAACATGTAGGTTGAAGTGATACTCTTAGAAATAGTCTTCAAATATGTAAATATAAGAAATGTGATAATGCTAATTAGTGAATAATCTTTTTGACCAAAATTAGCCTTATACATTTTTATCCCTCAGATATGATCATTGCACTGTCATAGTACACAATTCTGACATAGTTTTTTTGATTTAAAAACATGCTGTCTAATATAGAATTTTATAGGAAGCCTTAAACTAAAAGGGGCTCAAACTTTCCCTTCTTCAAATCCTTCAAAAGTTTGTAAGGGAAAAAAAATTTTCATCTATCTTTTATTTTCAAAAACTGCTCTCATTGATCACAAGGACATTAATAAAGCTTAGAACATTAAAAAAAATGTATTTCTAGCTTTTGTATTTTTACCAAATACAGTTGTACTTAACTATGGTTTGAAATACTAAGTATTTATCGCCGAAAATTTTGATGGGCACACTACATTAGTGACTTAGGAGCATATTTCATCCTTAGATTGACCATTTCAAGTATGGAGCATTTGGTTGATCGTGTACTCAACCCAAATGAGACGACTTTCATTTGTGAGAACATTATATTGTTATCTTCTTTAGTTTACATCTCTTTTCATCATGTGAAAATGAGGATCTACAGCATGCTATTCGAGTAGATGGACTGGACTGATACTTAAATTTTAACAATAACATGGCGTTAGTAGCACTAAAGAAACATGTCTTATTTATTATTCCGTATTAAAGTTGTTCAAAAATTTAGTCTTACACTCTTACTTGCTTATATAACATCTTTTTGTTAATAGTTTTAAAGACATTTCCTTAGACATGTCTTATTTTATGGTGGAAGGAAAATATAATGGCTTCCAAAATGTGGGATAATACATCGTGTATTCATCCCAAATAACATGACTTTCATTTGGTGTATTTTTTCTTTGTGAGAACATTATATTTTTATATCGCAAATCTCATTTTTAAAACTTGTGGACTTTACATCGCTCTTCATCAGGTGAAAATGAGGTTATATGTTAGGCCAATCGTGTAAGACGGGATGTCAACTTTTTGATTTTCTGTTAAGGAACAATTTTCACTTAAAATAATAATGCATGGAGTACTCTTAAAGTTTAAAAACCATTAATTTTAAGTTAAATCTTGAATAATGGAGGAATTACATTCTCTTACATTGCATTAAGTAACTAAGATTCTATGAATAAAATGAAGAAACAAAATTGAAGGTCAAAGAAACACAGAGCACTACATAGTAACTAATATAAGGTTAACTTTTAATAGAAATTCTGATGGATTTTGTTTATATAGGATATACAGATCCATTTTTATCTTGAATTTTATTGATCAAAAGTGGATAGTTTTATTATCACACAAGGAATTAACCAGAACTCGCCGGAGTTGACCAAAACCGGCTGTCAAATCCGAAGTGGATAGTTTTATTATCACACAAGGAATTATCTTGAATTTTATTGATCAAAAGTGGATAGTTTCATTTACCTAGCTATATATAATTACTGTGAATATTTTATATTTCATTTCCCTAGCTATACACAATTGCTGTGAATATTAAAAAATATTATTGCACGTGTACCTTCTAATGTTTAGATAAAAGCTCATTCAATATTTTCATCACCCGAAGCAAAACTCTCATATACTTTGATCTACCATCTAAACTATCATTCTCATTTGACATTCTCAATATAAAAAAATATTATTGTAGTATTCAGATTAATAATTCCAAACTGATACCACAACAATGAATAAGTTGTGCAAATTTTTTACATCTTTATAATGACGAGCCATTAGAATATTCTTTCTGTGCTATCAAACCAAATCCTGGGAAGGCACCTTCACGCTCAACATATTCCTTGTTTTAAGTGCCATCAATCTATTTTCTACAATTCCGAGAGTCTAGATTCGTATCGACCACAGAATAGTGGGTGTTATTTTTTAGTTGAGTTGAATCTTTTTACTTGACTCCGAGTTTTCACATTTGCATACACTTTGTTTTTGTGGGGGGGGGGGGTATTTTTAGGCCTCTATTTAGTTTTATCTTTTTTCACTTTTGAGGGCTTTGGTTTTATCCTCCCTTTCCTTTGTACTTGATATTTGATCCATTTTCAAATGTCTTCACAGTTCTCATGTGTTTGTTATCTTACCTTTTGCTCGGAATCCTTCTATTAATTGTTAACAGGTGATACGAAATGGTGTTGGTGTGAAAACATGTAACCTTCTGATCCATCAAAGAAACACAATGTACACTGCAAAGTTGTTTCTCAGTATCACAAATCATGAACCTCAACACTTCCCAAGCTGTAATTTCAATAAACCCTGTGCACAGACTTCTAAGATTTCAAAAAAAGGGCTAGTAATGGCATCGATGGATCTTTGAAGGAAAGAAAAAAAACAAAAAAGTCCACAACACATTAATTTTTTTAGTTTCCCTATTGCAGGCACTTCTGTTGGACATAGAACCAATTGACGCATTCTACACAAGGTTTACCTAGCCACGTGCCTCATTCAGAAGGCCAGGTCTAAGGGAGTGTCACTGTTCCTTCCTCCTGATGTTATGCTTGCTGACAGGTTCTCTACTTTTGGAAAAACAAATTTGAAGGAAAGAAAATTCGCATGATTTAATGAATTAAAAAAATATCATGTGAATTTCAAAGAGTTTTAATCAAATTTGAAATTCCTCCATATTCTCCAAGGTAAAAACCAACCCTAAAATTTTTGCTTTCTAGACACACCCAAGGATTATCATTCCTTTTGAGTATTGAGGTGCAAATTAAATGATGAATGATAATGGTTGTGATTAATCACCTGGTTAGGGCAACTGCAATACCAGATGGCTGGATTGAGTTAGATGTTGGAAATGATACAATCGAATATTTGGGGAAGCTTTGGATGCCACCCAAACAATTCTTCTCCAACTGGTCACATCTCATAATTACTCCCACACTTCTACTAATTACGGATCATGATTAGCATGTACGAAGCTTGTACGGTAAGAATGACATTTCTTTCTCTGGAGGGATCAAACTCGCTTGTTATACGAAGAACAACACAAAACTTTATCTCTAAATACTATTTCTAATCTTGCTTGTTATAATCACTTACTAATCTTAATTCTCTATGGATTCTCCATCCATCAATTGTTGGTGGTGTTGTTACTAGGCCATTGCGAAGAAACTGGTACAGCTTAGTGGACAGGGAGTGACGACAATAATCCGAGGACGAAACTCGGTTGCAGAAGTCGAGAAGGTTGGGCTTGGAGCTAAGATGAGCCATATCTCGACAGAAGATCGTGCAAGCCGAGACCTACTTGAAAGCCGGTACAAAGCCGGTACTGTAAACATGACATTTCTTTCTCTGCAGTATCAAACACTCTTCTTATACGAAACGCAGCACAAAACATTGTCTTTGTAAATACTAATTCTGATCATGCTTCTTATAATCACTTACTTTTCTTAATTCTCTATGGATTTTACATCCATTAATTGTTCGTGGCGTTGTTACTAGGCCATTGCGATTTGCGAAGAAACTGGTAGAGCTTAGTGGACAGGGAGTGACGACAATCATCGGAGGACGACACTAGGTTGCAGAAGTCCACAACGTTGGGCTTGCAGCATTCACTTTCAGTTGCATACATGTTTCATGTTCCACGGGTCGCAAGCTATTAAAGTTCTTCCGATTAAGGGTAGACTAGAAAAAATAATGTAATATACTACTCACTTCCACATATGAAGTAATTTTGTTTTCAAGTGGACTACTAAATAGAGGAGTAATTGGGGTTCTGCCTTATGACAGGGGAGTACCTCCCAAATGCACCGAACATGGATTTTTTCTTACTCATGAAAAAGGTCTTGGAAAATGAACAACAATTGCACGTACAACATCGGAGAATTGGGACCATGGAAAAATGAAAGGTATGTCACTTAATTCGTTGCTGTGATGCTTATATCTTAAATCCTTTTACTATTTTTAAATCTTTCAACAAAATGTATTTTATACAATTCCAACACCTTATAGGGGTTCATCCATATCCGTTTACAAATAATTACTACATCCCTATGAAAGATTTTCATTTCTAAACTTTTCCCCTGTCCATAAACAAAGTAAAATTAGAATAAAATAACCTCTTTTAATCACATTTAATGCATTTTTAATAATACCAATCACAAGTAATAAGTTAAGTATGTTCATTTTAATTAAACCAACATATAGATTTTCAAAGTGTAGGTGCAGTAGGGATGTAGAATTACATGCCATTACTTCTCTATACAATTGGTTCACACAAAAAAATACTCAATCACCCACTCTAAATAATCTTTAAATTTAAAGTCTTTGTGTGTTTTTGGCAAATCTTTAATTTCAAAACATACATATTCTTAACCCAACTACAAGAACATTAATTGAATCCTATTACATAATTTATACTTCCGCTTTCCTAGCATCAGGCACATCTCCAAATGTCAGGTTGCATAATTTTGTGAGACGCTTATTGCAATGTTGATTACACAGGAAAATATGAACCTGATGTCGGGAGTCATACACCAGTTTTTTACTAATCGGCAAAGTTGATTTCCAATGTTGCTGATGTGGTAATATACGAATCTGATGCGCGAGTCAACTGCCATTTATTATTTTGAAAAAGGATCTAAACGTATAATGAAATAAATTTTACTCTTGATCGTTACTTCTCATGTACACTCCTATGCACAAGTACACATAAAATTTCGTACTCGGATTTCCCCTAATCATTCACACAAGGAATTAACCAGAACTCGCCGGAGTTGACCAAAACTGGCTGTCAAATCCGAAGCCACGTTCCGCATATTACGACGGCAGTTGTTGTGTCGATATCTTCTTTCTCCGGATGAGCCTAGGGTTTCCATCTTCACTCTACGAACATAGATCTCAAATGGCAGGAACGATGTTCCACTTCTCTCGATACCTTCGACAGAAGCAACTGCAAATCTACCTAGATCCAGTTCATGATATACCAAGTTCCTGATCTAGATCTGGTCAACTCGAAAAATGAAACGGAGAAGAAGAAACAAAAGGATACGATTATGAAGAGCAGAAGAGGTAATTTAATTCTTGATTTTTAGTTTATGGTGTGGGGATGGATTCCTCGAGAATCTCTTGATCTCATCCCAATAATAAAGTTGGTCAATGGGCGTAAAACTAACTTTTGTGTGGTCTTTGTGTTTTGGATGGAAAATGGTAATACTATTCTTGGACTTTAGAATTAGCTTCATGTGATATGAATCCACGAGACTGTGATGTTTTAGAATGTAGTGTAATTTGTTCCTAAATGAGTTTGACTCTATCAATGATTCAAGGTATTAAATTGCAGACCACATCACTTATTACATTTTTTATGTGAACATAAAATTGTTGCACGCCTTGGCCACACCACACATCACAGCAGTGGCTGCATCTGCAATTTAAATATATAATGCAGTAGGTGACCACTGATTTCTTGCATCATTTTCTTATCTGATTTAATTCCGCAATATACTTTTTTATCTGATTGTGTTGATCGCTATGGTTAGGTTTTAAATACTTGAGTCCCATCTTGTCAATGCAAAGGAGTGCATTGGGTGTTTCAACATATAAGGAGCAATGGTTTGAAGCCCAATGGAGCAACCTAGGACTTGCAATGGAGGTATTCATTTACCTAGCTATATATAATTACTGTGAATATTTAATATTTCATTTGCCTAGCTATACATAATTGCTGTGAATATCAAAAAATATTATTAGACGTGTACCTTATGATGTTTAGATAAAAGCTCATTCAATATTTTCATCACCCGAAGCAAAACTCTCATATACTTTGATCTACCATCTAAACTATCATACTCATTTGACATTCTCAATATAAAAAAATATTATTGTAGTATTCAGATTAATAATTCCAAACTGATACCACAACAATGAATAAGTTGTGCAGATTTTTCACATCTTTACAATGACGAGCCATTAGAATATTCTTTCTGTGCTATCAAACCAAATCCTGGGAAGGCACCTTCACGCTCAGCATATTCCTTGTTTTAAGTGCCATCAATCTATTTTCTACAATTCCGAGAGTCTAGATTCGTATCGACCACAGAATAGTGGGTGTTATTTTTTAGTTGAGTTGAATCTTTTTACTTGACTCCGAGTTTTCACATTTGCATACACTTTGTTTTTGTGGGGGGGGGGGGGGGGGTATTTTTAGGCCTCTATTTAGTTTTATCTTTTTTCACTTTTGAGGGCTTTGGTTTTATCCTCCCTTTCCTTTGTACTTGATATTTGATCCATTTTCAAATGTCTTCACAGTTCTCATGTGTTTGTTATCTTACCTTTTGCTCGGAATCCTTCTATTAATTGTTAACAGGTGATACGAAATGGTGTTGGTGTGAAAACATGTAACCTTCTGATCCATCAAAGAAACACAATGTACACTGCAAAGTTGTTTCTCAGTATCACAAATCATGAACCTCAACACTTCCCAAGCTGTAATTTCAATAAACCCTGTGCACAGAGTTCTAAGATTTCAAAAAAAAGGGCTAGCAATGGCATCGATGCATCTTTGAAGGAAAGAAAAAAACAAAAAAGTCCACAACACATTAATTTTTTTAGTTTCCCTATTGCAGGCACTTCTGTTGGACATAGAACCAATTGACGCATTCTACACAAGGTTGACCTAACCACGTGCCTCATTCAGAAGGCCAGGTCTAAGGGAGTGTCACTGTTCCTTCCTCCTGATGTTATGCTTGCTGACAGGTTCTCTACTTTTGGAAAAACAAATTTGAAGGAAAGAAAATTCGCATGATTTAATGAATTAAAAAAATATCATGTGAATTTCAAAGAGTTTTAATCAAATTTGAAATTCCTCCATATTCTCCAAGGTAAAAACCAACCCTAAAATTTTTGCTTTCTAGACACACCCAAGGATTATCATTCCTTTTGAGTATTGAGGTGCAAATTAAATGATGAATGATAATGGTTGTGATTAATCACCTGGTTAGGGCAACTGCAATACCAGATGGCTGGATTGAGTTAGATGTTGGAAATGATACAATCGAATATTTGAGGAAGCTTTGGATGCCACCCAAACAATTCTTCTCCAACTGGTCACATCTCATAATTACTCCCACACTTCTACTAATTACGGATCATGATTAGCATGTACGAAGCTTGTACGGTAAGAATGACATTTCTTTCTCTGGAGGGATCAAACTCTCTTGTTATACGAAGAACAACACAAAACTTTATCTCTCTAAATACTATTTCTAATCTTGCTTCTTATAATCACTTACTAATCTTAATTCTCTATGGATTCTACATGCATCAATTGTTGGTGGTGTTGTTACTAGGCCATTGCGAAGAAACTGGTACAGCTTAGTGGACAGGGAGTGACGACAATAATCGGAGGATGAAACTCGGTTGCAGAAGTCGAGAAGGTTGGGCTTGGAGCTAAGATGAGCCATATCTCGACAGAAAATCGTTCAAGCCGAGACCTACTTGAAGGGAAAATCCTTCCTGGTGTTCATGCACTTGACGATGCTTCTATGGAAATAAACTTGGAATAACAATTTTGAAGGAAAGGAAATTCGAAAGATTTAATCAATAGAAAAACATGATGTGAATTTCAAAGAGTTCTAATCAAATTTCTAATTCGTCCATATTCTCTAAGGTAAAAATCAACCCTAAGATTTTTGCATTCCAGACATAGACAAAGATTATCTTTTCTTTTGAGTTTTGAGGTGCAAATTAAATGATGAATGATAATGCTTGTGATTAATCAGGTAGTTAGCGCAACTGCAATACCAAATGGCTGGATGACGTGGATGACGTTAGATGTTGGGTCGGATACAATCAAATATTTGATGAACCATTGGATGCCACCAAAACAATCATATGGAACACGCGTATGGGTGAGTTTCAGTTTGAGTAGTTTGCTGCTGAGACTGATTTTTGACTCTCTAACTTCTCCAAATAAATCAAATATTTCATAAAAAGCTGCACTGCCTTTTTAGATTTGCTTAAACTGAGACACTACGTGTGGAACATTACTGACTGGTTCCTATTCTTGTAGATAAGTATATTATGTATTCCCCCAATGTTCCCTGCCCAATTATTTATTTAGTGAGTTGTAATTAGGCCCAATATGTTGTGAGAGGGTCAGAGTGAGGTATACACCCACATGAAAAGAGTATTGGGTTTAGATAACCCAGAACTGAGGTCAAACCTTGCTTGCACTGGATTATGGTTGAAGCTAGATCAGAGAGACTGAGACATGATCTCCAGGTGACTGAAGCCAAACCGGTCAGGTTTCATAATTAGTTCTACACTTATACTAATTACGGATCATGATTACCATGTACAAAGCCTGTACTGTAAACATGACATTTCTTTCTCTGCAGTATCAAACCCTCTTCTTATACGAAACGCAGCACAAAACATTGTCTCTGTAAATACTATTTCTGATCATGCTTCTTATAATCACTTACTTTTCTTAATTCTCTATGGATTTTACATCCATTAATTGTTCGTGGCATTGTTACTAGGCCGTTGCGATTTGTGAAGAAACTGGTAGAGCTTAGTGGACAGGGAGTGACGACAATCATCGGAGGACGACACTAGGTTGCAGAAGTCCACAACGTTGGGCTTGCAGCATTCACTTTCAGTTGCATACATGTTTCATGTTCCACGGGTCGCAAGCTATTAAAGTTCTTCCGATTAAGGGTAGACTAGAAAAAATAATTGAATGTACTCTTCACTTCCACATATGAAGTAATTTTGTTTTCAAGTGGACTGCTAAATAGAGGAGTAATTGGGGTTCTGCCTTATGACAGGGAAGTACCTCCCAAATGCACCGAACATGGATTTTTTCTTACTCATGGAAAAGGTCTTGGAAAATGTTGTGAGAGGGTCAGAGTGAGGTATACACCCACATGAAAAGAGTATTGGGTTTAGATAACCCGGAACTGAGGTCAAACCTTGCTTGCACTGGATTATGGTTGAAGCTAGATCAGAGAGACTGAGACATGATCTCCACGTGACTGAAACCTAACCGGTCAGGTTTCATTATTAGTTCTACACTTATACTAATTACGGATCATGATTACCATGTACAAAGCCTGTACTGTAAACATGACATTTCTTTCTCTGCAGTATCAAACCCTCTTCTTATACGAAACGCAGCACAAAACATTGTCTCTGTAAATACTATTTCTGATCATGCTTCTTATAATCACTTACTTTTCTTAATTCTCTATGGATTTTACATCCATTAATTGTTCGTGGCGTTGTTACTAGGCCGTTGCGATTTGCGAAGAAACTGGTAGAGCTTAGTGGACAGGGAGTGACGACAATCATCGGAGGACGACACAAGGTTGCAGAAGTCCACAACGTTGGGCTTGCAGCATTCACTTTCAGTTGCATACATGTTTCATGTTCCACGGGTCGCAAGCTATTAAAGTTCTTTCGATTAAGGGTAGACTAGAAAAAATAATGTAATATACTACTTACTTCCACATATGAAGTAATTTTGTTTTCAAGTGGACTGCTAAATAGAGGAGTAATTGGGGTTCTGCCTTATGACAGGGGAGTACCTCCCAAATGCACCGAACATGGATTTTTTCTTACTCATGAAAAAGGTCTTGGAAAATGAACAACAATTGCACGTACAACATCGGAGAATTGGGACCATGGAAAAATGAAAGGTATGTCACTTAATTCGTTGCTGTGAGGCTTATATCTTAAATCCTTTTACTATTTTTAAATCTTTCAACAAAATGTATTTTATACAATTCCAACACCTTATAGGGGTTCATCCATATCCGTTTACAAATAATTACTACATCCCTATGAAAGATTTTCATTTCTAAACTTTTCCCCTGTCCATAAACAAAGTAAAAATAGAATAAAATAACCTCTTTTAATCACATTTAATGCATTTTTAATAATACCAATCACAAGTAATAAGTTAACTATGTTCATTTTAATTAAACCAACATATAGATTTTCAAAGTGTAGGTGCAGTAGGGATGTAGAATTACATGCCATTACTTCTCTTTACAATTGGTTCACAAAAAAAACTACTCAATCTCCCACTCTAAATAATCCTTAAATTTAAAGTCTTTGTGTGTTTTTGGCAAATCTTTAATTTCAAAACATACATACTCTTAACCCAACTACAGATACATTAATTGAATGCTATTACATAATTTATACTTCCACTTTCCTAGCATCAGGCACATCTCCAAATGTCAGGTTGCATAATTTTGTGAGACGCTTATTGCAATGTTGATTACACAGGAAAATATGAACCTGATGTCGGGAGTCATACACCAGTTTTTTACTAATCGGCAAAGTTGATTTCCAATGTTGCTGATGTGGTAATATACGAATCTGATGCGCGAGTCAACTGCCATTTATTAGGCCTCTATTTAGTTTTATCTTTTTTCACTTTTGAGGGCTTTGGTTTTATCCTCCCTTTCCTTTGTACTTGATATTTGATCCATTTTCAAATGTCTTCAGAGTTCTCATGGGTTTGTTATCTTACCTTTTGCTCGGAATCCTTCTATTAATTGTTAACAGGTGATACGAAATGGTGTTGGTGTGATAGGAAATGTCTTCAGAGTTCTCATGTGTTTGTTATCTTACCTTTAATCAAATTTGAAATTCCTCCATATTCTCCAAGGTAAAAACCAACCCTAAAATTTTTGCTTTCTAGACACAACCAAGGATTATCATTCCTTTTGAGTATTGAGGTGCAAATTAAATGATGAATGATAATGGTTGTGATTAATCACCTGGTTAGGGCAACTGCAATACCAGATGGCTGGATCGGGTTAGATGTTGGAAATGATACAATCAAATATTTCGGAAAAAGCTTTGGATGCCACCCAAACCATTCTTCTCCAACTGGTCACGTCTCATAATTACTCCCACACTTCTACTAATTACGGATCATGATTAGCATGTACGAAGCTTGTACGGTAAGAATGAAAATTCTTTCTCTGGAGGGATCAAACTCTCTTGTTATACGAAGAACAACACAAAACTTTATCCACAATTCCATCTCCAAAAATAACAACTTGATAATACCCCCGGTTCACCCCTAACATTTGGTATCAGAGCTCAGCTTCGACGACTTTCTTAAGTCTCGACGACTACCCGGAGGACCGGCGACGCAAACGTTGCACTAGCAAAGTTTCTGAAAAATTTCCTCAAACTTTTAGCTCCAAAGATTTGATCACTGATGAAGGTACACAATTGATTTTAAGGTAAAACTTTCCAGTTTGGAAGTGTGCTCTTTTATATACGTCTGGCCGCTAATTTCACTCAATTCTGACTTACGGTTTGGGAGATACGTCCATTCGAAGTCAAAGACACGATTCTGCCAACAGTCTGGCTACCTTACTCATTTGACCTCCAACGAAGCATCAAATGATTTTCAATGTTTTTTTAATTTTTGATATGTCTTTAAGGATTTCAATATCTAACTCCGAGAGTTGGAACTACATCATTCCGATCTCTAGTTGTTGAGATATGGATGTCCAAAGATACCTCAAAAATCTGAAGATCATCTACGCCAATGAGGCTATCTTGCAAGGGCCAACTCAACGGTGCTACAAGTGTTGTGGCTATGGTCATATCTATTGGATATGCCCAAATGAACATGTCGTACCATATGAAGAATGGGCCAAGATTAATGAAGAAGCTTCATGCTATATCTCGGCTCCGAGTTTGTCGGTATTAAGCTCGGATTTAAGGAACAAGCTCCCCGTTTTGCGGGAAGGGTGGATAATCGATTGTCCAAGTAGGATAATCGATTGTCAAGTGATTCAGGTTCTTAGGAGGAGCTTCAGAAGTTTAGGAGAAGTAAACAATCGATTTACAAAAAGTGACAATCGATTATGGAAGGCTGCAGATTTTCTAGGAATGAGTGATAGTCGATTATCTTAAAGGGATAATCGATTATTACTACCTGCAGATGTTTCCAATAGAACTGATAATCGATTGTGGGGAATGATAATCGATTATTTGGCAGTGATTCTGGACAGGAAGAAAGGCGTTTTTGTGGGGAATGGGTTGGAAATATATGGGGCAAATGAGGGAGTTCTTTTGGGTATTTTAATTGGAGAAAAGGGTAAGATTAAGAGGAGAAATGGAGAGGTATGAAATGGGAGAAAATCAGGGATGGATAAACCAAGATGGTGTTTAAGAGATATTACACACTCTTATCCTAACTTGGGGTTTGAATCTAGAATTTAATTAAGATATGACACACTTAATCAAATATCTAGAACCTAAAACTCACACTTAAGATAACCACTTCTTAAGATATAGAATTAGGAATTTCGCTAAAATAGCATCACACTATTTTATAATTACTCAAAGAGTAAAAGGGAGTTTTAATATTCAAAGTTGTGTTACAATGGCCATAGGGCCTGAGTTATATAGGCAAGGGAAGGGGGAGATAATTCACAATACATTGAATGTTAACTTAGGGAAGCTTCCTTGCAACAATCTCTTCCAAGGCATGGGGTATTGGCCACTCATTCCTGTCTCCTTAGTGGAATAAAATCAGGGATGGGGCTGGGGGTTGTGGGGTTTTGGGTGTTAGGTTTGTAGTGGTTGTTTTCCTGGGTTTTTTGGGTATTATTTGCGTAGGAATGGAGGGTTGTTTCTGGTCATTAAAAGAGGACAGGGCTGGGTATTATTTATGGGTATTTTGGAGTTATGGCTTTGAGTTATTGTGAGGGAAACATGGGCAGGAATGGTTGGCTAGTGGTGGGTCAAGATTTTGGCCCTTTGTGGGTGTTTATGTTGGGATTGTGAGGTTTAATTGACCAGGAAATAAAAGGAAAGAGAGAGTTTTATTTGTTTATTGGAAAGGCTTGGAAGAAGGAAAATAACACAAACAAAAGGCTTTGGTTTACACATTCTTATTTTGTTCAGGGGCTTAAATAAGAGTAGGAAAAACTTTATTTTGAAATGAAGTAAATGGCAAGAAGTTTTGGATATTTTGGGTTGGGTTGGACGGAGTGGGAGTTGGCCTGTCGAACCCTCGGGTCCGAAGCTATTCTGGCCTCTTGGGTTGAAGGACTCGAAATTCTCACTAAAACGGATCATAATGCTTGAACTTAAGTCCTCTGGTTTCTGCGAGGGTGTAGGACATGGGGGAGGGTATGATAAGGCCAGGCCCGGATATAACACTTCACGTGAAGTTCTACCTGAAGAACCAACTTGTGATGAGGAAGAAAAGAGCCCTGTTGATGTGAACGGGAAAGATGTCTTTGACTTCCAAGTTGAAGATAAAGAAATGTGTCAATGCATTGAGGAAGCAATGTACACTGCCCGTTCCACAATCACAAACTCCCACTCCCAAAACCATCCCAGAATTACCACAACAATACTAGCAGTGCGTCAGTTCACTTCAGTAGCAAAACCCCACCGGCAGTGTAAAACGCGCCATATACACACGGTCATCATCTCATACCCTAAGCATCGCAAACACTGCCAAACACCTTATACTGAAAAAATGACAAAAAATGTTACACCAATGCAATATAAAACTATCATCAAATCACGGATAAACTGTAACGCAAGCACCCATTCCGAAAAAAAATACTAACATCCAAAAACTCCACCACCAAAACCTACTACAGTTGAACATGGAACACCACAAGACAGTGTGTGGCCAATAAAAATTAAAAAAAAAACCCTTAACGAATCCACACAAATACCATACTCCCAAAACACCAAAACCACAAAGCATACTGAAAAAACATGTCCATTCATAACTCCACGCCAAGAAATAAAATCATGACATGATTAGGTGTCTTTGGCTTGCTCTTTTCACTCATTACTGTAGACAATGAGTTCCGTAGTCATCTTCACCCGGTATCCCTCCATATCGCGGGAGTGCACCTCAGAAATGTCTCGGTCCATCATTAAGTATTCAGCAAACTTCAACATGAACATTCCACAGTTGCACCTGCATTTTTAAAAATAACCATTAACACTACTAATCACCTAACTATTCTGAACTAATTCAAATTCAACTGAGCTCACTCTACACAAATTGAAAATTTTCCACATACCCATCATTTTGTTGGGGACACCCGTCAATGACATCGATAGAGAACTTCCGTTTCCCCATCGGCCCACCAGAGTGCTCGTCATACACATATTCAATGCCCGGCATGTTTTTCCCTTTTTCCCTTTTGAATCATATACCCGTATAGTCCTTCCTTCAACTTCTAGGACCAGCAATACCCAGTGGTCACCTGTATTTAAGGGCATATATACGAAATCACACTCAGACCATGGCCTAGAATATTCACGCGCCAATCCCTTCACCTCAGTAGTTAGATTCATATTATTGATGACATCCTCCTTCTTGGCCTTGCCCACATTCACCATTTCTTGGTGTTTATACAACCCTTGTAAAAAATAAGGGGTGGTTGTTGTGTACGTTTGCAAGAGGTCATACTGTCTGCCCTTCACTTCCAAGAAATACATTGCTATTTCAACATGCTGTATAACAATAAAGAACACACAGAAACAAGTAGTAAAAAACAAACGGAAAACAAACCCCATCTCTAAACGATACAGATCTCACAGAGGGAACAGACATTTAACAAACAGAACACTGCCAAAACATTACCCCACGAGGTACCTAACAATGCACTGCCACACCATAAAAACACCCCCACTGCCCACATATGCCATACAAAGTGCCCACACTCCCTGGAATACATGGATAAAACAGTCTACATTCACTGAACTGTTACGGCCCCATCAAATAGCTCACTCGCGCCATATACAATGCTAGAATCCTTCTAAAAACCATTCTCACTGACACAATACTAACATAAATCCTAAACAGAAACATAACTCCTTCATTCGCAACCAACAAAGCACCCGTTCATATCATACCACAAACACTGTAATGTATTCCAAATTTAATAACATCCCACAGACAAAAAGTCTTTTCCCATTTCGTCTTAAAATAAACACCCAATAACTTAAAAAAGTAAAAAAGCATATCGTGCTGCGTAACCATTCTGTGTTTGTAAATAGCTCATATTACCATGTCTTGTTATCCACAGAAAAACCATCTAGCATAATGGGATCTTTCGACATGTTCTCCACCTTGCTCGTGTACCTACATGTCCTGTTCCCCCGTCCGTGCCTTTTCAACAACCCTTCATTCAAAAATCCTCTGACCTTCTCTATTTCTTCATCCGCAGGCATCTCCTTCGGATCCTTCGAAAATGGCCCATAGCACACAGCTGTCCTATCACGGGTATGACGTTGCCTAGCACGCTCCATCCGTTCTAGCTTGAGCCTTTTCCTCTCTTGCTCGACCTCCGAGGGAGTATATCTTTCAGGACTTTTGTGAACCCTTTTAGGGCGTTCAATCTCAACGCATGCACTGTTGGTATTTGAAGCAGTAGAAAACGCCTAATAAAAAAACCACAAACGTCACAGGGGGAAAACAATCATATTGTAGTACACAAACCCACTGCCAGAACCTTACTATGCCTAGTTATTAATTCAGATTTTAGAATGGTGAATCATAATTTTCCCATTATAACTACAGCTTAAAAAACTAACCACCACAGGGTCTTCAACACCTTTCACTCTCTGCTCCCCACTTCCCACCCAGCTGCTTGTAAATATTCGTTCAAAATCGTCGTCACCCATGCTGACCTTCTGTGCGCCTACATTGACATGATGCCCCAGTTTAACCTTGTTTGAACCACTTGACCCCTGTGAAATTACAATGTTAACTATATGTTGCCACAAACGGTAAAAAGCATTCGAGGCGAAACACATATGAAAAACCACATTACTGAAAGGGTATGTATTATTCTTTTCCCAAATATATATACATACATGCCCAACCCCCAACGCAGCATCATCGCCTACCGGTACTTGCACAGGAGTTGGCATTGTAATGTCTCCACATTTAATGGCAGGCTCACCAGCATCTACACTTTCCTTGTACATTCCATCCTCAGCACACTGACCCTCAACCCGTTCACACAAAACCAGAGCAACCTGTCATACAAAACCAAATACAATTCAAATATCATTATGACAAAACTCACATTCACATACTTGGCATAAAAAAACAAAAGCATATGAACTCAAGACTTTACACTTCTGGCTTTCTGTAGAGAAATAAGCATCCCTTCGGTTTCCCTGTCAATACGCTCGAGGTCGTGGGGATCGTACTGTGTCTCAGTGTAGGGAATATCCAAACACCTCCCCTGATTTGCATCATCACGACCTTCTGCCACCGGATCAATACCAGTTTTATTAACTGGCATGTCATCACCAATCGCATCTTCTTTCGGCATTTGGGTCAAAAGTTCAAACGATGGCCCACCGGCATCAAAACTCAGCTCTATATCATCCCCAGATTTAACTCCACCATGTGTATTCCCACCACCAGATGGTCCTGCCACTTGGACCTTAACTTCCTCATTGCCCCCCATTAATGAGCCTTTCCCTGATGCAGAACCAGCTTCGACAGACACATTTTTTTGTCTCGGAATGCCTAAAATCTCATCAAGTTTTCTTTCCTGCACCGCCTGTTTTCCCTTGATCTCTTTAATCTCCTCTACTATATTTTTGGAAGCTTTGTAATCTTCATGTTTCTAGGTTATGCTTTTGGAAGTGCAAAACAACCGCCTGAATCTCCGAACACAATAACCAGGAAGCATGCAACAGAGTATGATAGCGAATCTGGCGCCTGATTAGCCGTCCTCAATAATCGGGAAAATACACTGGCAGGTTCAAATCAATTAGCCTCCACTTTAATATCATAGGGACAAAACCGGAAATTAACACCCTCTAAAAGGACGGAAAAGAGTTGGCCAGTAGAAGTGCTAAATAGGTATTAAATCTTATACAGTAGTGCTATTTCAGTGCTTAACCTTTCATTCTCAAATAACTTAATGTTCATTCTCAAATAAAATAAAATTCATACCATAAATAACCTTTTCTCTAGGGTTTTCGTATCCCCGCCTCTCTTCCACTGCTTTCTTCCTCCATCAACGCGACCCGACTCGCGACCTCAACTTGTAACGCCACCACCACCTTTGGTGCTCCTTAGATCTTCATTCTCTATCGTTTTCGCCGGATTTTCGCCATCATCACTCCTCGTCATCTTCGCTCAGGGGCGGAGGAGGGGGGGCATGCCGGGGCAAGTGCCCCCCCGGCGAAATAGAATTATGGTACCCTCGGCGATGGGAGGCCGGATTTGCCCCCCCAGATCAGTCGCAGCGAAGAACTCCCTGCGGGCAGACGGGCAGAGTCCAGCGAAGAAGATGAACTGATGCGGTATTGCGGAAGAAAAAATTACAAAAGGAAACGACGTCGTTTTGCTGAATGGGTTTTAAAAAATCTATTTGACCCAGCCCAACAATCCACGACCCAGTAGCCCAAATCTCCAAATGCCCAAATAATTAAAAAAACGGAGGATGAGACTTGAGAGGATGAGGATTGAACAAAAAAACACGGAGGCTGCTCATTGCTTTGAACTCCAAAGACCACTACTCGAGATTCCAGATGGGCGAAGGCTTCTCAAGGACCGACTCTCATTATCTAGGTATTATATGTAAATTTTAATTTTTGAGATTTGTTTCTTAATATTTGAAGGTTTTGAATTTTGAATATTTATTTTGTTCTGTAGTTGTAGTGTGTTTGTTGATATTTAAATATTTGATAAATGTTAATGTAATTTCAAGTTCTAGAGATTAAGATATATGAAATTGTTGTTTTAAGGTTATTCATACTTTATTTAAAAAGACATGGAGTCAACATATGATTTTCCCGCCCATACGTTATGACAATTACAAATGGCAATTGTGAACTTAAAATGGTAAGTGGCCTTAATTATAGTAGTAATTACTATAAAGTATGGAGAACGTGATTGAACTAAAAAAAATAAAATGATGTTATTAAAATGGTAAGTTCAATCACACATGGCGTAGTGATAGGCTTATGTAAGTGGTTTTACACACAATGTCTTTGTGAACGTGATGTTATTAATCAAAAAAATAATTATTATTATTAATCTAAAAAAATAATTTAAAAGTTATAAATACAGTTCTTTTTTAATTATAGTTATAATTATTATAATTATTATATTTATAATAATTATATAAAAGTTAGTTAAAATAGCCGAAAGGTAAGTTAATAATTGTGAATTTATATGGTAAGTGGCCAAAATTGTAAGGTTATAATTATTATGTTTATAATAATTAACGTATTGAAAATTGGAAATAATTAAAAAAGGTAAGTTATAAGATTGCAAAGCGCTTTAAAAAATATTGATGAGAGGTCAGAACTATTGATGTTGAAACTAAGAGCGGTAAAAGTTTAATAACAACGAAACAGTAAGGTGGAAAGGTAAATATGTTTCGATTTTTATTTAAATGTTATGCCAATTAATGGTAAGTGATAACTGGGAATATGTTTCTATTTTTATTAAAAAAATATGTTTTAGTATGAGCATTAAAAATGTTTTTATTTTTATTTAAATACATTAATATGTTTTATTTTTAATAACACCGAAAACAGTAATTCGAAAAGGTTAATACGCCAGTTAAGGACTTAAGGGTATGTGTTGCTATGGTAATTTTGGATTCTATTAGTTAATAATTATATGGCAAAGGGGAATATGTTTCTATTTTTATTGAAAAATTACTGTTTTCGTATGAGCATTAAAAAAAGTTTCCATATTTATTTAAAATTTATTACCATTTTTAAGTTTAAAATTTCCATTTATTTAAAACTTTATTTAAAATAGTTATTACCATTTTTTCAAGTTTAAAATTAATTCTTATTAGTTATTACCATTTTGATCTAAATGTAAAAATAATAATGTACACTTGGATTTTTTATTTTATTCCACGGGTAATAAATGTACTTGGAATAAAATTTCCAAAACATTAACTATTTTTGATAATACGAAAAGAAATGAATAAAATAACAAAAAATGGAAGTTCTCTATAAAAGTTCATTTTTATCGTTAAATGGAAAAAAATTACCCGAATAAAAGTCTCTTTATAATGTATTTAAATGGAATCATAAATTATGAATATGATGTATGAATCATTCAACTTTATTTTTATTTTTTAATATTTAGGGGAAATTGGCTACATTGTACATTGTGAATTGATAATCTTTATCTGGTGATCGATGGTCTCAACAAAGTTGTATCACCGTCTCAAATTCCGGTGATACAAATGGTGAAACCTATCATTAAAAAAATTGGACACAAAGATTTAATTGTCTAACGAGTGTTTTTTTATATTTTAGAACGAGTCTCGATTACACAAATATTTAAAGGTCTAACGAGTGTATGATAATTGTTTATTTTACTGAATGAAAAAAATACTGTTTTCATTGTCAATAAAAAAGGAGTAAAATGCCAACAAAAAAAGACATCAAACAAAGACACTACAAGCATTGCTTTCTGTAAAAACAAATCACTGCAAAAAATTTTAGTTTCTTTTTATAAATGCTCCTTTCTTTTTATGGAGTATATATATCTCCACTTTATTGGCAATTTGACAAAATAAAAAAAAACACAATTAACTCTGAACAAATTTTTTAACCAGAGTTTTGATTAATGTTATTTATAGTTTAATCATAGACAAATGTATGTTGTAGTTTCAAGAGTAATAAATCATAATTACTTGAAAATTCTAATACGCAACGAAGACAATATTTTCATAAATTTATACGAGTAATGTGAATTATAAAGTAGTCTTTCAAATATGGTTAATCATTTAACTTTTGTAACTTAAAAAAATGAAATCTCTATATTCCATTATATACTAATTTGTGACATTCAAAAATGATATTAATATAATTTAGTAACTTAAATATGACCCGTGCAACGCACGGGTGTGATACTAGTTGATATATAACCTTAGGTTTTAATGTTTTTGTTAATTGCTTTTACTTTTATGTTTTAATTATTGAATACTCCGTATTTGTTTAAGTAATTTTGATTTTGTGTTTTGTTTGCTTTTGGGAGAGATGATTATTAAGTTCGTCATTTTTTAGATTTGCAATAAATTGTTGTGTTTAATTAATGATTTATTATTGATAGTGTTAATTTGTTATTTTATTATGTTATTAGGAATTCTTGATATTGTTCTTTACTTCCTTTTTGGAGACTTAGAGAGATTATTAGGGAGTACTACGCATTTAATATCCATTTTCCCATTTGTTTTGGTTTTATGTTCCATAAAACAAAGGTTTTTGCTCAATTTAAATGTACCTAACTTTTTTTTTTGTCGTTTCATATTAACTTTAAAAAAAAGTTTAGCCCCGAATCCCCCTATTGTGCCCCCCACTAGTGCGCTCCCGGCTCCGCCACTGTCTTCGCTATTCCATCGTCTTCCGTCTTCACTACTCCATCTTCTTTCGTCTCTGGTGGCCCGACCCGGCAAATTGAGGAGCGGCACTAATTCCGGCAGTTCATTCCTTCTTCAATTAACTCGTTGTACCGAAAATTAGGCCTAATAGCTCTAAACCCCCCCTCCCCCCGTGGTTTGAAAAATAGGCACAGAAACCCTTCCTTGTTTTTAATACTTACTCCTAAAATTCCTATGGTTTCTAAAGGATGCACACTCGCCCCCCAAAATTATTTTCCGTTCAGTGACCGGCAAAGAATATGAAAAAGACATATATGCCCCAATTGTTTTTCTCCTTTTAAATTTTGAAAGCCCACTTAATTAAAAAAACTTCAAAGTAGACCAAGAGTCAATTATCTTAAAAAAATTGAAGAAGAAAATCATCCGAAGGAGTGGAAAACCCTGCAATTGCCGGCTAAAACCCAATACCCTAAATCGACGCAGTGGACGAAGCAAATACGGCTATCCATCTCCGATTTCTTGATTCTCCAGGTGGGGGAGTTATTTCTAGATTTTATTATCAAATCTCCTTGACTCTCCAAGTGTAGTTATCCATCATCCGATTTTTTCTCTGGATCACATTTTTTTAAGATTTTTTTTCTTTTTATATGGTTTCCCATTTGTGTTCTATATGGTTCCTTAGATTGTGTTTGTTCTATTTCTAATAAAAAAAAATTTTAAAAAAAGATGAAGGGGTGAGGGGAGTTTCAAAAAACAGTAATAGTATTGAATCAAAATTGGGATGGATAGTGAATTTATTTCATTATATTAAGGCCAAGTAACAATGACAAACAAGCAGAAACAAAAAACCAAAGAAGAAGAGGAACATCTGATATTATCTTTCTAATGACAGCATACTCTCTTAGGTAAAATATTTGATTATCTTTTTTTAACAGACTATCTCTCTTAGCTTTTTACACAAATTTTAACATATGCTAAGTTAATTTGTTTTGTATGGAATACAGCAATCTACACGAGGTGAAATAGTAGAGTGAACATCATGTATTTTGTTTACTCGTGCCAGAGGTTCAATCTTGTTAACTCCACTTGGTGAAATAGTGGAGTGAACTTTGCCAGAGGTTCAACATTGTGTACTTTGTGATGTCTTGGAGACTTGGAGTGAACATCATCTACTTTTCTTTGTTTACTTTTGAGATTTTGTTGTGTATGTGGCATTTTTGGAACAAATTCACTATTTTTGTGATGTTTTGTAATGCTACTGCGAATGCTTTTTTGGAACTAGTTGATTGATTAATCTCAATTTATTTTTCTTAGTTAAAAATTATCAATAGTTTGACTTTGATATGTAATACCAATAGGTTGTGTTGATACAAATATAATATCAATAGTTCTTTTTAACGTAGTTTTTTTTCATTTTTTTCTATTTTCATTTCATTATTTCCTTATTTTCATAAGGATTTTTCAAAAATTTCTTTTCAATTTTTAATAATGTTTTCATAAATAAATGATATAAAAAAAGTAATTTCTTATGTTTTTTCAAATTAAAATAAAAACTTGGGACATGTAAATAACAAATAGGAAATGAAATACAATAAAAAAATATTGAATATTGAAAAATTGAATATTGAAATACAATAAGAAATGAAAAATTGAATAAGATAAAAAGTATTATACACAAGAAAATGTCACCACCTTAAAAATAAAAAAAAAGACACTTTTAATGTTCTAAAAAACCAATAACATTATAAGGAATATTGAAAAAAAATAAAAAATTAAATGAAGGACATTTTTGTCATAATAAAATAGACTAGTCACATGGTAGCCCCCTATGGTTTGAAAATGGAGCACTAATGCCCCCTTTATCAAATTCCCAGCCCATTCACCGGAGTGTACGATACACGCGCCTCAAAAAATCCAATGGGGAGTATAGATGCTGCTTTTAGAAATCATAGAGATTTTAAGAGTAAGTATTGAAAACAGAGGAGTTTCGGTGACTATTAGGCCCCGAAAATTAGGTATACAATATAAATATAATATATGGAGTAGTATAGTTAATTAAAAACAGTCAGATTTACGGGTTTTCTCTTCCTCTCTCCTTTCTTTCACCCAAAAACATGCTTAAAAATCTAGGCTAATCTCCAAGCTCCTTCAATAGCAATGGAAGCTCTGCACTGCTCCTTCGTCTACTCCATTCCATTAAAACCCCCATCACGGAGCTCCTTCAAGAACCCAAAATTCAAACGACCCAAACTTTCATGCTCCCTCAGGCCCGACCCGTGGACCCTTAGCGACGGCAACGACAAGAACCTCAACAAGCCGAAACCCAGGCACAAGAATCCCAAAAACCCACTGTCGGACGACAACGCGCGCCGCATAATCAAAGGCAAGGCCCGATACTTAAGCGCCTTGAGGCGCAACCTGGGATCACAAGTTCAGACCCCTAAGTGGATCAAGAGGACGCCGGAGCAGATGCTGCAGTACTTAGAGGACGACAGGAATGGTCGCTTGTACGGAAAACACGTAATAGCGGCAATCAATGTTGTTCGGAGCCTTTCCTCAAAGCCTCAAGGGTCGTATGACATGAGGAAAGTGATGGGTTCTTTTGTTGCAAAGTTTACTTTCAGAGAGATGTGCATTGTGCTGAAAGAGCAAAAGGGTTGGAGACAAGTCAGAGACTTCTTCTCGTGGATGAAAATGCAGGTGCTGTCTCAACTTCTTGCATTTTTTCATCCTTAAGTAAGTCTTGATGCAAATCTACTTGCCAATTCTTAGGGTTGCTGGCCTTAGGATTTTGATGTTTCCAATCGTTTTATATGTAGTGAAAGACCGTAGCCCGACCTGTTAATGACTGATCGATATATATATATATATATATATATATATATATATATATATATATATATATATATTTTAATTTGGCACTGTGTGTATTGATCTAAATAGCCTATAGCCCTAGTTAATGGAGCAAGCTATAAATTTTTTTAGTTAATTACAATTTGAGAGAAGTCCTCTCTGTTAATTACTGTTATTGTGATTTGAGGCGCTAGTAGGCCGTCACCCATTACATAGTAGAAACACAATAAAAGAGAAACTAGTATTAGAAGGAGATAATAATAAGAATTGTACTCTAGCCATCTCAAGTCAAAGTTCCCATTTAGTTTTTGCAAAAAATTTAATAATGGTGAATTTGTATGGTTGAGATTTATGCAAAAGGTAATAATATGAACCACACAACTCTATCTTTAAATAAAAATGAGAATTATATTTTGGGTCGTCCTGACGAATGGGAACTTAATTTTGGACAGAGGGAGTATTGCTTATGATATAAACTGATAGTTTGATACTCCGTAGTCCGTAGGAAATATGAGAAGCACACACCATTATCTAGGGTAATAGGAGGATGCTAGGAAAGTGGTGTGTGTGTGTGTGTGAATGAGGTGTGAAATGTATTCAACCTTATAATGCATGTGCACTCCTCCTCAAGTTGAAACGACTTATGTTTCAAACATGGATTAATACAAAAATTCACAACCCTAAAAGAAAATACAGCCCCTGTGGGAATGTCAAATGTTTGAGCCATTCCAAACATGATTACTAGATATTTGGGCCAAACTGGATTGCCAGATATTGAACCGGGGACTGCTGAATTTTTTTCGGAGTAGGCAACACTAGCTTCTCTCAAGTTGATAAGGTTTCTGGAAAGAGGCCGATTGAGGCTAAATTTATCTCATTTCAGAATGACTCTTACGCAAGACCTCTGGTGGGTGATTGTTACACTATAATCCGTCTGGACACAGTTCCAATGAGTACCCAAACAGAAAAGGTGTGAACATTGTAAAGTGTGATGAAAAGGAGGGGGTGTCTGAACCTAATGTTAAAGAAATTATGAAGAAGAGGATGATATTAAGTGGCATAAACTGTAATACATTTGATGTACTATTGGTGGATGGGCGTTTGATTTGTTGATGGTGGGAGCTGTGACGAATACAACTCTCTCTTGAAAATTTAAACCTATGTTATGGGGTGGATAAAGTCTGTTGAATGAGAAGATAAAGGTGAAGAAGAGGTGTCAAGTGTCCATTGGCAAGTACCGAGATGAGGTCTACAATCTACTTTGACTTTCTACACATGGATGCATCACCAATGTTGTTCTGCAAAACCTGGCGGTATGATTCTGATGCACCACAACTTGATGCACCACAACTGGGAAAGATAATTTGCATAGTTTGGAGAAGGGTGGTGTAATATACACTTCCACAACTTGATGCACCACAACTGGGAAAGATAATTTGCATAGTTTGGAGAAGGGTGGTGTAATATACACTTCCACAACTTGATGCACCACAACTGGGAAAGATAATTTGCATAGTTTGGAGAAGGGTGGTGTAATATACACTTTGCTGCTCCTTAGGGTAACAAACGGCTCTAAAGTTGATATAGCTGAGAAGTAGCCCTTTGTGATCATTACCTGTTCAAGAAAGGAGAAAGGAGACTGAGGAAACTGATAGAATTTAGGATGGGGTAGGGATCACTGGATTGGGCAATAAGACATTTAGGCTGAATCACATTAAAAGATTGAATTCAATCGTTTACTTAGTTCAACTCAAGAGTTTATATACTCATTATTTTCTTCACACTTTTTTGACGTTAGAGACTCTTTAACACTCCCCCACAAGTGGACGACCAGGCCATTTTGAATCTAACCGGTTGACCACTTACAAATTGACTCCCATCTTCTTGATTTTTTTTGAGCGCCAACACCTAAAGGACCACGAGCCGCTGGTATGGACTTCGAGACGAGATATCGGGTTAAACAGGCCTCTGGCCGTTGGATATACATTCCACACGGACAATTGGGCTAAAGACTGGGGCCGCTAGGAACGAACGTCTAGACGGACACCTTAACAAACGAGGTGGGCTAAAACTGACTCCGATACCATGATAGAATTTAGGATGGGGTAGGGATCACTAGATTGGGCAATAAGATACTTGGGCTGAACCACATTAAAAGATTGAATCCAATTGATTACTTAGTTCAACTCAAGTGCTTATATACCCATTATTTTATTCACACTTTTCCGATGTGGGATACTCTTTAACAGAAACCGTTAGTTGGTCTAGGGTGGTACATGTGTTTGTCGTGAAGGTCATTGCAGAACAGCGGGGGGGGGGGGGGGGGGGGGGGGGTGGAATAATGATGATGAGCCAATGTGTGTGAATGGAGTGTTGGAATAGTTTAAGGAAGCTGTGCTTATGATTTGGAATAGGTGAGAGACATCCATTGAGCTGCTGCCTGGAACTAGATTGCAAATGTTGCCACACCATAGGATGAGTCCTATGGAGATAGAAATTCTAGTATCCTTCATGAGAAGGCAAAACTAATGCTGTTCTTCGGTTTCATCATCACTAGTGAAGGGATGATGGTAGATGATGAGAATGTAAAGGCTATGAGGGAGTTGCCTGCCCCTAAAATTAGGATTGAGCTTAGAAGCTTCTTGGGCTTCGCAAGCTTTCATAAGGGGTTTACTAGGCACTTTAATACTATTGTTGCCCTTCTTGCTGAGTGCATGAAGAAAGGTAAGGTTTAGTGGGGTGAGAGCAAGTTGAAGTTAGTTTTGCAGTATTGAAAAAAAAGCTATCTAGTGCTCTTTTGTTGGCACTTACAAGACCTTGAGGTCTTTGAGGTGGGTGGACTGGAATGGCAGTGGAGTAGGGGCAGTGTAGGCCAATTGCTTCTACATATGACAATGAGTTTTATTCATTTGTAAGGGCTTTAAGAGTGCGGGAGTATTTATCTAATAGGGAAAGAATATGTGCTGTACTCAGTCTGTGTCTCTGAAGCATATGAGAAATCAGTTTAGGATTAGCAGATGGTTTGCATGCTATGTGAAGAATTGGCAAGATTTGGATGCCTTGAGGAGAATTGGCAAACTACCACATCTGAGGTTATGAAGATGATTCAAAGGGCCAATGCCAAATACAAATCAGATGCTGACAATCATCAAAGATAACAGTTATTTTCAGTGGTTGTCTGGGTGATCAGACGATGGTGTGTCTTTAAAGGGAACAAATTTCAATTGGGAAATGCAATAAGCTGCAGCCAAGAAAGTACGGAGTGTATCAGGTAGTGTAGAAGATAAATGGCAATGCCTATGCAGTGGGATTACCTAACAGTATGGGGTTATCAAAGATGTTTAATGTTGCTGATTTATCCCTTTTGCATTATGATGATTTACATTTGTATTCAGAGGTAAACACGGGGTCGAGCTCCTTGCGGGTGGGAGAGAGGGATGCAACATGCAAGTGAACTAGCCAAATCTTATGGCCACTGGACTTGAGATATTGGCGTCTTCAATTGTTTTATTTTTAGTTAAAGAATTTATCGGGTCTGGTTGTAACTTTTCAACTTCATTTTTTTATTTTATAATTTGGGCTTTTGGGTATTTACCATTGCTTTGTGGGATTCTACTGGGTTGTTGTTGTTGGGTATTTACCATCGCGAATGGAGTTAAAACAGTCATTATTGACAATGTTTTAGCTTCGGGTAAATAATGGACTAACTCAAAATGGCACATTAAGCTCGTGCTTCTTACTTATTCTGACTTGTTGGGTAGTAAATTCAACAATGTATCAGAGGTCTAAGGGGAATAGCATCTCTGTTTTTTAATGGGGTAAAACTGTGTTCATCTTGATCCCTAGGTTCCAAGAATGTTGGAATTATATTGGGTTGTTGTTGGGATTTGAGTATTGATATAAATACCGTAGAAACCTAGTTTAAGGGGCAAACTTTAATTTTTAAAGGTAATTACAAAGAGAGAAGTTCTCTCTGCCAATAGATGCAATTGTGGTTTCTAATGGCGTGTTAATATTGCGTGCCACTTCCGTTCTACAACATTAAGTATTTTTGCAATATATATCAGGATTTCTGTTTTCATTTTAAGGGTTATGCCCAATGATGATGCCAATTTCTTTTTAGTATTAATCCCCAAATATGCTACGTAGTACTTGTTTTGTTAGTTCTTTCCAATTATTTTCTTCATTGAAAGTCAAAATGAGGATAGTGGTGTTAATTTGTGTCTGGGTTTGATAAAAAGTGGGACATAAAAAGGAAGTGGGTTTTCTTCTTTTTCTTTGTCACGGCTACCATTTGTGAAGACAATATTAATTTTTGTGTAATGTAAGATTTATTCTTGAACAGTTAAGCTATCAGCCTAGTGTGATTGCATACACAATTGTTCTTCGTGCATACAGCCAAGTGGGTAAAATTGAACTTGCTGAACAGACCTTTTTGGAAATGCTTGAAGCAGGGTGTGAACCTGATGAAGTTGCTTGTTGTACAATGCTATGTGCATATGCTAAATGGGGGTGTCACAAAGCTATGATGGCACTCTTTTCTGCTGTACAACAGAGGGGAATAACACTTCCCACTTCAGTCTTCAATTTTATGATTTCATCACTGCAGAAAAAGAATCTCCACGAGAATGTGATCCTTATATGGAAAAATATGGTCAATACTCATGTTCATCCCAATCATTTTACATATACAGTTGTTATTCCCTCCCTTGTGAAAGGTGGTCTTGCTGAGGAAGCTTTAACAACTTTTAATGAGATGAAAACTTTGGGATTCGTTCCTGGCGAGGCAACATATAGCCTTCTCATCAGTTTTCATTCCAAGAGTGGTAGCCATAATGAATCTTTTGATCTTTATAATGAAATGAGATCACAAGGAATCATTCCGAGCAATTTCACATGTGCTTCACTTCTGACAGCATGTTACAAGAATGAGGATTATTCTAAAGCCCTTTCCCTCTTTGCAGAAATGAAGGAGTATAAGATCACCACAGATGAGGTCATATATGGTTTACTTATCCGAATATATGGCAAGCTAGGCCTTTATCAAGATGCTCAAGACACATTTGATGAGATTGAGAAACTAGGCATTCTTAGTGATGAAAAAACATATACCACAATGGCACAAGTCCATTTGGGTGCTGGAAATGTTGAGAAAGCTTTGAAACTAATTGAGCTGATGAAGTCGAAAGGCATTTTATGCTCAAGATTTGCATATAGTGTCTTGTTACATTGTAATGTCATTAAAGGAGATTTGCCCTCTGCTGAACTTACCTTTTCAGATCTATCTAAGGTTGAACTTCCTGATTCTGTTTCTTGCTATGCCATGCTCAATTTGTATATGAGACGGGGATTATATGAAAAAGCAAAGGACTTTATCCTCCAAATGAGAAAATATCAGTTAGAGTTTGATGAACAGCTTCTCAAGACTGTATTGAAGGTTTATTGCAAAGAGGGAATGGTAAGAGATACAGAGAAGTTGCTAGAAGAGCTTAGTACGAGTAAGATGTTTGAGGATAGTAAACTTTGTCAAACACTGCTGATGACCACATGGGGAACATGGGACGGATTGGCTGAAGTAGAAAACGCTTTGAAGCCCTTGGACCAGGATGGTTCTATGGCTCTTAAGCTAAGCCTAACCCTGATGCTGGCAGATGGGAATACTGTGAAGGCACAAGAGATATTGTTAATTCTGCTCAAGGCTGCAAATGGCTTGTCAATAGCCAGTCAAGTTTTGAAGAGCTTTGCCACAGAAGGTAATAATAACATGTTTTCTTTGATACCCCCTCACTAGATCGTGAAATAGTAATGACTTTTCATTTCAATTGTCTTGGCTTGTAATGTTTCTGTTTATAGAAAAATTAAATAAATGTGTTCTGCCTGTGCTATAGATTTGAGGACCAAAAGTTGATATACTCCCTCCGTCCCAAAATAAGCGTCTCACTCCACTATTCACGGGTCAAACTTTTTCTTCTCTCTTTACTTATTTTCGTTACTTATTTGTAAAAATAAGTCATGTCACCTCTTGTGTTATAGAGAATTTGATGTAGTGTTTTAATATATAAGTTTTATTTAAAATTTTCGTACCATTATTTAAATAAATTGGATTGAAAAAGAATTCAGTTTTAGTCATAAGAGACTACTAGGTATTGTTTTGGATCGGATGGAGTAGTATATTTCTTCCAAATTTACGACTTCAAGTATATCTTCCCTTTAAAAGTACTCCCTCCGTCCCTCTTTATTTGTCCACTTTCAAAGTGGCACAAATACCAAGGAGGGAGGTTAAAAGTTATCAAATGTCTTAAATGCCCTTAAAGTAAAAAAAACAATGGACTGTGGTTCGTGCACTAGGCCATCAGATGTCAATCTATTCGCAGAAAGGGCCTTGACAATCCATGAACAGCAATCCGGCCGTTAAGCACCGCATCAAGCCTCCAGATCTTCACAAAATTGATCATCATCAACGCCTTAAAGATGCTGCCGTCCCCAGCAGCAGTCATCACCAGGCTCCACCCGTGTTCTAGGGTCGGTAGTACAGTCCCCTGAGGCAGAGTGATCAGATCGGAGGCCGTCAGAAGCTGTTCGGCACCACATGGAACTCTGGATTGAAGACGGTCAAACCATCATCATCAAAGCTTATCTCTTCATCAAACTCAGTTTGAGAGATTAAGTACACAAATTCATAAGTGGAGAGTGAACCAGATTCGAATCCCATCTAGATCTAAAATTTTTGTAGATGTGGTAGTGTAAGCAAGATGAAGAAGACGAAACAGCAAGGATAAATGTGTGGGGGGTGGGGGGAGTGTAAATTGGGTGGGGCCGTGGAGTAGTAAATGAGGTGATGTGAGGGCACTAAACGAGGTGATGAGAATTAGTGAGAAGGATAAAGTTGGAAATTCATTTAAATTTGTTTACTAAATATAGAAAGTGGACAAATATAATGGGACGGCCCAAAAAGGAATACTGGACGAATATAGAGGGACGGAGGGAGTATTTCGATTTTGTTTTACTTGTATCTTAAAAACAGCAAACTTATGAAGACTTTTTTGACTGAGAATTCATAACCCGTATAACATGTTACACCAAGGGGAAAAGGAACATAAAACCCGTGTAGTTAGTACATGCATTAGCATCAAAGTAAATGCTTTAGACTCGAATAATAATTTATGTATTGAGATCAAGTATTCTGTGTCCATTGATCAATTCCACCCCCCCCCCCCCCCCCCCCCCGAAACCCAAAATTTGCATTTATGGAAAAAAAAATATTATGATGCTTGATTTTTGCTTACATGATTTCTATGTAGGCGACATGTCAAAAGCAGAGAATCTTCTTGAGTTGTTAATGAAGCTAGGTTGCAAGCCTGAGGAATCTGCTACTGCACATATGATATATTTGTGTGGAAAGCAACATAAGTTGAGACAGGCTGAAAAAATCTTTGCAGCAGTAGCAGACTCCACACGGAATTTAACACTTCTATATGATTCAATGATTGATGCGTATACCAGATGTAACGAACAACATGAAGCATATTTGTTTTATAAGGAAGAGTTTAAGAAAGGGCATGCTATGAGTCCTGTTGCCACTAGCATGCTCGTGAATGCGTTGACTAATTACGGTAAGACTAGAAATCTTTGAGTTGGATGATTTTCTGTAAATTCACAAACTAAAGTAAAAAGTTTGATTTCCTTAATGGAAAGTATCCATGCCAAACATATTTTTTTACCTCACATTTTACAATAAAGCATTATATGAAGTGTCAATTTACATATTATCCGCAGCCAAATATAAGGAAGCAGAGGATGTCATACATAGTACTTTTGATGCCAATTTTGAGCTTGACACTGTGGCGTATAATACATTTATCAAGGCAATGCTATTGGCAGGTTGATTTTCCTTTCTCCAGTGTGTACCTTTACTCCATGAGAAAAGTAAATGCATTTGAATGAGACCTATTGATATAAAATTCGGTATCTAGGCAAGTTACACTCTGCAGTCAGCATTTATGATCGCATGGTTTCATTGAAGATTAATCCTTCAATTCAGACATATAGCACTATGATCAGGCTAGTGCACGGATCCTAAAGCATAGACCTACAGATTAATTAAAGATTTCATCCTTGTCATCTAATAGATTTAGTGTGTATGCAGTGTGTATGGACGAGGTAGAAACCTGGATAAAGCGGTGGAGATGTTTAACATCGCTCGGAGCAGGGGAGTACCTCTCGATGAAAAGGCCTATACCAATATGATAAGCTACTATGGAAAGGCTCGTAAGTTTCTCCATTTGCAGGAATCTATTATTCATTGATGTTATCTACAACAACAACAACAACAACAACCCAGTTGAATCCCACTACAGTAGGGTCTGGGGGGGTGTGTGTGCGCAGACCTTGCCCCTACTCGAAAGTAGAGAGGCTGTTTCCAAGAGACCCCCGGCTCAAACTGCACAAAAAATGATAGGGCACAATAAAACACAGATAAAGCACCAAGTACAATGGAATGAAAGTCCTGCAAGCAATAGAAAAAGATTCCAACCAAACAAAACACACTACAAAAAACCTCTGAGGCACCGGGCCCATATCCAGCTACTCTAATCCTAGTTCTCCAAATGTTCCTATCTAAAGCCATATCCTCAGTCAGGGTGAGAAGTCCTAAATCCTGCCTAATCACCTCCTTCCAATTCTTCCTAGGTCTACCCCTTCCCCTACTTCCCCCGACAACCGTAATCCTCTCGCATCTCCGCCGTCTCACATGACCAAACCATCTCAACCTCGCTTCCCGCAGCTTATCTTCCACCGGAGCCATGCCTACCTGACTTCGGATAACTTCGTTCGAAATCCTATCCAACATTGTCTTTCCACACATCCACTGTAACATCCGCATCTCCGCCGCATGCAGGCGACGCACATGAATCTTTTTAACCGCCCAACACTCTGCCCCATATAACATAGCAGGTCTGACTACGGACCGGTAGAACTTACCTTTCATCCTGGGCGAAATCTTCGTATCACACAACACCACTGCCATTTGGCCCAAGCCACTCCAACACGATGTCCAACATCCCTGTCTAACTCCCCATCAGCCTGAATTACCGAGCCTAGATATCGAAACTTGTCTACCTTAGGCACTAGGTGAGAGTCAATCCTAACTTCCACTTCTGATTCCGTTTCCTGACCGCTGAAACGACATTCCATGTATTCAGTCTTGTGCCTACTTATTCTGAAAGACAATGCTACGTTCACAAACAAGATTGGTCACAAACTCCACAAACTTACTACTTATGGTTTAAATTCTCATTTTTAAATTATTTTAGACTATTTAATTTTTTTTATAGAAGTTCACAAATAGTAAGTTTGTGAAGTTTGTGATGATTGTGTTTGTGAACCAAGCATTTTCCTATTCTGAATCCTTTGGTCTCAAGGGCAAGACGCCATAGTTCCAACTTATCATTTAGTCCCTCACGCGTGTCGTCGTTAAGCACAATATCATCCGCAAAAAGCATGCACCATGGGACCCCTTCTTGAACACCTTGTGTCAGGACGTCCATCACCAAGGCGAACAAAAAAGGGCTAAGGGCAGACCCTGGTGCAACCCCATCCCTATCGAGAATGACTCAGAGTCGCCCCCGGAGGTCCTTACCCTAGTCCTAACCCCACCGTACATATCCTTGATCGTGCGAGTGTACGCGATGGGAACTTCTCTCGACTCAAGGCACCTCCATGAAACCTCCCTTGGCACCCTATCGTACGCCTTCTCAAGATCAATAAACACCATATGAAGGTCCTTCTTCTTAGCACTATACTCTTCCATTAACCTCCACACGAGGTGAATGACCTGTGTAGTCGATCTGCCAAGCATGAAACCAAACTGGTTCTCAGAAATGCATACCCTTTCCGCACCCTATACTCAATGACTCGCTCCCAAACCTTCATGGTGTGACTAAGCAGTTTGATGCCTCTGTAATTCTCGCAACTCTGAATGTCACCCTTGCCTTTAAACAGAGGGACCAAGAGACTCTCCCTCCACTCATCAGGCATCCTAGCTGTCCGGAAGATAACATTGAAGAGTTTGGTTAACCAAACCCACCCACCACGACCCGCATGCTTCCATAACTCCACCGGAATCTCATCTGGTCCAGAACTCTCCCACTACGCATCCCGCGGAGAGCCCGAGCCACCTCTTCCAGGCAAATGCGCCGTCAATACACACGAGACGCCTCGGACTGCCCCAGCTCATCAAGATCTAGCCTCTGGTCTCCTCCTGCATTTAAGAGTTCACAAAAGTACTCCCCCTATCGCTTAGCCACCTTGGCAGTCTCAACTAACACTCTACCATCGCTGCCCTTCACGCATCTCACATGGTCCAGATCACGGGCCTTCCTCTCACGCACCTTGGCAAGCCGGAACAGTTGATTAACACCGCCTTTCTCCTTTATATCCTTGTAGAGGCATTCAAAGGCGGCATTCTTTGCCCTCTTAACCTCTAACTTAGCTTCTTTACGTGCCTTCTTGTACTCCACTCGTAACGCCGCTCTTTCCTCAACATTGATGTTATCTAATGTAGGAAAATAGATAAAGAACCAGAAATCTGGGCTGCTCTTATTGTAGATCAATATTCAAGGGGTTGTTTGGATGGAAGGTTTTTGAGAGGTTTGAAGGGTAAGATTCTGGAAGGCTTAGTATGTACTCCGTATCTTGGTAAAAGGAATGCTTCAGAAAGCAGACATCAATCACATACTCCGTATTTCATTATTATAATTGTTAGAGTGCATCCCACATCGGAAGTCCAAGAGTAAAATAATCCGGTATATAAGCTCTTGAGTTGAACTAACTAATTGATTGGATTCAATCTTTTAATGTGGTTCAACCCAAGTGTCTTATTACCCAATCCACTTGTCCATATCCATCCCAAATTCTATCAATAATAATTTTCCAATTCTTCACAAGATCTCAAAAGTCTCCATCTGTTTTCTAACTTTTAATGTTATAGAGCTTTGCATTTGTTTCTTCATATTCAATTTTTAATAAGTATGTAATGAGACAGAGAACCATTTACTTCAATTATTTGATAATCACAAGTCTCGAGGACTCCAACACAAGTTGACCTTTTCAATAGATACATTAATAACTTTTTATCCTCCCAACTCTACCAAACAGTGATTGAAAAGCAAAATAAGTTTGCTGTAGTTCTTGGGCTACATCATTTAACATCAAATGTGATTTTAAAAAAGGAGCATATAACACGACGAAGACCAAGCCCTTAAGCCTTCCATATCAAAACCCATCATCTATTGAAGACCTTAAGGAAATAGGCTCATTGCTTACCATTTCCATGTATCATTCCCAATTGCTTGTTTTTAAAATGTGTATAGCTCATCTTTGATTAATTTGTAGGGAAAGTTCATGAAGCATCTACTCTGTTTAGCAAAATGCAGGAAGAAGGGATAAAACCTGGTCATGTAAGTGTACTTGTACTGCTAGATTTTTAGCTTTGGTTTTTTGTCCACAGTTCTCTGAAGTCTAATATATTGTGATATGTAGTTGTGCTACAGTATTATGATAAATGCATATGCTTTTGCTGGATCTTATCATGAAGCAGAAGAAGTTTACCATAGCATGCGGAGAGATGGTTTTCAACCCAACTCAACTACTTACCTTGCACTTACCCGAGCATACTCGGTGGGATCAGCATTCAACAAGGCAGAAAAGGCTATTGCTTCAATGCAAAAAGAAGGAATTGCCCTTTCTTGCGCTCATTTCAATGTCTTGCTAACCGTGCTTGCCAAAGAGGGGCTTGTCGAGGAATGCGAAAGGATTTTTGGTGAGCTTGGAAAAGCTGGGTTACAACCCAATGTTCAGTGCAACCGCAGTATGCTCAGAGGTTACATGGAAAGTGGCCGTGTAGAGGAAGGCATATCCTTTTTTGAGAGAATAAGAGGGTCCGTTGAGACAGATAAGTTCATTATGAGTGTGGCTCTCCATTTGTACAGGTCAGTAGGCATGGAACTCAAGGCACGAGAAGTTTTGAGGTCTATGACCTGTTTGGGGATTCAAGTGCTGAAAAATCTTGAAGTTGGAGCCAAATCAAGACATCTTCTAGCCCCTACAAAACGCATGTAAGGATTATCTACATACCATGCTCTAGTCTTATGCGCTGCAGGCTTAAATTAATTACATTTATTCAACTACCCATAATAGTTTGAAATTGTCTAATAATGAGAGGTTATGTTTCTAAACATTTTTTTGTTCAAAAAGAAAAAGGTTAAAACATTCATCAATTTAATGTTTTTTTTAAGAAAAAAGTATTTCAAATTAAAATAATGAAAAGGTTAATAAGTTCATTAGGTTGATATTTAGTGTGGTGACGTTGAGAAGTACTCTGCAAGTCTACACAAACATCACTCGTCTTTGTATGATTTTCCACACAGACAAATAAAAGAGAGACACTCAAGGACAGACAAACATACAATCACACAAATAGAGAAACTCTTCTTTTTCCCTAGAAAAAAAGAATTGAATTTGAACTAATTTTTTGTCATTTACAAGAAATAGTATGCCATAACTATTGTTTGATAAATGTAATGAGAAAGTTTAAAATATTGACGTATTTGGTAAATTCCATAGTGTTAAATTTTGAAAGTTGTATACATGTATGTTCATCATGTTGTTGAAAATGTAATGATTTTAATGAGATGGAGGGATAATATTTATTAAAATAATGAAGAAGTTAATACATGAGACTCTCACATGTGAGACTAGGCTGAGGAAGCAGGTGAACAATTTTGAAAATCGATTTGGTTTCATGTCTAACCAATCTATTAGGCCATGGGCGTGCCCATTTTTCCCCTTTTCCCCTTCAATTTTAATATTATTTTTTAATACTTATTTTAATTCAAATAAATAAACTAAAAACATTAAAATTATAAAATAATTGAACATTTTAAGAAATATAAATTGAACATTCTATGAAAATACAAAATTTAAATAAGAATTACAATAATAGTGCGACTAAGAAATATAATAATAGTGCATAAAACAATACATTTTTAAAAGAAAAATGAGAATACATATTAAAAATAAACATAAAAAAACTAAACATCCCTGCTTGAGCGTAACCAGCTGCACCTGCAAGCCACCTCTGGGTTGTCTTATCTTTCATCATCAAAACCACCGCATGTTCCCTCGGAGGATGATTTTTGATGTCGGTGGTCATGATTTTGAAATCCTCTTGCACCAGGCGTTGCTTTTCGAGGGCAAGTTGCGCCTCTTTTTCTTTGCGTCTTTGCTCAAGCTTCTCCGCTCTGGCTTTTTCTTTAACCCGAGGTTCTGGAATTGTTGCCACTGCATTTGTTGCCATTCTTGAAATTGTTGCATTTGGAAAGATGTCTCGGCCCTTCGGAGTAAGCTGCAAATGAAGGAAATGGACAGTTGGAGGAAGACATCGGTGGTTGGAATGGATCCATTACACTCAAATATATAAAAATTCTTTAACAAAAATAGCACCATAACTCAAACAAATCGATGGGAAATGTGTGAAAAATATGAGTTGAGTGTTGTGTTTAAATAGTAAGAATTTTGAATTTTTTCGATTTTTTTAGAACCTAACAGCTAAGTTTTTTTATAAGTAAAACCTTTGGACTGTTACCAACGGGAAAAGCGTGAAGGGCACCATGCCTTTCCCCTTCCCGCGAGGGGGGGGGGTGGAGGTGGGGGGGGTATTCCTGTCCCTTCCCGCCTTCCCCTTTTCCTTCCCGTTGTGGCACACTCCATGGCCTTAAGGATGTCATTCACCTCATAAGGAGAACGGTTGAAAAGTTTAGGGACCAGAAGAGAGAACTAAGCATAATATTTATTGACTTGGAAAGGTTCCAAGAGAGATCTTGTGGCAGTGTCTCAAGTCTAAAGGGATTTTGATTGCATACATGTGTGTGGTGAAAGGCACATATGTTGGGGCAAGGACCAAAGTGAGGGTTGTCAGGGGTGACACTGATCCCTTCACTGTGGAGATGGGATTACACCTTGTACCAAGGGTTCGTTCTTTCTTGTTTATTTTTTTGGTGATGAAATTTTCTCACGCAGCGTAACTGGTGGGATGTACCTTGGTGCATGCTAGTGCTATTTCCGACGACATTGTATTGATTTATGAGGCACGTGAGGGACTCAATGATAAGTTGGAAGTCTGGCGTTAGTGGTTTGAGTTCGAAGGTTTTAGATTGAGCAGGGTTACGACTAAGTACGTTGAACACTACATGATTGGGTGTGTAACTGAGTCGAGAGTGGAAATAATGATTCGTTCGTACCGAGTGCCAACTTAAAGAGACTAGTTTTAGTACCTTGATTCGATGATCTAAGTCAATTAGGAGATTGATGGGGATGTTGTTCATTGTATTAGAGCCACTTGAGAAAAATGGAGGCTGGCTTCAGTTGTGCTTTGCAGCTAGATAACGTCTAACTTGAAAGTAAGTTTATATCCGGCTGTGGTTAGATTGACTATATTATATGGAGTTTAGTGTTGGGCAATGAAGAAAACTCACATTTGTCAGCTTCAAGTGGCAGAGATGAGGATGGTGAGATGGATGTGTGGTGGTACAAAGATGGATAAGAATATAAGATCCAAAATGAGGTTATTTGGGGTAAGATGGCAGGGGTACTCGTGGAGGATAACATGCGATAAACTATGCTGGGGTGGTTGGTTTGGCACATTATGATGAGGGGTGTTGAGGCCCCTAGAAGATGTGAGAGGATTACGGGTGGAGGGCATTAAAAGGAGTACGGTGGTGGAAGATTTGTGGGTTTTTTTTATTTTTTTATAATTTATGTTGGTGTGCTTTTATGCCTTGGAATGTGGCGTGTGCTCGTGTCCTTTTTATGTTTTGTGCTTTAATGTCTAGTTTACACAGTCGATTTGGATGCTTCTTTTGTTTTTGTTCATACTTTGTTCGTACTTTTGTATTTGAACGTCTCTTGGAAATTGTCTCTCTACGATACATCATAATAGAGTCCACGACTTTGCATACACACACACCCCCACAGACCTTAATTTTATGGAAGTTTTCTGAGTTTGCTGATGTTGTTGATTACTAGATTCTAACCCGTGCGATGCACGGTAGAAATTATTATCTAAGGATAAACATATTGAAATAAATAAATAATTCATAAGTAGGGATAAAATAATAAGTCACTAAATTTCAAATTTGTATAAATAGTGGGTATAATGTATATACTCCGGTAGTATATTTCACTCATCAATATATCGTAATATTAGTAAAATAGAAATATAAACATAAGTTCTAGAAAATGTTGTTGTATACAACATTCCAATTATGATCCAAGAGATTATTTTTTTCGTTGCAATTCAAGAGCTTCAGTTATTTTATTGTAAAAAAATAAATATAAATAGTTGAGTAGTTTTTTTCAAGGTTTGTAATATTTGACAAAAAACACTCACAATGTAAGAACTTTTGTAGGATGAAAGAAGTATATACATAGTATATAATACTACATCCCGCCATAAAACCCTTCTAGACAAAGGAGCCTCTAAAAATAGAGCTAAACCCAAAATTTCATAAGCAAATGTCCAAAATGTGTTGGACAAAAACATTAAAGAGCAAACCTGAAGAGAATATCCAAAATCAAAGCTCTCAGATAGTATAGTTGCCTTAGTCCTAGGCTAAGACTCAAATACACAAAAGAAAATCAAAGAGTAATCACAGAGATGCAAAAGCTATTTAACAATCTAGTTTAAAAGGCAGAGAGTCAACTTGGTTAATAAAGATGTTGAAAACAGTCCCAAGGATACTCTAAGAAAACCATATCATGATCCTCCATGGAGCTTGGGAAATTACAACATCCATTAACTCTTCAACTTCAAAAGCTCTGTCTTAGCTTCCAAGCTTCCATACTGAAGTGCAATCTGCAAAAATTATGGACATCACAATCCAACTACAATCTACAACATGAAAACTTAAGTACTTCACTTCCCAAGGCAAAACAAATTTTTTATATTAGAAATCAAAGCTATTGTTTATTAAATTTTTACCTCACATAAGAGGATATCTTCTTTAATTAGGAGATCATCCTTCTCTTTTGAGGTTTAATGTTGAAAAAAAGAGAAAACTTTCTTTTAGGCATTGAACGGACCTGAGGAAGTATTGTATATATATTTAGGTGAAACGAAATTTTCATCTTAAATGGTTATACCTAAACCTTTCACATAAATTTTCACAACCCATGCTCAAAGTTTGGCCGCCCATAGTTGAAGTTTGTCCTCTTAAGCCCGACATCGGGTTCCCCTAGACGGAAGCTACCAAAAAACTGTCACATCTGAATCCCCAAAAAGAAAATGAAAGGCAAAGACAAAGGCTTGAGTGAAGGAAAAAGATGCCGAATGCAATGGAAACAAAACAAAATAAATAAGTTTCAAACTTAAAAAAGGTTACCACCACCATGCATGATGAAAAACAGGCATAATGTATACTTCATGTGTTTCAGACGGATCCTTTATGAACTCTAATCAACTAAGTACTCCATCATCATTGAATCATCAATTTCTTTAAGACTGTTTGATTCAAGGAATTCAAAATGGAAAAGAAAAGAAAGTGAAATGGAAAATAATTTATCTTGTGTGGTTAGAGAAGGAAAGAAAAGAGAAGTGATGAAAAAAATGAGAAGACAATAATCTAAGAGGAAAAACAAAATTTCTCTTATTTTGATGAGGAAAATGAGAGAAAGTCATTTTATTTTCTTTTTCTTCTTAATTCCTTGAATCATACAACCAAACATAGTGTAGAACTACATATACCTCACTTTTAATAGGGCATTGGCCTTTCAAAAATACTAATGATTTCAACCAATGATTTTCATATTAAGTTTTTGGTTTAGCTAAATATAACACGGCCGGTAAACTTGTATGAGGCAATACTATTACTAAAAAAACTAGTATCACACCCGTGCGTTGCACGGATCATATTTACGTTAGTAAATTATATTAACATCATTTTTGAAAGATACAGATTGATAATAATCTAAGTGATGTTTACTTATTAACAACACATTGTCACCAAAAGTCAATTTCTGAATCTCATAAATTTGTAACGAAAATCCCATAAATTTGTAAAGAAAATTCAGAAAACTTTCTCGAAATCTCTTTAAGTTTCATCGTGCCAAAGAATTTTAGCATAAAAGGGTGGCTGGTAGTTTTCATTGTTTGGTAATTGCATAGTGTTTTGACTTTTATCAGTAAATAAACACTTTCTTCTTTCAATTTTTCATTGAAAGTACGTATATTTGAATCTCTAATCTGCACTGAATTCGATCTCTCTGAGCAAATGAAAAAAAGTGCATATTAGCATCATTACAACGTTGTGAATGTATACGTATTTTAGGTTAATTATAATAAAACAATTAACATCTGAATCATTAAAAATTACATCCAAGGATTCGGGTCCCCTGGCATGGGCGGAAAAATGATAAACTCTTATCGCTCCTAGCATCAAAACTAATGACCTCTCACTAATATTTTTTACATTTGTTAACAATCTCATTTTACTCAAAATGTAGAATTGAATGATTATATAATATTTAATATAATAATAACTTAATAAGAACTTTAAAACTCAAAACGCAGTTCAAAGAGGATAATTACAAAGAGAGTTTGAGAATGTCTGTATGCATCGTAGGAAAATTTTAATTTCTTTCTCTGTTTCGGATTTTGTAAACTTTTTTTAATTTCCAGAATCAGCCTAGTCAGCCTAGCTTTTTAATAAAAATGGAAACTTATTGGTACGCTATATTTTTGTACTCTCCCTACCAACAAATGGAAACATAGTAAAAATTGATTGCCAAAATTAATGCATACGCAGTATATTTTTTGTTTTCGGAATTTGTTTTCCAATTCGGAATTTGATACTTACCAAAAACTTATGCATACCAATGTATTTAATTTCTTTTTCTATTTCGTAATTTGTAATTTTTAAAATTTTCAGAATCAGCCTAGTCAGCCCAGCCTTCTAATAAAAATGAATACTTATTGGTATGCTATATATTTTTTGTATTCTCCGAACCAAAAAATGGAAACATAGTACTCTGTAGAAATTGTTAATTGATGCTTACAAAAACTAATGCCTATGCAATACATTTTGATGAGAACTGCTAGGTTCACAAACAAAGTAATCAGAAATTTCACAAACTTATTATTTGTGATTTATATTCTTTTTTAAAAATTATTCTAGACTATTTTATTTGTTTATTGAACTCCATAAATGGTAAGTTTGTGAACTTTGTAACCATTTGATTTGTGAACCTAGCATTTCTCCTTTTTTTGTATTCTCCCAACCAAAAAATAGAAACATATTAATTATTAATTAATGATTACCAATATGTATGAACAATTTAATTTATTTATTGATTTTTAAACTTTTTAAATATTTTTTTATTTTCGTATTTAGATTAGAAATAATAATTAAGCTAGCCTTTTAGTAAAAGTGGAAACATAGAAATATGTAATATATCTTTTTATATTCTCTCAACCAAAAAATAGAAACATAGTAATTATTAATTAATTCTTACCAATATGTAATTTTGGTAAGTTTCCGTATTTAGATTAGAAATAGTAATTAGGCTAGCCTTTCCATGAAAATGAAAACATAGAAATATGCAATATTTTTTTTGTATTATCCCAATAAAAAATGGAAACACGGTAATTATTAATTGATGATTACCAATATGTAGAAAAATTTTAATTTCTTTACTGATTTTGGAATTTGTAAATTTTTTTATTTTCGTATTTAGATTAGAAATATTTATCAGCCTAACATTTTTATAAAAATGGAAATATAGAAATACACTTTATATGTTTTTTGTATTCTCCCAACTAAAAAATGGAAACATAATAATTTTTAATTAATGTTTACCAATATTAATACTTACTCACATGTTACTGGAGTAACACACACTTTCTATATATTATTTTGACATTTTTTATATTCTCCAAACCCAAAATGGTAATATAGTACGGAGTACTTATTAAGTAATACTTACCAATATTAATGCTTAGAATAAATGTAATGGGGTAACATGCACAAAACTTTCCATTTAATCCTCTCACGTTTGGGCGGGAAAAAATTCACCTCTTTTTAAATAAAGTATAGATATGAGCTAAATATAACAGATTGTAGCTTATTTTGCTCAAATGTGATGTTTGTTGAAAAAAATCATTTTTCAAATTAAACTCCTTTTTTCAAGGATAGAGGGAGTCAGGGAGTATATAGTCTAGCAATAGCAATCATTATTCTTACCTTGCCCAAAAATACTAAAAGCACATAAAAGCATACGAAAAAAAATCCACAATAACCCCGTCTAAATCTCTAATGATTGTCATCCCAACATTCTGTTGGTCCAAATTGATATTCTAAGGGAATTATAGTTTATTATTTTTATTCAAAAAACTACTTTTGCAGCTACTGAAGAATACTTGCAGTGGAGTACTCAACAGATCAAAGACCTCAGTTTCAAGGAAGCATTTAATATTATCCCGCTCCTGGAGGAAGAGGAACCAATCCTCCCACTCCAGATCATCTGGGAGTCCAAGCAGATTCCTAAAGTGGCCTTTTTCCATTATTATGTGGGGTTTTCATGGATTGATTGTTAGGCATTGGGATGTTTTTTATGATCATTGCAGGAAGAAAAGGTGTACAAGGTATGTAGGTAGATCTGCATTTTGATCACTCATCTAACATTACTCAAACCGGCAAGTACATTCTCCTCTCCACTAAGATGTAGAGAAGAACTTATAAATGATTGAAATAAAAATCAAAACAGAAAATTTAAAAAAAAAGGAGCAAAACAAATAGAGGATATGTTATAATAGCAAGGCCTAGTTTCATTGATTCCTTCAGTAAACTCCTCAACATCATTATCACCAAGATTTGTGATATTTATCCTCTCTCCTGGTGTTAATTAATCTATCCTGGATGTGCAAAGTTTAAAAAAATGAGAAATAATATTTTAAAAGACGTGCTTAAAATGGGAGAAATCAAAATAAAATCACAAAATTATCAATTGTTGTTTTTAAACAAAGTTGAAGATGATATTATTGTCAAAAAGTTACCTCCAACATCAAACATTAGAAGATACAAAGCGAAATATTTTATATTAGAATCCATCCATGAATAATATTAGCTTTAGTGAAAATCAAAAATTCGCTAGTTGCGAATTGCACTGATTAATCTAGGAAAATAGAAGGTTAGGGACATTAGAAACCCTAAATAACAAAATGAAAAAAGAAGAAGAAAATGGCGTTAGAGACCAGGCTCTCCTTCTGTCATCTCTTGCTTCTACCGTTCTGTGCTAGGGATCTTCCCGATCTCCGTGTCTGTATGAGAATCCTCTTTTCTCTAAGCCGCGTGCAATAGGATTTCAATAATGACGTGCAAGTTAGAAGTAATGAAATAGTGGGAGGTTGAAGCCCGGAGGCAATTGTGCGCAAAACACGACTCGGCCCAATACGATGTGCACAACCGTCAAGCTTTTAAGTGGGAATATTTTTCTTTTTGCTTTTGTAAAGAGTACGATAAAGATAAGATAAGATAAGATAAGATAGGATATTGAGAAGTACTTTTATCTCTAAATAAAGGTAATGTGTCAAAATAAAGTTTATGCTATCTTATTTTCTTATTACGCACAACATTTTTTCTTTTTTCAATATAAACCAATTTCTAATTTATTTATTACTCCCTCCATTTCCTAAAACGGTTCTTGTTTTGACTTTGGAGCAAAATAAAAAAAGTGTAATTTTAGTTGACTTTCCAATTTTGCCCCTGATGTGATGGGTAAAAGTAAGATGTGATAGTTTAGTTATTAGAAAAAAAGTATGATGTGATAGGTAGAGTATGAAAAAGTAGGGGTAAAAGTTGTTTTTTAATAGAAAAAAGAAGTGTTTTAAGAAAAACAAAAAAATGAAAGAGATCGGGTTTTAAAAAACGGAGAGAGTGCTAAAGTAGAAGTCCAAAAAATAAGAAGTTTTTTTGGTCTTATTTTTAAGCCGTTTTTGGCCAAGTGAATAACAAAATTGGCCTTATATTTCCAAATGACTACCACCACCGCCATCACAGGCGTCGCCGCCACTGTTTCCGCTGCATTTCAGGGAGAAATGATCGGCCACCACTTGTTTGCTTTGCCAATGGGTTGATCGTAGGAGGCCTGATTGTTCAAATGACTGGTTTTTTTTTGTACCCACGCTGGATTTTTTTTTGTACAGTCTCGCTGGATTTCTTTTCTTGATTGTTTGTATGTAAACAAAAATTATTCATTTCCTTTCTCTATCATTTTTCAATTGTCTACTCCCTCCGTCCCGTTTTAAATCGCCTATTTTGACTTTGGGACATATTTAAGGAAGAGAAAAAATAGAGTCGACTTTCCAAAATTGTCATTACTTTTTAGGAGAGGTGATGATGAATGAGAAGATGTGAAGAAGAGTGACTTATTTTAGGGGTAATTTAGGTATTTTACTCTTAAAAGTTTATGATAATAAGAAACAGACAACTTATTTTGGGACGAAGAAGAAAAGAAGACATGCAATTTAAAATGGGACAGAAAGAGTATAACTTATCAGCGTATTACTAGTAACTTTACAGAAACATTTTAAATGTTTATTTGATCCGTTAATTATAATTCGATATACAAAAAAACTCAACTAGTTAAAAAGTTCACTAACTTAGAAAACACATACAAATGCGAAATATATACTATACATCCGGCTATATGTAGAGTTAGGTACATCTGGAAAATATTCATTTTAAATCAACAGAATGTTCATTTTGAATTTAGTGATTTTTTTCTATCATAATGTTCATTTTCAAGCCTGCTCTGTAGAGTGTTTATTTTCAAATAACGTAGTGTTTATTTTAAAATATGTTCATTTTAAAATAACATAGTGTTCATTTTAAAATGACATAATGTTAATTATGAAATATTTTTTTAAATACAAATTTGCCGAAGGTAGATTTGGCCGTACCATATAACTTGCCCACAAATGCTGAGTGAGAGAGGGATTAATAAACGTAAGTCTTTGAAGATGATAGTAGAAAAATTAGAACACCTTTCTTTAATTTGTTTGTAAATTGTAATAATACCCTGAAGCGGGGCCGGAGGGAAATATTCAATATTGCCAAACATCACCCTATACTATATATAATGGGCACGCACCCATTCAATCATAACGTAGGTGTTTAATTACTCTATCTATACTGTTCGTAGACTGGAGTAGTAATTAATTAATGCTTCAATTGGATTATAGGAGAAACATGAAAAGTACAAACCATATCATATCAACCATTCTTCCACCACCCATAATAATGGACGGATAGCCCAATCTTTGTGCGCTGTTGATCTTGATGGAATCAGCTGGCGGCGGCGTGAGTGACGATGGCGGCGGTGGATTATTATTATCCTTGGCTGTGATGGGCGGTGCAGGCTCAGAAGGCGCCGCCGACGGTAAGGCCGCCACCCGTGGTGCTCGAGGAGGAGGAGGAAAAGGAGGAGGGGTCGGGTTTGCAGGGCCACCGGCTTGGAGGACGCCATCAATGCCGTGGCACGTGATGGAGGAGGCGGCGGTGGTGGTGCAGACATTGGGATTGACGATGCGGGAATTGTTGAGGAAGAACTGCCTCCGCCCGTAGTTGGTGACCCTCAACATGGAATCTGGCTTGGAGGAGGGGATGAAGGATCCGGTGGGGACATGCCGGAGGTGGTCGAAGAGCAGACTGGAAGGGATGGAGTGGCGGAGCAAGAAGCTGACGACGTTGCTGTCCGGCATGATTTCCGACCTCGACAGTGCCCTATCGTTGGGCATCAACAACGTGACGTTTCCCTGGAAGAGGTCGGGCGGGGCCATGTTGATGAGCATGACAAAGGCAAAGTAGTTCGCCTTCTGCATCTCTCCCATGGCTGCCGCCACGTCTCCGTTTCTCGATGGACGATGGTATTCAGCAGCAGACGAAGAAGACGGAGACAATGATGATGACGCCACCGTTATCGCAGCAATGAGAAGAACAAAGGGAGTTATGATGATGATGTGATGAGCAGTAGTAGTAGCGGCGGCCATCATTTTGAATTGTGGCTGGCTCTTTTTGAATTTCTTATTGTCTCTAGCTATGTTTTGGCACCCAAATGATGGAATAATGTTGAATATATTTACTATGGGGAGAGCCGAGACGTTGAGGCGAATTGTGAGGTAATAATAATACTCTGAAAACACTGTATAGGAGGGGGGGATGTTCACTGGTTTTACGCTGGGAATATGAGGTTAGGTTGAACATGCATCCTCCGTGTTTCTCCAAATTAAAATATGAGTCCCCATTCCTCTTGCATGACCTCTTTATATAATGCTCTCTCCCTCCCTGTTTGAAGTTGTTTTTGTGTTTATATGCTATACTTATTTTATTTATTTATTGCTTAAAGTTAATTTATTTTATTTGACTATAAAAAATTAAACCCGATGATTAATTATTCTTAGGCGGATGAGGTATGGTAGTATTGAATTATGTTTGGGATATTTTAACTTCGACCGACACTATATTGGACTATAAAAAATGAAACTGGACAAGTAATTGTTCTTAGGCGGAGGAGGTATGGTTGTATTGAGGTATGTTTGGGATATCTTAACTTCGACCGACACTATATTTGACACCGCTCTTTTCACATACATTTATTAACAAGGAACACTGTCGGATATTAGTCGTTGTCTGTAAGAAGGGAGGTGATGTCAAAGTTGAGACCATTTTTCTTACTCTCTTGGTCCCAAAATATTTGTCACACTTATTTTTTCAGCAGTCGCGAGAACTTTTGTTTATTTCTACGTTTTCTTTGGTTATTTGATAAAAATAAAATATTCTTGACACCTTTTATTTCGAACAACTTTTCATGTAGTCTTTTGATATGTAAATTTTATTTTTTATTCCTATACTAATATGTAAATAAAATGAATTGAAAAAACTTAATATTTTACCTCGGTAATAGAAGTGTGACAAATATTTAGGAACGAAAGGAGTATAATATTTGTATGTACAAGCTAAGCTAGCTAGCTCAAACCACAAGCTGAACTACCAAAAAAAGAACCACGAACAAGCTTAACCATCCTATCCAAATCAATATATTTGACCTTAAAAAATTGAATAAATCTAGGTGTACACCAAAATGGAATACCTCATTTAAATACCAGGAAAACACAGACACTAGTTGTCTGTGTAACACTAAGTGTCTGTGTTTATCTGGTATACAAATGAAATACTCCATTTTGGTGTACAAACTCTTAAAATTTTTATGACCACACTCGTTCCAATTTTGAAATGAGTGTCTTTAGAAAGTTGGGCAAAATGCATCATCTGTAATTCCCTCGATCATTCCCAATTTTTATCGACCAACCCCTACGTCCTTTTTAAATTAATTTTATACGTTTGCCTCCCACACTTTCTCACAAACACATGAGCATATCCAAACTTAGAGCACTGGAAATACTCGTGAAGTCCTGGGGCTTCAAACCGGGGCTTCAAAATTTCTCTCTGCCACATCAGCTTTAACTTACCTCACAAATTTAGTGGAAATGGGTTTGAAGCCCCGGAGCTTCAAACAGGGGGCTTCAAACCTTCATTTTTTACATTTTTAAATATATATCTTCTAAATTTAAATTATTAAATTTTAATTAATTTATTATTTAAATTAATCAAAAGGAGACTAGTGCATTAAAAAAATTACATTCATTAAAAAAATATTACATTCATAGAAGAATACATTCATAAAAAAAGTTACATTTATTAAAGAAAAATATTACATCCATAAAAAAATAACACTACAAAGAAAATACTAATTATTTGAGCGACTAAATATATCTTCATTCAAATTTGAGTTGTAGTAACATATTGCAAACTGAAATAATTCATTAAATAAAAAATACAGTCAATAAAAAAAGTATGTTAAATTTAATAAAAAAAACAAAACAAAATTACATTACCAAAAAAAATTAAACAAAAAAATATTACATTAAACAACAAAATATAGAGTAAAAAAATTTATGTTTGTGTATATTTTTTTTAAAGAGAGAGTGGGAAGGCTTTGAAGCCCGTTAAATGTTTGATGTAGGAAGTATGAAGCCCGTATGAAGCCCCAAGGGGCGGTGTTTAATTTGCTGCCCCTTTGGCGTTAAAAGGTGTAATAACGCCCCTGGCGTTACTCCCATTACCAGTGCCCTTAGGGCCGAACCATCCAATTTTAGTGTCACTTTGGACTTTTTTTTTGTTAAAATTGGTTCAAATTAAATAAAAAATATTAGATATTAATACAAAAATAATTTTATTATATTTTTTATATAACATTTTCAAAATATTATTTTATTTAATTTGTATACGATATATAATTCATTTAATTATAGATTAAAGGTTGAAAATGATTAACTAAAAAAAGTCAAAAATGGATAAATACTTAACGAATAGTAAGTGATAGGTATACTGTATATACTACTTACTCCCTCCGTCCCCCAGTTTTTGTCCACTTTCATTTTTGCACATCATTCAATGTACTTCCTTAATCCATTTTATCTTGTAATTTGTATATTAAAAAATTATAGAAATTATATATTAATAATCTATATGTTAAGACAAATCAAACAAGATCAGACATGACTATATTTAGGCTTACATTGAGAGAATTTGATGAGTCAAAGTGCTTAGATTACAGTTCCAAAAGTCAAAAGTGGACAAAAACTGGAGGACGGAGGGAGTACGATATTGACCGAGTCAACAATTAAGGCTCCTCCCTTGGCGTAGCAGCTTGGGTTGGGGATCCCAAGCATATGCGATCTTATTTATGGACGGATTAGACATGGAAAGTGAATAACTATTTGTGTCTCAATCTTATCCTGAATTGTCTTAGTGATGTTTTGTATGCAGTTTACTCTAAGGTCTCATCTACAAAGGAGTTATGGACTCAGAAGCGGATTCAAGAATTTTATGTCATGGGGTTCGACTATGAATTTTTGAATAAATTTTTACTTTTCCAAAAATATCAATTTGACTTTGCAATCCTTTATATATAAATTTGAGAGTTTGATGCATAAGAGAGCTTGACATGTGGCACAATATGAGGTATATTGTGCCACATATAAGTTGGCATGTGAATAAATTCATATAAGTTGCTTTTTTGACTTTTGAGCATATTTATGAGATATATTGTGTCACGATAACAAGTAACAAGCAACTTATATGATTTATGGAGTCTAGCTCATAAATCATATAAGTTGCTTGTTACTTGTTATCGTAAACTTTTAAGAGTAAAATATTTAAACTACCCCTAAAATAAGTCTCTCTTCTTCACCTGATCTTCTCATTCATCGTCACCCCTTCTAAATAGTAATGGCAATTTCGAAAAATCAACTCTATTTTTTCTCTACCTTAAATATGCTCAAAAGTCAAAAAAGGTGATTTAAAACGGGACAGAGGGAGTAAATTAGTAAGAATAAAAATATTCAATAAATCCTTTATATAAAGTGATTAAACTTTTATCTTTAGAAAGTTCATATATGCATTACTTATGTGGCTTTTTACACCTAATATGACACATAATTTAAGACATAAAATATGAAAACTTATTTTTGTATGAAATCTTTGAATAAATTTAATTATGAAATATTTATATTCATTTTTATAATAATACTTTTTCATGATTTAGTATTTTTTCTTCATTTCTAACAAAATTTTCAATTATTTAATACACTACTTTCTTCTCCTCTAAATAAATTTCACATGATTGTTTGTTTATGATAAGTTAAAATGAAGTTAGTTTTGAATATATTTCTTTCTATATTGATATGAATTAAAAAAACAAACAACATATTTTAAAAATTACATTAATCATTTTTTTAAAAAGATATGGTTGGGTTATAATAATGTTCAAGTATAGAAAAGGTTACTATACATAATTTTGTAAGTAATTATTTTAATTTTATAATTTTAGTTAATTACAAGAAAATTTATAATTTTTAGGGTTTAGATTCTTTATCATTTAAATGTAAAAATATATTATTTTTATTAGCTTTTAGGATATGATAATTTATTTAAGTAAATTATATAATGTAATTGATTAAAATAAAATTTTATTTCTGTTTATAATATGATTAAATGAATTATATTATTTTATTTGTTTGAATATAAAAAAATGAAAAATAGCTCTAAGTTAATACAGAGTATTCTTTAAAATAATAAGTGTCTAGATTATTTCTTTTAATGATCAATTTGTCTAAATAAAATAAATTTTAAAAAATATTTCCATGGGCTTGAATAGTTTCTTATTCAAACATAAAGGAAAAAAGAATTGCATGAGAGTTTGCCAAATGTATTTATAAATTTCCATTTAGAATTATAAGATTGCTAATATTTTTGTATAATTTTTTCTTTGAATTAATGCGTTAGAGAAAAATCATTGAAATTTCAATGTTTATTTAATTTTTTTTTAAATCATACAATGCATAATTGAAGATTTGACAGCAAAGTGAAACGAGACAAATAATCAAAAATGTTATTCAAGTTATTCAGACATTTCAATCTGTGTACCATATATACCTATGGGGGGTGAAGAACACTTGCTATTTTTAGATTAAGAATTATATTTTAAGAAATATCTCTAGATAGAGGTAAAAAATTATTAATATACCAAATAAGAGCTTTAAGTCTTTTAATACCAAAATATTAGTATAATGACAGGGTAATATTTGGAGTGTGATGGAAAAGTGATAACATAAAGGCATGTGTTAAAAATTAAAGAAGCACTATTTTTAAATTTGTAACATTTCCCCGCTTTAATGTACTAACTTTTAGCATGGATATATTAATCGTTTTCATACTTTTGTATAGGTTTTTCCCATAAATAATTAACTTAAGTTAATAATGTAAAGCAATTTTAAAATATACAAACCATTGTAAATATTATTCATAAAATTTGAAACTAAAATAACATTACCTTTGAATTTAATTAGAATATTGGAACAAAAAAATGAAAACATAAAAAGAAACAAAAAATATAACCATATAATTTTGGTTAAAGAGCAAAAAATAGAGATCTTTTTCAGAGAATATTCGAACATATTGGGAATATGATTTTTTTTAAAAGCCAAATCTTATAATTTTCATAAAACATTAAATATAGTAATTTTCAATATTACTTGCCTTTTTTCAATTCTAAATCTTATAAATTTAATAAAACATTAAATATAGTAATTTACAATATAAGTAGCTCTGTTTTTTGATTTGTTACTTAAATCAGTCAGTTTTAGAGTCATATTAATAAAAATAATTGATACCTTAAAATTCAATTACAAAATGTTCAGATATAATTCAAGAAATGTGTCATTTCATCTATCACCATCACTCAAGCCTAAATACACACGTGTTCAGGGAAGATTAATATTCTGATTAAAAATTAGAATAAGTATTCAAACTTTATTTTCTTTTTTTAACTATAGTTGGTATGAGCATCCAATTCTTCTATAACAATTGAAAACATGGAAAATTAAGTTAACGAGAGATAGACGAGATCAACTAGAAATGCAAGAGAAAGGAGAAATAGTGAAATATTTCAACAAAAAAGAACATAAAAAGGTGCATATTTTATGATTATTGTTTTATTTTAGAAATTCAACATACATCTATCACAATCAAAAATATCTTTTGAAGGTTTCCTAGGAATCATATGTAATTAAACTCTAAAACCTCTGCTTTAGATTTTTTACGCATGCTTCTTTTTTATTTAGTATCCTAATTAATGCACGCATATTAAAATTTTTGAAAATAATTAAATTTAACAAAACATTGTTGGCTATAATTTCTTCATTGTTTTTGAAGCTATAAAGACCATTGATAGGCTGCTTGCAATGTGTGCCAATATGAATAGAAAAATTGTACTACTTGAAAAAACTATAAGCGGTCTAATGAGGATGTACAAGCTAGCTATCAGAGCTTGAAAACATTTATCAATAATATTATACAAGCAAAATCATTCAACAATGCATGTGAAACATTGGAGTTATTAACCAATGATAAAAAATTTATTGAAGATATAAAATAGACTATTGAGCTAGGATCTCGGAGTCACTAATAAAGTTGTTAGTCACATTATTAGTGAGAAATACCATGAGTCGTTCTTAATATGTTGTTTGGGAAGAATCATGGGAGCTCTTTGTTGATATGAAACTTTAATTGATTGATGAAATTGCAAAAGCGAAGTCTTTCTATAAAAAGGTAATGAAATGTACTCCGTATGATATATATACAAAACATTAGACTTGAGATATGGGTTAAAATATAATGATTTAGTCCCATTCTAACCATTTTTGTAGAACTTATTATTTTTCAAGAAGATCTAAAAACTTTATGTTTGATTGAGATTGAAATGTTACTTAAATCAAATAGATTATCCTTATAAGAGTTTAGTGATATGTCATTCTGAGATGACAAATAATATGATTTGGTAGATGAGTTGGACTATGATAAATAAAAGTTGTCATATGATCTTAAATACTCTCTCCGTCCTAAATTCAACTTCCTAGATGCACTAAAACCCATTTTTAAGAGATTGATTAATACGGATTTGACTTCCAAAAATGCCCCTCCATCTAAACCCAAAAACATAATAGTTTTCTGTCTTTTCTAGTAATTGGGCAGTAAAAACGGTGGCCGGGCGGCTTGCTCACCGATGGTAAATGACTGACATACCCACAATTAACATGTGTGGCCCGATCAAAAAGCACAACTGCTAATGAAGCGGCATGTAAATTTGGCCAAATAAAAAACAACTGATGAGTAACAGATTGAATAACCAATCGAAAAAGGACTGAATTCTGATTAAAAAATAATTGAAAAAAAACTCTAGACGCCTATAGTTTTCCAATTTCCGATTGAAGGTAGAGACTAATGAAGCTCATCATCATCTCCAATTCTGTGAAGGTATTTAGACTTCGAGTCACATACCAGCGACCTTATTACTCCGACTGGCGTCCTTCTTGCAACCCCAATCCCTAGATGCCGAGTGGAGATGTTGAGATGCCGAGATTCTGAGTGTGGAGAGGGAGCTGATGATGATGAGACGATCTCAAAAATGGCGATGGCAACTTTGATCCCTATATTATATCAAGGTTTTGAGGAGGGGAATTGAAAGAGAGACGAAGATAAGAGGGAGAAAAAATGTCGATAGAGTGGGAAGGTTGGGGAGTAAGGGGGTATTTGTTTTTTGGTGAGAAGAGTTTCTAACCACTTATGTTCTCGCCGTGCACACACGAGCAGACATTAGGGACGCGCAGACTGTTTGTTTTTTAGGAGACAAATCACTTAAAAACGTCTTCCAAACATCTTCCTCAAGCAGACATAAACCAACAGCTTCTCACGTCTTCTCATCAATTACAATCCATCTCAAAACCTACCCATGTGCCTCCCTTCCCAATATCTCCGTCCGGCCCTATGCGCGACCCTCTACCGTCGGAGCCTCCACCACCGCCGGGGACTCCTCTCTCCCTCCGCTGGCTTCTCATCATCCTCCCAGCCGTCCGTCTCCCTCCTCTCCAGTCGTCCGTCTCCATCTGCCGGCTCTCCTCATCCCCACCGGCGATGCCTCCTCCTTCTCCCCATCCCCACCGGCTTCTTCTCATCCCTTCCGTCCATCTCCTCCGATTCCCATCCCTGTAGCAACAAGTATGTTTTTTTCACTTTTTTTTTGTTTTTTAATCTCTTTTTTCAACAATTTTTTTTACATTTTTTGTTGTTAACAATTTGTACAATAGTCAATATTTTTTTACATTTTTTTACGTTCTCATCCTTGACGACAACAATTTGTACGGTTTTTTTACAATGTTTTTTTAAACATTTTTTTAATCTCTTTTTTATACAATAGTCAACAATTTGTTGTTAATTGTTGTTAAAGATTGTTGTAGTAGTTCAAATCCCGAGCACTTAATGCAAAGTGCGGAATAAATTATTTGAAAAGTACGGAATAAATTGTTTTAAAAAATGTTATTGTTATTTTTTCAGTGTTGTAGAACTCTTGATTAAATTTAAATGATTAAAAAATATTGATTGCTTTAAAAATCTATTTATTTTTAATTTTAATTTATTTAAGCAATCTGTAGAAATTAAAAACAAACTGTCTTCCTCTTGCAGACTGCAGACCTTTGGTCCACCTCTTCTCCTGCAAATGTGTGCAGATGTGATCTGCAGACTGCAGACCTTTTTCTGTAGAAAAAACAAACAGCACCTAAATGTTGTAAGGGTAGGATTGTCATTTTACACCCTTTTTTGGGATGTGGGAAGGTAATTTTAGGACATGAAAAATGATGAAGAGGGAAGATAGTTTTAAGATGGGGGGAGTAATATATATCTACAATGAGTGAAAACCAGAGGAAGATATGCGATGATGAACGCTTTACGCTTTGTTATGACTATGGATAAAAGTCAATGTCAAATATTATCATTTATTGAATTATTTTTAACTACGTTAAAGTTCACTCATAGTTAACTTTATGTCATTCTTTCACGCGTGGAAACTAAGATAGGGTTAAAAATATTAGTTCTAAATAATAATGAAAATCCTAGCAACCACACCAAAATGTTATATTCCGATTTCAAACAAAATATGAATTTTAAAAATACTTTGAGGTGTTTACTTTTGCTATACTATGGGGCAAAACAAAATTATGTGAAGATATAGACCAAAATTTCTTTGACTGCCTTCCTGACGGGTGTACCTATGTTTGCCCGGAGGATAGTTGTAGCCAAACAAGTTTGGAAAAACATCAAATGAGTGAAACTGGGGACTCTTCCACAAGGGTAAGTACTATCATAATCATTGAGCCACAAATAGTTAGTCAGCCCGTTGAAGACAAAGAAGAAATCAATCTCGCAATCAAGGCCAAAGATGTGGAACAACCGAGGAGACTTCCGCCACCACCAATCAATACAAAGTCTCCTTCATATATTGTGTTGCCACCAAGCCGCACGGATGAGTCAAGGATCCTGGACCTTGACCGAACAAATATTCAAACAGGGTAGTATCAGAAGAGAGTGAAAAGGACCAAACATTATGACTCTCGGATCGGAAAGTCACGGAAAAAGTAGCTAAGGTGTCAAGCTATAGATGTTAAAGAAGCACTTAACGGGAGGAAACCAGTCATTCAAATAACTAAAATCATTAAATAAATTCAATAATTTTATTTGTTATTCTTGAGTTTTTACTTGCCGCACAAGTTTTGGTGGCAAGATTTTATGTGTTTGTTTATGTGTATGCAGATGCCTCATTGACCTTCTTACCCTACCGTGGACCGTGATGAGGTCCAAGTGATTGGAGCTAGCCCCAAGACGAGGTTTGATGAGTGGGGACTCTCGCGAGTGTTACACGAGTCGGTGTGCCTGGCTCAAGATACACTGACTGTAACACCCCAACCCGCGTAACCCGAACCAACGAGTTATCGAATCGGGTTGTTTCTAATTTGGTATTCACATGCATAATATATTAAAAACACTTAGAAATAAAAAAACATTCATATTTATTGAAAAATAATTCATCATTTAATCGGAGTAAATAACTGAAACGTTGCGGAAGCCTTTAAAACAATATCCAGCATCCTTGTAATTTAAATAAACAAATTTGTCAAAATATAATTAATTTAGAACAAGCAGCTTCAGGCCATCCACTAGCGTCACGCTTCACTGTCCTCCATGTTGCCCTCGTCTAATCCTTGACCCCTACCTGTAAAAATAGGGAGAGTGGAAGTATCTTACGCTAGAACTAACTCATAGACTAGCACCCATTAACATATAATCATACAAAATCAGAAAAAACAGTAATCACAATTATCAAATAGTATAATTCGTCGTTTGTTCGTTCGTTCGTATGTCCGCTCGTTTCAGATCCTTGTGTATTGTTACCATACTTAACATATTCGACTAAAGCCTAACTAAACCTACTAGACATGGACACTCTTGGAAAGGTGTCCAAGAGGCCAAGCTTGTGAACCCAATGGAAGGTGTCCAATTGGGCGGGTTGGAGCCCCTACCACGGAGGTGCCGAGGCAGGTCCCGGACTCCCGTACGTACGCTTTAACCCTGGAGACCATCAGATGTACGCCGACACCTGCATGACCTTAAGTTCGAAATCCTTAGTCCTATAAGTGAACATAATATCCCTAACAATTCAATTCTGTACCTCAAAACCAATTCACAATACCAATTTCTAAATTCAATTTCGACACAATCAACCACACAATTCAATAATCATAACCACAAATTCAACGTCAACTGAATGAAGATATACCAACGAATCCTAATCTATGAACTAATTCTATCGAGAGATAAATCACTCACCTTGATTGAATTGAAGAAAACCCAATTAATTGATGTCAAAAATCTAGACCTTCCTTCTTCAGGCGGTATGTCGCACAATAGAGAAGAAGAAGACTTCTGGTGAGGACGACAATTTGGCGAAGAAGCTCAGGCAACACTAAGGCGTCTCTCCGCGTAGAAGATCGAAAAAGCTGATGAGGGTGATGAGGAATTCTGGCAGGGGAGATCTCCGTATATATATAACGTAATTGGGCTTTGGTTTTGGACTCCTTATTAGGGCTGTTCATCGGTCCCGAACCGGACCGGACCGGACCGAAGACCAAAATAAAAAGGAATTGAGACCGAAGACCGGACCTATAAATAGTCGGTCTTGGACCGGTCCGGACCGAAAACTATTGGACCGAACCGGTATGGACCAAAAAGACCGATTTCTTTTTTTCTTTTTTTAAATTGAATTTTTAAATGTTATATTAGCAAAACACTACAAATATAATTACACAAAGAAAAATAATACGAGTAATTTGCACTTTTTGCAGCATTCATTCACCATTTGTTCAAACACTTGGTGTGCAAAACTAGTAAAAAACTGAAAACAATTGTTCAATTGTAATTCAATTAGCCATAAATATTTAAATCTGCAAAAATCAAATTGAATGAAGATTCTTTAATTTCTTTTACCATCAAACCGGCCAATGCCTGAAAGGTATCCATACCACCTCAAAATATTCACAGTGGTCATTGACTGTCATGATTCATGAACACAATTACATGGACAGTTGGACACAACAAGTTTGAGCAATATAAACAAATATAAAAAAATATAACCATACTATAGTAAAGATCGGAATCCTTAATAGGAAATTAATTGCACAGATAAAAATACAATCAGACTTGAAGACAAACTTGTGCGCTGTGCTTTACAAGATTTTAATCAGACTTTTTAACCCGACTTTAATCAGATTTTTATCCCTTCTTTTATCAGATTTAGATCGGAACCTTTAACCAGATATTATCCTTAACCAGACTTTACCTGTGCCCTGTCCTGCTCTGCGAATCCTTAGTCGTAATCCTTAATCGGAAATGAGGAAGGAAGGCGCGATTTCCTTAATCGGAGACGAGAGGGAGACGAGAGAGGACTGATTACTGTGGGGAGAAAATGGAGATTGAGAGGAGGGAAGATGAGGGAGAGGCCCTGCGATCGAAAATATAAAAAATTAGGGAGTAATAGTTTTCTCCGTCTATGGGTCTAGACCGAATGGTATTCTGTCATTGACAGGACCGGACCGAAACCCGAAATTAGAATTAATCCGGACCGAAGACCGACTCGATATCATTTCGGTCCAGGTTCGGTCTGACCTATCGATCCGGTTCGGTCGGTTTTTTCAGTCCAAACCTAAAATGAACACCCCTACTCCTTATGCACTTAGAATTTAGGAATGTTATTTTATTAACATATTATATTATAAAAATCCTTTTATTTACTTATTGAACTATAATTTCTACTTTACTCACCACGTTTTACACAAAAGTCTAAATTTAATAAATTATATACCGTTGGTCACCATTTTACGAGATCTACCTGAAAACCTAATTTTTAATTATGTTGGGAAAAATATCATAGATTTTGATGATGATGTATTTAGAATGTAATAGGGACTTTAGGTCTCCCCCAATATTCAATGTAATTTTTCTTTTTAGAAATATTGTTAAAACCAAGTTCTTGAGTTTTCCATTAAGGTTGTGATATTTCTTTAAGCGTTTTGATGCCTGAAGACTTAATCAAATTTAGTGATATGGAAATTGGATATCTTAATCGGAAAAGCTAGAGACAAGTAAGGATTTCTCAAGCAGATGAAAATCCTCTGTTCCGGAAGACTACATAAGAACCGGATGTCTCGCTACAACCCGCTGAAAGCTAAGTCACCCAAATCGGAAGACTAGCGCGGATCTCTCTCTCACCCGGAAGTCTGAGAATGACTTCTCCGGATTTGTCAGCGAAGAACCGGAAGCCTCAAGGAGGACCGGAATTCTCAGAAAACGGACAAGTGAGAAAGGACTTAGATAATTATCTAAGTCTTGAATGAAGAAATTCTACCCGTTAGTAAGGAAAAATCAATCTCTTGATTTTCAACGGCTAGATTGAAGATAATTATGCTGATTCAAAAACAAATGACTCGAAGACAAAGTCTGAATCTCCAAAAATTGAAGAACCTGTCCAGAATTCCTAAACAAGCACTAGAAGACAAACAGAGTAAAGTGCTACAGTCTTGAATTCTTGAACAACGGCTAAAAGACAGATTCTGTGGAAGAAGGAATCCTTTCTCAACAATTGGGTACGTCCAACCAACCACTTCAATGAAGAATCTTCAAATCACAATCTTCATTCAAAATTGAAGCCAGCAAATGCAACGGATAATCTATTATGATTCAACGGATAGATTATCCAATCCAGCTATAAATAGCATCCTTGGAAGACTGAAGAGAACACGATGAGATACGTTGATACAACAACACAACGAAGCAATCACTAAAGCTATCTCATTCACAGTTAGCCCAGAAAGCTTGATAAAGAGAGATTTCTAAACTCCTTATCCAGAAGCAAACTTCTCCTCCTTCCAAAAAGCTATAGTGTAAACACTTGAAGGTTTCCTTGCCTCAAGCACCACACCACGTTGAAGGATATTACTTTTGATCAAACTTATTGATTAAAAGGGGGTAGGTCAGCTCTCTTACAAGTTGATCTTGCAAGTCCTATTGTTCGGATCTTGCAATTGTTGAAGAAGCTTGACCTTCGAAGGAACAACAAAGCCAGCACGAGTGCAGTAGCAACATTGGTCTTGTGAAGATATACCGTGCAAAAATTCACACAAGTGTAACTGTTGGTTCATTATTCAACAACCAACTACATAGTGGATTTTGAGGACGTAGAAGGATTACCCCACCTTCGAACCTCGTTAAAGTTTGCGTGTCTCTCTCTCTCTTATCTTTATTCTTACTTGCAATTATATTAACTGTGAAAACTAACCTATCCATATTGATTACTGCTCACTCCACCCACCAAATTCCGCACACAATCTAAAGTTCACAAGGACTCTAGATTAACACTCATTTTCTCGTTTTCAAAAGAAACGAAAAAGATTTTAAATCTGTAACAAAGTCTATTCACCCCCCCTCTAGACTTTGTATTTCACCACTTTGGGACCACCAAATTAAAATGGTCAACTTCACAAATAATTTATATTTTGAAGTTAATAAATAATATGTTTATTTTTAGTAAAATAACGGCTAACTATTAAGCCAGTTTTCAGGGCGTTACACTTACGGACTATGCTTATGCAAAGGAGATGGAGGAGCTACTTCTGGGGACTAGATGGAAGCGCCTACTTCAGCTGAAGGCAGAATCTAGCTTACCATTGACCATCGAGTTCTTATGCTCGTTATCCACTGTACCTGAGATTGAGTCACGCCAGATGACTCAAAGCTTGATCACTGCCAACACTACATTTACCTTCACTCTTTCGGGTCACTCGTTTCAGTTGACGATGGGAGGGATGGCTATTCATCTCGGGCTTTATACTCAGGAGGAGACAGAGCAGCCTGAATTCTACGACGCCCCCTTTCGTGTTCCTACAGACTTTGACCACGTAGATTTCTAGAGGGAGCACTCCTCTGACGAGAAGGAGTTTGTAAGCAAGAAGAATAAAGCTCGATACTAGATTCGGCCCACCTAGAGGATCCTATCTTTTGTTCTTTCGACATCCTTCTTTGGAAGGCCTTTGAACACAGATAGGGTCTACGAGGAGGACATGTTTGTCTTTTGGAGCTTGTATAACCGCTAGCCGGCGAACATGGCGGTGTACCTGGTCAGGTTCTTATACTCCCAGTCCTATGGGTGTAGGACACACTTGGCATGTGGGTTCGTGGTTACTTTGCTCTTTCGCTCCCTCATGGGGCATGATACTATCCTACGACTTGTCTAGTTGATGAGGGAGTTAGATGCCGGTATGCTCTGGAATGCTCACATCCACCGGAGACTCTTTCCTAACTCTTCTGAGAGCACTACAGGCTCTATTGGTCGTACTTCATACAAGACGGGAGAGTGTAACTCCCCAAAACATACCCTAAAATATTTAATGCATAATTATTCAATTAATAAAAATTGTTTTGATTAAAATAAATTGTTGTTGGGCTTTGGGTCAATATGAAATATGTTCTCATATCCAATATCACAATCTAGATAAGTCTCATAGAGATAAATCCAATATGTTGACTTATTATGTGATCTTAATTGGGAACCTAAGTATAGACCCGAATTAAGAATAAATGAAAAATTTGCTTATGATGTAAACATTGAAATGATTATTGAAATAAATCATGAGAATAAGCAATATAAAATTTAATGTGAGAACGTTTTTGAGTAAAGGTCAATTAAATCAATTTTGACTTTGTCAAAGTCAAACCCCCAGAAATATGATGTCAGAAAAAATGTTACAAATAAATATAAAAATTATATCGTTAGATAGAGTTTAACTGTACGACCACAACAGTTCAATCGGATTCTAATTCGGAGAAAGTTGAACCAAAAAGTGTACCCCGACTGGGACCAAAATTAGTCCCAATCAGGGACTACACACCAAACGGCACCCTGGGCAATCACCGTCAATTCCAAAATTACCGAAGCAATCAAGAACTAGCTACTCCTTTGGCTCCTTCTCCTTTCCTCCATTATAAAAGGACACTCCAAGCTCCATTCTTCATCATTCTTCTCCATTTTTCTTCCTGAGTGTTTCTGAGAGTGTGAGGAGTGTTATAGTACTGTCAATTTGGTATGAAGTCGCTAGAGCTAGCCACAAACCTCGCCGGAAGTTTCGCTAGAAATTTTCCAAAACCTCCGTTAAGCTTCGAGATAAGCCCGTAGATATATCTAATGACTAGAATGTTCATATAGGTTGTTTCTACGTTCATAAATGGTCATTTAGTTGAGTTTTGTGTTTGACATGCTTGAAGAACTAAATATCATAAACCTTGAATTTGATGTTAAAACTACGAACTAATGACACCAAAATGATCTACGAACCTTGAAGAACATTTCTATATGATTTAATTGAAGTTTGGTGAGTAAGAATGATATTTCTGAAAATTGGCTCAAGGTTGAAGATGACAATGTTCAAAACTACACGCAGAACGGTAGCCTACTATCATCCGGACGGTACCTTGGCACCGCCGCCACGGTAGGTCGTACCGCCGGGATGATAGGCTAGCTAGCGTACGAGTGAAAAATTTTCATCTGGCGGTACCTGATGCCAAATGGTACCTCGTACCGTTTGGGCGGTATCTAGGTACTGTAACGCCCCAAAACCCGGCTTGGTATTTTTAATTAATTTATATAATTAATTAATTACTAAGTTGGTCAAAATGAAGATTATTTTCTAATTTGTGTATTTAATATGAGAGTTGACCTACGTTATAGGGCTCGCTGTTCTGAACCCGACCGCACGAACGGATTGAGAATCGGACTTACACGGCCAAAGATACGACTGCCGAATAAGGTAGTTGGACCTAAATACATCCTGACCGGTTAGAAACTGTAAACTGGACCCCAAATTTAATAAATTCTCATATTAAATACAGGATGGGTTACAAAGAAATGGACACTCTCCATTTCCCGTACGTTTCCCGTCTGTACCTCTGCGCCTGACTTCCATTCACCCTCATCGTCCCGTCAGCCAGCAACAGCGCCGCCGAGCTCCACCGACGCCGCCCTCGCCGAACGCCGTAGCCGCAGTCGCCGTTCCTCCTTCCTGTCGCACGGTAGATTCGGCCGGAACAGGGAGTGCAGCAGCGAGCGTCCCTCTTCCGATTTGGTTTCTAATTCTTCAGTAATTCGAGGTGATTCGTGGTTACTATATCTATAGTTGGCATTAATTCGTAGATTAGGATCTTGTGGTATCAATTTTGTGTTTGATTGTGAAATTTTTGGTTGATTATGAGTTAGATTGGATTGGGGTTGTGTTGGGGGCTGTTTTCCAGCGAATTGGCCGGCGGCTGGCCGGTGGTTGCTACGGACAACGTACGGGCAGTTTCCGGCGGGTCCAATTTGGACCCAATTGGTTTAATCGGGTTAATTCGGGTTTCAATTGGGTTTGGCTTGGGTGCAAACGGGTCAGTTTGGATTCAATTGGGGCTGTCCGGGCAGTTGGGCAAGCCGGGTCGTTGGGCGGACTGCCCGGGCTGCTGGGCCGGCTGCGTTGGACCGTTAGGCCGGCAGCGTGGGCCGGTTGAGTGGGGGCTGCCTGAACGGGCAGCAGGTTGGGGCTGCCGGGTTGGTCCGGCGGGTTGTCGACTGATCCGGTGGTAGTTGATACTGCTCCGGCGGGGGCAGCGGGCCCGAGGATCGATTCCTTGGTCTCGACTCCGCGCAGGTAAGTTGGGTTAAGTGTAATTCGGGTTGTTTGATTATGCATGACGGTAATCGTGGGTCTTTGGCCCGGATAGGCAGCTACGTGACTTGTTGTGAATTGTGAACTGAAATTTAAGTTAAATTGATCTTATTGGTGAACATTATGGATTATGAATGATATATGGGAAATATGCCACCTAGTATAATTAGGCGGACCTGAATTGGATTGACTGATTGAATCACTAATAGGGTATGGTTAGGAAATTGGCCATTGCGGGGCGTCGTCGCACCCCTGGTGGTCTTGGGTTAAAAACGTACGTACGGAAGTCCGCGACCTGTCCTGGCATCGCAGGGACAGGGGCTTCAACCCGCCCAAAGTGAATCTCCTTTGGGTTTCTGAGCTGGCCCTTTTATAGCATCGCTTGGGGTGCCATGACTCAAAGTAGTTGATGTGGAATAAAATAAGGACATGATGTTCAAATGGAAGGTGTTAAAATAAATATGTTTATTTCCTCTGTGACCACATACGGTTGTTGATTGTACGTTAATGTGATGTTATTCTGTGAGTTAATGCTAGCTTAGATATATTTTCACTCAGCAATTCGCTGAGCGTGTAGTCGTTGTTGTTTGACTGCACGCAGGTAGGAACACAGATTTTGATGGGCAACCCGGAGGGCAGTGAAGTGGTGGTGTGGCGTGGATGGCTCCAATTACTTTAATAATTAAACCACATAATTATATTTGGTTATATGGACTGTTGGACGTTACTTTGGTTTTATTCTGCTTCCGCGACGTTTAGACTTGTTTTATTACTCCGATAAATTTTGGTTTAGTTTTGAAATCTCATGGATGAATTTTATAATTTATTCACTTGATTATTTTCTTTTTTAAAAAAATTATGCATGCGAATACCAATTTAGTAACAACCCGGTTCGCTAACCCGTTGGTTCGGGCTACGCGGGTTGGGGTGTTACATTTTGGTATCGGAACATGTGGTTTTAAAAATGATTCTTTTCCAAAATAATTAAATTTATAAAAACTCTTTTTGTTTTTGTAAAAAAGTTAACAATTTCAAAAAAAAACTATGTTGTTTAAAAAAAATGGTGATTTATCAATTTTAAAAAAAATTGATGTTACGAATTTTTAAAAAACTATTATTGTATATACATGTGTCGAGCATCCACAGCTTCACTGCATCGCTGCTCCGGGGGGTAACCCTAAATCCTTATTGTTGCCTATGTGATAGTTAATTGTTGTCTTTAATATTTAGTTATTGGTTGGTTTCTTAAATTATATAAAGAAATATTTATGTGTAGTGAATTTGGAGGGTGAACCTTAAATTAGGGTTGTATTTAGGGAGAAGAAAAAATGTGGATTTTGATATCTCGAATATCAAAGTCCTAATTTTGGTGCTGGTGAACTAAAAAGGAATTTAATTTTGAAAGCTAGAAATATGAGAAATTTCCAACCTTAATTCAATGCTATTGAAAATGAGAAAGACATTGTTATCAAATCGGAGGAGATGAAGATGGGAAAACTTTGTCTCAACACATCAAAATCCTCGCATCCAACTCTATGTCTCCTTCCCATGGGGCAACGAGAAAGTCGTGTCTCTAGCAGTGGATCTGGATCATCGACAATGACGGCCGAGGAATATGTTTCCTATTCATAACTCGTGCTCACCGTCATTTAGTTTCCTATACGTTCCTCTACAATAAACGAGCCTAAGTCAAAACTTACCAAACGAGCCTAAGTCATAATCCACAATTATCCATGACGACTAGTGCGATCATGTTATATTGATAATTGTGAGAAAAAAATATATTATATTACATAGTCACAGTTGAAAAAAATATATTATATTACATAGTCATAGTTGAAAAAAACAAAAAAAAACACATAGTCACAGTTGAAAATTCCAACCATCAGAGTCAAATTGAAAAACATTAGTAGTTGGTTCGTATAAAGAATGTAAATATGAAGGGAAAAAATGGTGTAAAAGAAAGTAGATATGAACTTAGCTGTCGGTGCCAACTTGAGGGAAATGGATAACTCACAATTATCCTATATTGATTTATTTCAGACCAAATTTGTTGTGCTGAGACTCTCAAAAGATAATTTGCTTTCTCAAAATTGTAGCATCACACCACTAAAGACTTATTAATGCTTAATATTGAAATACAAGGTGGCTCAATAGTATGGGATGAATCACACAACGTAAATATTCTAGAAGAGAATAACAAGATATGTACTAATTCTCTAAATTTTATATATATAAAACATCTCACAGTTGAAGATTTATAACTACCACTTGTTGGACATGAGTTCAAACCCCTTTATTATTTTCTCTGGAATATTTTTTGTTTTGATAAATGACAAACAGGATGATGAAATCCAAACGATGATCGAAAAATTACTTTTCGTACCGAGAAAAGAAAAGAGGCGTATCAAGAAGTTTATGGCGATGAAAATTGACGATCACCCCTACGCAGATTTTTTAAGTGATGTGAAGACTCCGAAGACTTTTTAATTTTTATTGAGTCTAGGATTTTTGTAAGGATGACAATATCTTTTGCACAAAACAATTTAATTTTCGAGGGATAAAAATTATTTTTGAGTCAGTTGAAAAATCATTTTTTCTCTGTCTAAAATATTTTAGTGAGTCAATCTCAAAATAAGTGTGTCAAAATTTCTTTAAACATTTTCCTAAAGTTACACAATTTTCTTCGGTGAGAAAATATACTTTAAATATTTTTTCGTGTATTGTTTGACACACAAAATAATTTTTGGACTCTCTTTTTCTCCCTATTCAAATTCATTGAATAAGGGTTATCAATGATCGTGCATTGATTCCCGTTGTCTCAAACAATCGTATGAAGCCAAAGGCTTCAATCGCAAATAGGCTTGGGCCCTTTATGTTTGCACGGTATTTTGAATTTAATCGATTTTCTCTTCCTTTTTAATCGATTAATAGACTTCTAGTTGGATTCCGAGAATCGCCCGATAATCGATTAATTCCCTTCATTTAATCGATTAGTTTGGGCAGAGCAAACTAATCGATTTTTCGTTTCAGTTTAATCGATTAATTCCAATTTTGTTTTAAGGCATTCTCGCCTCTGTGTACCGTAATCGATTTAATTATCCATATTAATCGATTAATATTATCTGGTGCATATCATCAGCTCTCTTCAACGGCTTTATTTTCCTCAGCCTATTTAATCCCTCATTCTCCTTCATTTCTATACACCTCTGGCACTCCAACCTATTTCCCTGAGCTATTCATACTTTGCTTCATCTTCCTCATCAAAATATTATTTTTGAGAGTTAGAAATATTTTTTCTTTGATTGCTATAGAAGTTGTCATCCATAGAGCTTAAATCTTTCAACACTACTTTGCTCAATTGTGTGAGCTTTCATTCTTGTGTTGTAAACTCAATTTCGTTTGAGTGTTGTTCTTAAGACTTGTATGACTCAAGTCTTGTTGTTGTAAGAAAGTGAGGCTTGTGTGATTCAAGTTCTCAAGTTGTACCGGTTTTTCAAGCACCCGTTGAAGCTTGAAGAATAGTAGGACTTTCGAGAGAGTCTCTCGGAGGACTGGACTAGCCACGAGGTGGTGAACCAGTATAAATCCCGGTGTTCTTCTTTCCCTTACTCTCCTTACTTTTTCCTGCGATAATTTTTACGAAAAACGTACATTCTTGAAAACAACTCTATTCACCCCCCCTCTAGAGTTGCACTTTTGCCTAACACCACTATGTTGTAAAGTATATGTAAAATCTGATGTCTATAATGAAATGTTTCCAACAAATAATTGTTGAACGAGGAAAAAGAAAACAAATATTAGGGGTTGAACCATTAGGATTAACTCTAAACCAAAGTATTTTGGTGAATACACATAATTTGAAGCAAATAAAAAACTTATAAATTATAAGCTACTTAATGAACTTACACAACTAATAATAAATATCATATTGAGTAGTGGTTCACAAGAAAGAATTTTTGAATTAGACAGTTTTACAAGTGGTTATTATATATAAAAAAGGGAATTACCATATATTTATACTATGTGAGAGATTACTATCTAATAGGTTATCTTAGTATATGTAATAGATAAGTGAAGTAGACCGACATTAGATTAAATTTGAAGAAAGTAGCTTCTAAAGGTTACTTTTAAGAATTTAAAAGTTTGACAATTATGGTACTTTTAATGAGATTAATTTGCTAACAGCTGATTATATAATATAAAAACAAATTGTGTATATGAATCAATCAAACGAGGGTTGCCCGAAAAAAATATTGCAAAGGGATTTCAACTACGCTTTTAAATTGGCGATGATAATATTTTAAGTGGTAAGTGACTCTGCAAAAAAAAACTATATAAAGTAACTTCAAGAATAATTTCAGATAAGCTTGAAATTAAATTTGTTCAATCCATGCGAGAAAAGGGTATATATTGTAGCACTAAGGTAGGTGTGAAATTGGTGGCCCAGTGGCATAATTAAAAAAAAACTTTATCCGGTATTCAATTGAATGCTGAATACTGAAATGACAGCCAAATTCAGAAGGGGCTGCAGACTCGGACGAATGAGGCTGTTTTATTTCAGTGTCAGCTGAGGATGACAATATGAGGCAATGTGTACGGAAAAAACAATACGTTTCCTCTTTACAAAAAGGGGGTTAAGAAACAAAGTCTGTAAAAGGTTATCTTATTCAATGTAAATTGTTACTTTCATAAAAATAATTATTTCAAGATTCGGTGTTAATCATTTAGATAAGTGACGTAGTGATTAAGTCACTCAAACATTTTCACTAGAGAACTTTTGATAAATGTTTAAAACGGTCATTTTGCACACATAAAAAAAAGAAAAGAAAATACGTGTCGTATCAAAAAAAAAGTGAAACGTAATGCCGTGAAGTATACCCTAGGATTTAGTTTTAAGTATGTAACAAATCGTAATTTTAATTTTTGTTTAAATTAAATATTAAAACCAACAAAAATGTGAGTGCTAAAAATAAATGATTTTCAAAGTTAAATTTGTTGGGAAAAATTCATATTTGAATTGAAAGTCCTGACAAGACGAGTTCAATGACATATTCCGCGTGCGAATCTGAGTTATGGAAGTTAGGGAATTGCCCGTCCCAAGACCGAGAAGATTTTCAAGTGAACGAGTAAAATACGTGGGGGACGTAGAAATTATGTTTACTCACGAATCCTAGATCGTTGGGTAGGTCTCGCAAAAAGGGGTGACCCGTGACACATAGTTGGTCGAATTTAGAATTATGTTTAAAAAGTTGTCATCAAAATAAGTGTTACGGTACAATAATTTTATAATAGAAACTTTAATAACAAAATAAGAAATTTCCACCCCTAAATGCAAAACCATCATGGAGTGATACTTTCCAAATCAAAGGCCCATTTACCAGATTTCCACAAATTTAGTTAGCACTCTTCGTTGTATCATCTTCCCTCGTTTCCTCATTATTCAGATTTGCCAGGGAGAAACACTGGAGTATTCTCCAACTATTCTACATCAATTAAATTGGGAGTATCTTTGTCATACAATTGGGTATTAATAAGATCTATCATGTCCTATGAGGAAACTATTGTGGCCCGTTGTGAAGGGAGAGATCTTTGAGTTTACAACACGGTTTTGACTTACCAGCAAGTCGAGGCCGAGCATTGAGTACCGTCTAAAATGTTACATCCGCCTTATATCTTCGAGGGAAAATGGGTGAATCACAATAAATTTCGTAATTAGCTTACCCTTAAGACGCTATATGGGTCATTGTGGATCGTCTTACAAAATCTGCACTCTTTTTACCTGTTCGACGGGGTGTGTCGCTTCAGAAGTTAGCTGAATTGTGTCTTCGCGAGATTGTTTGATTGCATGGAGTGCCGGTATCTATTATCTCCAATAGGGGTCCCTGTGCCATTTCAATGTTTAGGAATGTACTTCAACAAGCTTTGGGTACCAAGCTAAATGTGAGCACAATCTTCCACCCTCATGGCGGAAGTTGGTCTTGTAGCATAAAAGTTGGATTTGCCTCTTGAACTGAACAAGATTCACAATCTGTTTCACGTCTCTATGTTGTCACGTTACCGGTCAGATCCGAACCATTGGTTACCCAAGGGAACAATCACTATGGTTGATAACTTGACTTTTGAGGAGCCTGCGCAAATCCTAGCACGAGAGGTGAAGCAGTTGAGAAATAAGCGGGTGCCTTTGGTTAAAGTCCTGTGGCGCAACCATGTCGTTGAAGAAGCCACGTGGGAGACTGGGGATTCTATGAGAGGTCGGTATCCTCACCTTTCCGGCGACAATGATTCAGATAATTTCGGGGACGAAATTCTTTTAAGGGGGAGAGAAATGTAACGCCCCAAAACCCGGCTTGGTATTTTTAATTAATTTATATAATTAATTAATTACTAAGTCAATCAAAATGAAGATTTTTTTCTAATTTGTGTATTTAATATGAGAGTTGACCTACGTTGTAGGGCTCGCTGTTCTGAACCCGACCGCACGAACGGATTGAGAATCGGACTTACAGGGCCTAAGATACGACTGCCGAATAAGGTAATTGGACCTAAATACATCCTGACCGGTTAGAAAGTGTAAACTGGACCCCAAATTGAATAAATTCTCATATTAAATACAGGAGGGGTTACAAAGAAACGGACACTCTCCATTTCCCGTACGTTTCCCGTCTGTACCTCTGCGCCTGGCTTCCGTTCACCCTCGTTGTCCCGTCAGCTAGCAGCAGCGCCGCCGAGCTCCACCGACGCCGCCCTCGCCGAACGCCGTAGCCGCAGTCGCCGTTCCTCCTTCCCTATCGCACGGTAGATTCGGCCGCAACAGGGAGTGCAGCGGCGAGCATCCCTCTTCCGATTTGGTTTCTAATTCTTCAGTAATTCGAGGTGATTCCTGGTTACTATATCTATAGTTGGCATTAATTCGTAGATTAGGATCTTGTGGTATCAATTTTGTGTTTGATTGTGAAATTTGTGGTTGATTGTGCATTAGATTGGATTGGGGTTGTGTTGGGGGCTGTTTTCCAGCGAATTGGCCGGAGGCTGGCCGGAGGTGGCTACGGCCAACGTACGGGCAGTTTCCGGTGGGTCCAATTTGGACCCAATTGGTTTGATTTGGACCCAATTGGTTTAATTGGGTTAATTCGGGTTTCAATTGGGTTTGACTTGGGTGCAAACGGGTCAGTTTGGATTCAATTGGGGCTGTCCGGGCAGTTGGGCAAGCCGGGTCGTTGGGCGGACTGCCCGGGCTGCTGGGCCGGCTGCGTTGGACCGTTAGGCCGGCAGCGTGGGCCGGTTGAGTGGGGGCTGCCTGAACGGGCAGCAGGTTGGGGCTGCCGGGTTGGTCCGGCGGGTTGTCGACTGATCCGGTGGTAGTTGATACTGCTCCGGCGGGGGCAGCGGGCCCGAGGATCGATTCCTTGGTCTCGACTCCGCGCAGGTAAGTTGGGTTAAGTGTAATTCGGGTTGTTTGATTATGCATGACGGTAATCGTGGGTCTTTGGCCCGGATAGGCAGCTACGTGACTTGTTGTGAATTGTGAACTGAAATTTAAGTTAAATTGATCTTATTGGTGAACATTATGGATTATGAATGATATATGGGAAATATGCCACCTAGTATAATTAGGCGGACCTGAATTGGATTGACTGATTGAATCACTAATAGGGTATGGTTAGGAAATTGGCCATTGCGGGGCGTCGTCGCACCCCTGGTGGTCTTGGGTTAAAAACGTACGTACGGAAGTCCGCGACCTGTCCTGGCATCGCAGGGACAGGGGCTTCAACCCGCCCAAAGTGAATCTCCTTTGGGTTTCTGAGCTGGCCCTTTTATAGCATCGCTTGGGGTGCCATGACTCAAAGTAGTTGATGTGGAATAAAATAAGGACATGATGTTCAAATGGAAGGTGTTAAAATAAATATGTTTATTTCCTCCGTGACCACATACGGTTGTTGATTGTAGGTTAATGTGATGTTATTCTGTGAGTTAATGCTAGCTTAGATATATTTTCACTCAGCAATTCGCTGAGCGTGTAGTCGTTGTTTGACTGCACGCAGGTAGGAACACAGATTTTGATGGGCAACCCGGAGGGCAGTGAAGTGGTGGTGTGGCGTGGATGGCTCCTATTACTTTAATAATTAAACCACATAATTATATTTGGTTATATGGACTGTTGGACGTTACTTTGGTTTTATTCTGCTTCCGCGACGTTTGGACTTGTTTTATTACTCCGATAAATTTTGGTTTAGTTTTGAAATCTCATGGATGAATTTTATAATTTATTCACTTGATTATTTTCTTTTTTAAAAAAATTATGCATGCGAATACCAATTTAGTAACAACCCGGTTCGCTAACCCGTTGGTTCGGGCTACGCGGGTTGGGGTGTTACAGGTACTGTACCGTAGTACCAAGGTACTGTTAGGGGTACCGTTTGTCTAGAGAGAATTTCAGAAACTTGATTTTTGAACTGTTAAATCCTATTTTCGATACCAATCAATTATAATCAACTTTTATATGATTTCTAGAAATGAATATGATGTTTCGATAAATCCAAGAATCTTGTTTGATGCATGATAGTAAGCTAGGGTGTTAACACTCGACGCTAGGCCGCTACTTGTTATTTATGATTATTTGATGATTATGATATGAAAAATTTGTACTAAATAGCACTAAAACTTAAGTCATTTCCCTAAATAACACTTAAACTGTTTTATTTCCTAAATAGCACTTAATAATGTCCATAATCTCCAGTGATGGCGAATATTTGTTTGAATAATGACTAATGCATAATGACTAAAAGTGCTATATTGGGAAGAAAAACACATGTGGTGCTATTTAGGGAAGATCATTATGTTTTAGTGTTATTTAAGTAAATTCCTCTTATGATAAATATTATTGATTGATGATAATGATGATTTAATATTCTAATTAAAGTAATAATTATAAAGGATTAAATCATGACTTAAAATGGACATATTGATGAATATAAAAATGATGTTTAAACAATTTTTTTCTTGTTCAAATTTCTACTTAAAAGAGACTAAAAGTAATTAAAGAAAAAATAAAAGTACAAAGAACTAAAAAGAAACAAAGTAAATACAACAACAACAATAATAAAATATTATCCCTTTAGGTGGGGCGGGATACGCGGATCAAATGAAGCTATTGCATCCTATCATGTACCAAATTTGCAACAAGATTATTCATGCGAAGGTCTTCTTTGATCACTTTTAATTTTTAGTCATATATTACAAATTTGTACTACAAATTGTGAAAAAAATTATAACATAGTTATGATACAAATTTAATATAATTGAATTTATTTTAACATATAATTTTGATATATTAAATTTTTATAATATCTTTATCTTTTAAATGAAAAGATAAATGATAAATAGCGTTGCGTTTCAAATAAAAGATAAATTTGAATAGTGTTGCGTAACACAAAAATATAACTGTCACGCAAAATATTTTTGAAATAGTGTTGAAATTTAGAAGATAAATTTGAATCGTGTTACGTAAAACAAAAATTTGAAATCTATATACTAATGTACTTAAATATAATATATTTATTGTCAGGCAAAATATTTTTTAGATATATTTGATTTTGGATACATTCAATTTTAGGTATTATCATGTTTAGATCCTATCGATTACGGGTCATATTGACTTCAGATACAATCGATTTTGGGTATTATCGGATTTGTATATTAAACTTTAATCGAGTATGAATATATTTAATTTTGTTTCGCATTGAATCATTTCGATTTAGTTGGTTATGGATCGGATATTCACTTTTCAAATCATTTGGTTTTGGTAATCCATTCTGATTCTCTTTTGCCAGGTCTAACTCTATTTGTATGAGTCTCTTTTTGATTTTTGTTTTTTCACTTTTTAATTCTTTTCCAATTTTTTTTAAAATTTATTTCAACAAAACTTGCATTAGCTCAGAATACTTCTTTCTAAATTGAGTGAACCTTTTAAGGATAAGTATAATGAAATTTTTTGTTGAATGAAATGAACTTTTAGGTGGGGGAAGTCCCACTTAAAAAATTGATGTCCACCCAAAAAATTGGATTCCCCAAAAAATTTAGACTCCCTACCCAAAAATTGAGACTATCACGATCTTCCTCTTCTCTACGCGTCACACTAGTTTCCAGACTCACCATCATCATCAATCGTCTTCCCTTCCTCATCCAGGCTTCCAGCTTCGATCGCCATCCCCTCGTCAAAGATCTTCTTCCTTTTTGCACACTTGAATTTAGCTTTGACTCCACCCTCAACCAAGCTTCAGGTATGCTCGATTATTCATAGTTCTGATTCTCAATGTTCTTACTTCTTCTTACTGTGATTATGAAATTTCAGCTCTATGTTCTAAACTCATATTTGCTTAATGTGCCATTTGATAAACAATTGTAGTTTAGGGGTCAACTTCTGTGTAGGATGAGTTTATTCTCGTGTCATCTCTAAGATCGGCTTGAAGGAAAGTTTTAACTGAAACAAAGTGGACAAAGTGAATTAATACTAGTTAACAGATTCATCCAATAATTAATTTTATTACGGTAAGAATATATCTTCCCATAATAATATATCTTCCCACCTGGCAACATTAAAGGGATATTTTAATTTCTTTGGCTATATTGTGACAAACTTTGGCTATATATGTATGTATGTATGTATGTATGTATGTATGTAAATATGTATGTATGTATGTATGTATGTAAATATGTATGTATGTATGTATGTATGTATGTATGTATGTATGTATGTATGTATGTATGTATGTATGTATGTATGTATGTATGTATGTATGTATGTATGTATGTATGTATGTATGTATGTATGTATGTATGTATGTATGTATGTATGTATGTATGTATGTATGTATGTATGTATGTATGTATGTATGTATGTATGTATGTATGTATGTATGTATGTATGTATGTATGTATGTATGTATGTATGTATGTATGTATGTATGTATGTATGTATGTATGTATGTATGTATGTATGTATGTATCAGTATATGTATGTATAGAGAGAGGAAATGTAGAATTACACCATTCCAAATGATGTAACTCCGTGACACCATAGGCGCCCTAATTGAAATGGTGTCACAGAGTTACACCTTAATTATTTGATATATGAAGTTTTTAGAACACTAATTTATTAAAACTTATAATTAAGTGTGGGCTTGTGATTAATTTCTTCATTACTGGTGATCCTAAACCATAAGCAAATGGAGAAAGACTTGGAGCCCGTTTGGGATTAGCGTTTTTTAGTAGCATTAGTGTTTTGGATAAAATTTTAATGGTGCAGATTAACTTTGAAAGTTTTTACGGTAAATGTTACCCATAGATAGTTTCTTCAAAACGCTTATGTTAAACTCTAATGTAATTTCCAAACAGGGCTTTGAGCCTTTGATATCTGTAATTCACACCCAAGAAAGTTGAAAAGTAAAGAATTGAACTCGTATAAACTCGAACCGGTAAAATCCGAACTGGAATAAATCCGAACCGATATAAACTCGAATCGATATAAACTCGAACTAAAATAAACCCGAATCGAAATCAGGAAAAATTAAACCGAATTAAACCCGGAAACAAATTCAACCAAATCAAACTGACACGAACTCATTATAACATGTATTAGGAAAGAGACCCTAAATCCAACCGAACCTATTGACTTAGGTCTGGCCTCACTCCTCGTCCTCGTTTAATCTTCTCTTCTCGCACACAGGATACATACGCAAACCAGAGGCGACTGGCAAAGGCCAAGGTGAATCAGGAAACTGTAACGCTCCTAGTCGAACCCTGTTCCTTTCATTAAAAGGGTTGGTAATTGCAATGAATATGAGCATTTGATCCCTGAATCTTGACAGTTTGTTTTTCTAGCATTAAATTGGGATTTGTGGAAGCTACGATTGTGAATTTGTGATTGGTTCATCGTTTAAATTGTAATTTGTTGAATCTTCATTTATACTTTTAATTTTAAGTGTAAAGATGTCTCCTTTTCTAGTCAGGCGTTGTCATTCTTGAATCATCAATATGAACAAAAGACATTTTTGAAATCTTTGGAAGGTAACCCCTGGGTTGAGGAAGCAAATTTTGGATTTTCATCCTGATGCTATTAAAAATTACTTTAAAGTTATGAAAACCAGATGAACACAGTTGTAAAATCCATCGTATACTCCATAGTCCATATATTATATATCTTGTATGTAATGTAAGGTTATGAATGAGTATGGATTTATCTGAGTTAAGTAATGTGTCACGGAGTATTTTTTTGTTATTTTAATAAAGTAAAAAACCATTCTTATCTTTCAAAAATTACATATACCTCTAGTCCTCAACACCGTGAATTGTGGGCCTGTGTCCTCAACTCTACCAAATGTTTAAGCTGATGGTTAGAGACCCATCAAAAGTTTATGCTTTAAACCACCTTTCAAGTAAATGCCTTTTTGGCTTGAACCGTGACTGCAGTAAATGCTCCTCCATACCTTTCACATAAATCGACATGGAAGTTATTGACTAGACTACTAGAGATCTACTCTCGAAGTTAAAGCAGATGGTTAGAGTTTTAGAAGCCCAGAAATGTTATTATATTTTTACATGAATAACTATTTAATATGAAATCCTATAAGCTGAACTGTTGAAGACTCACGTAATAATTTTTTTTATTCTAAGAGGTTGATACTCGCGAGATTTACCTTGTACTTTTATGTTCTAGGTGCGATTGAGTTGGCGCAAGGGAAAATTTACAGCACTTAATTTTCCTTGGGGGATTGATCTTAGACCACGGTGCTTCTTTGAATAATTTGACCATGACAGGTATGGCATGGCTTGGGGCTTTCTTTCTTGGTGCTAGCTGCCTTGCTATTGCATATCTTTTTGGTGCACGGCATTCTGCTCACCTTTTCCTCTCAAGAAGAGCGTCTGGAGAGGCTGGAATAGTAGCTGACCTGAACAAAAAAAAGGCGTCCAAACAATCCCTTGAGATTGAAAACCTCGCTGAGATTCTTGAGGACTTCAAGATGGTATAACTCTTTTTATATCAAAAACTGAGCAGGACTTGGGGTAGTGCAGCTGCCACCCCTATCTTCTTTAGAAATGTGCTGAGTGTGTCTATACTTGATGATATTCATAGAACTTTTCTTACATCGCACTCTTGCTACAGTTAAGAAAAGTATACTCATAGTTCTAATTCTAGCATTTCATTATGATCAATTCAGGTTGACTTATCAGAGAAGGCCATGTCAGCAAAACTGAATTTGGTTACCTAGCTGATTTAATTAAATATCATTTCATTCTTTATTTTTGAATTATTCTCAATAAAAGGACTCTCCAGTCAGTTGGAGTACTGGAGTTTGTTGCAGTTATTGAAGTTATCTCATTGGTTGTTATTATCTAAGTTATACTTATCCCTAGAATATCTTTCAGGTTGTTCCCAACTTATCAGGCAGAGTCTATTTTCTATCATTTATATATACCTTAGACATCTAAGAATACATCTGTTAACCTATTTGTGTTTAACACTTTAAGATCTTGCTTTGATACCAATTGTTAAACACAAAGAGGTTAACTTTTAAGATCTAAAAATAAACCCATAAATTTTCTCTCCCTCCCCCCCTCTCTCTCTTACTCGAAGAAAGAACAAGATGCATGAGAGTCAATGGAATAAATCAGATTTATATTTTATGACAACTTAGCATTAGACGTCTAAAGCATATGTATAGAATACAAGGATAGAAGGAAACAGACTCCACCTACTAACTTGGAAACAACTTGAGAGATATTCTCGGATAACCTGAGATAATAACATAAGATACAACTCTAAAGACTATGATAAGATCCCGAACACTGATAGCAGAAGGCCACCTTAATTATATTGTTATGTGTGGGCTAATTGAGTTTGTTACTGTTTTATATTTATTACTCCCTCCGTCCAAGTTGAAAGTTCTCATTTTGTTTTGGCACGGGTTTTAATGTAGAGTAAAAATTAATTTGACTTTCCCATTATGCCCCTCATAATTATTTCTCCCATCCTGCTTTCCATTCTGAATCGTGAACAACCAAGCCTCATGTTCTTCTTCTTTAACCTCAACCCCCATCCCAGCGCCTTCATTACAAGAAATATCAAAATCTTTCATCTCCTCTCCAATTTCGTATCATCATCTTCATATCCAACATATTTACAGCAAAAATTTACAGCAAACATTTACATGAGTATATAGCAAATTAACCAAGATCTGAAGGCCAATCTAAAAAATAATAGAGCAACATGCACCTAATTTATTAGAACCTGAGCCCTAAAAATAAAAAAAGAATCAAATCTCCCATAATACAGCAAATCTTCTTTAGAATGGAGCGAATTCATCTCTTTCCAAAGCTCGAGCTACATCTCATCGCATTGTCTTCTATGGAAATCGTATCATTCTAATGGAAGCCAAATGTTTAAAGAAAGGCTCATCTTCATTAGATCTATAAGCCACACTGCGATCCGCCATCGACGGAGGGTTAAGAACTGGAATTGAGATTAAGATTCAGTCATAATTAAGACGATCCGAAGAAGGAGAAAGGAAGGATACATGGGGTAGGGGGGGGACCTGTGACGGAGAAGGAGAAAAGGGGTGGGGGAAGAAGAAGAAGAAGGGGAAGGACTGGTGTTGAAGATGAAGAAGAAGAGAGGGAGGGGGGGGGGGTCGCACAAAAGAATGAAGAAAGAAAGAAGAATGATTGAATGAGAGAGGGGTATGCGGTGGGAGAGAGAAAAGAAGGGTAAAAGAGTATGTTTAGGAGTATTTTAATACCATTTTAGGAAATGGGAAGAATCAAGTGGGACGACCCAAAAAGAAAAGTGAGAAGAAAGATATGGGACGGAGGGAGTATATAAAAGGACTCTCAGGTTATTAGGAGTCCTGAGGCCCTAGGATAGCTTAGTTAGTTAAAACTTATCACTTTGTTGTTTTCATATTATCAGATCAGTTTGTTATTTTTGATCTTATCAATTTGTTAGAGTTGTTATAAATATCCCAACTTCTCTATTGCTGAGATATCCAGAAAATAAACCATTAATCACATTGAGATTCTCTTGGCTTCTATTCCTTTTTCATCAGTGAGATACTTCTTGAGAGAAGGGAGGGAGAGTTCTATTTAGTCTTAATTTAGATCCTGAATTAATTCTAGTAGGTTTCTAACATTTGGTATCAGATACTCGTTACTCGATCCCTATGGCAATTACTCGTTCAAACACTGCCCGGAGTGAAGATAGTGGATCCAACGAGCAACCAGCAAACGAAGTTAGTTCGCAGAACAACACTCTAGCACTAATTGCTGCCAAGCTTTCTGTGTTAGATGACCTCAAGGCAGAAGTGACTGCCCTGAAAGCGCAGGCCAGAAGTAACTCTGGGAAGACAAAGATAAAACAGTGTATTGACGATTCTGATGAGGAAAACGATCGCGGCCACCGCCGTTTCCCAGATCCGAAGTTGAGTTCCCTAAATTTAGCGGCGAAGATCCACGGGGCTGAGTGTTGAAGGCTGAAAAGCACTTCCATTACTATGGAACATTAGAAGAAGATAAGGTTGAGATAGCAGCCGGCCATGCACTTGGAGGGTGACGCTCTCGAATTGTTCTCCTGGATCAATGCTGAAAGGATGCTCTTGTACTGGAAGGAATTCATCAAAATCATTGAGGAGCATTATGGACCGCCAAAATACTTAAACCCAGAAGAACACCTTGTCTTAATCAAACAAACATGCTCCGTACGGGACTATCGTCAAGAGTGGGCGAGAAGGGTTGCTTGAGTCCGAAATTGGCCCGACCATTGTCTCTTGGCCTTGGGTGTCTTTATTGCTGGTTTGAGAGAGGATTTGAGGTCGGAGGTCAGAATCCACAATCCCAAATTTGTGTTCAGGGCTTCTAGTCTAGCCCTTGAGTTTAAGAAACGAAATACACCTTTGCATTTCATGACAAGTTCTACGGGATCAGGCCGGGGTGCTGGTTCAGATTCTATCATTGACCCAAACCGAGAGGTAAAAAACTTGTCCCAATCTCACTCGCCCCAGTCACTTGCATTCTCAGGATCTTCAGAACACCAACCTTGCCAATTTCAAGATTTAGTAGGGACGAGTTGATGAAGCAACAACGTAGGGATAAGGGACTTTGCTATCAGTGTGGCGATCCCTTTATACCGGGTCACCGTTGTTCGGCGTCATCCACTACCTTCTCCTTGATGGAAGTTGATGAGGAGGGTAACCCGATGAATCTCAAACACGTTCCCATTGATGGGGAGGCAAAAGAGGAGGAAGTGTCCTTTAATGGGATTCCGGGGACGCCAACGTCTGCCGCAATGAAACTAAGTGGGAAAATTATATGGACATGAAGTTTTCTTGTTAACTAATAGCGGTTCGACACAGAACATCATCTCTGAAAAACTTGTGCAGCAACTTAAGCTGCCTGTTTCCTCTGTTCAGACCATTTGGGGTACGGATAAGAAAGGCGGTTTTATTATTCAATGTGATCAGATTTGCGAGTCCGTCTCAATTAAGCTTCCAAGTTTGACTCGTACACAAGATTTTTACCCATTTCCACTAGTTGGATTAGATATGGTTCTTGGAATCAAATGGTTAGCCTCTTTGAATACCATTCAAGCAAACTGGAATGAAATGTTTCTTATTTTTTGGGTTGATGGGAGTGATATAAATTACAAGGCATCTCGAAAGTTGATCAAAGAATTAGATTAAATTCAATGATGTCTCTTAAGTTGCAGTTAGGAGTAGAGGAAGAATTTCCTTTGAATTTGAACGACTTAATACAACACCAACATCCAGACTTCCACCTTGAGGACAAGGTGTCTTTAAGAGAGGGGAGTAATGATAAGTTCCGGATCACTGATAGCAGAAGGCCACCTTAATTATATTATTATGTGTCGGTTAATTGAGTTTGTTACTGTTTTATATTTATTAAATAAAAGGACTTTTAGGTTATTAGGAGTCCTGGGCCCTAGGATAGCTTAGTTAGTCAAAACTTATCACTTTGTTGTTTTGATCTTATCAGATCAGTTTGTTATTTTTTGATCTTATCAATTTGTTAGAGTTATAAATATCCCAGCTTCTCTATTGCTGAGATATCCATAAAATAAACCATTAATCACATTGAGATTGTCTTGGCTTCTATTCCTTTTTCATTAGTGAGATACTTCTTGGGAGAAGGGAGGGAGAGTTCTATTTAGTCTTAATTTAGATCCTGAATGAATTCTAGTAGGTTTCCATAATTCCATCAGACTGCAACAAACTCTAGGACTCCAACAGCGTGGAAATTCCCATTGCTTAGTATAATTCAAAAATAAAGAATTAAATGATATTTTATTAAATCGGCCAATTAACCAAATTCAGTTTTGCTGATTTCACCTTCTCTGTTACATCAACTTGATTCTATCGTTGTTTACTAAAGAAAATGATTATTTATAAATTCTAGAGAGGAGCAATTACAATATTTACAAATTTTCATTTATATTATTGAAAGAAATTAAGTCTTACAATAACCTACCCAGTAAAATCCCACAAAGTGGTGTCCACGGTTGAGTGTACGAACCCCTTACCCTGACCTAAAAAAGATAGAGATATTGATTCCGAAAGACCTCTGACAAAAGTCATATTGATACATAAAAAGTTACTTCCTCTGCCCCACTATTTTTTGGGACACTGATATGTTGCTCGCAAATTATGAAAAGTGGAATCTTTACGTTGATTAAAAGAAATCAAACTCACAAGTGTTACTAAATATGGCATGAGACAAAAATAGAGGGACACAATTTAAAAAGGGACTAAAACTGTCGGTGAACAGAGTATCTTCATATTTTATTTCCTTTTTCAAATTAACCATCTTAAAAACTTTCTATTAACAATCAAAAGTTTATGTATTTATAATTCATCAAACCAAAGTATAACTCACATCTATAAATTCTTTGGAGTTTCCTCCTTTTTATCCATTACTGTATATTTGAAATATTTTTCAAGAAGAAAAAATCAAACCACTTCAAGAAGAAAAGATTAAACCACTTCATTTTCCATTCTTCAGGTTTTAGTTGTAAGAAACGACTTAAAGATGGGGAAAGGAAAGATTGCTGCCCAATGCAGGTATTTATTGTTGTCTAGAACTTGAACTCTCAAAACTATATTTAGTTATTACTGATACTATTCCTTTCTTACAGAATAATTAAGCTTATTTGTGTAATGATATAAACTGTAATATTTGGAATGCTATGTGTTAGTCTCTGTGGCCAACCCCATTGATTTGACATTAAAGTTGTTGTGTAAAGCAATAAAAAGTAATTTGTTCAAGTAAAGTAATAATGTGACAAATGTTCATTTCCATTGTTTTGATGTCTTTCCTGCTAATTGTAATCTTTATGGACTTTACTTTATGCTTACAACTTGAGCTTGTTATCTTGTTTTTGGATCCAAAATGAAAACAGTCCGTTTTCTTTTTTTATTATCTTTTAGGTATACTCCGCATTCCTTTTTTTGTTGTGACCCTTTCTGCTCTTGATTGATATTCAGCCATGCAACTTTAGGTCTATACAAGAAGCTTTATAACCGGGCACCAAAAGCTCTGGGAAGGTAATTTTCCATGCAATACTCTTTTAGTTCGGAGGAAGCGAGCAATTTTATTCATAAATTGAATATATTCATTGTTGCAGGTGGGAGATGTGTGGTCAGGTTAAGGTCGTTGTCAAAATTGAAAGTGAAGATGATATGTTGGTTTTACAAGTAAATTTATTACTCCCTCCGTCCCCCTAAGATCTTCTCGTTTTGATTTTTTGCGGTTTTTAAGGAGAGTTGAAAAAAGGTTAAAGTTTACCAAAATACCCTTAATGAAAATGGGTGGGGTGTATTAAATAAGGTGGAAAAGGTGTAATAAATAAAGTAAGTGGGGGTAGTTGTGGTATTTTAAATGTTAAAAAAGGTAATGAGAAGATCTATGTGGGACAAATAAAAAGGGTTAATGGGAAGATCTATGGGGGACGGAGGGAGTATATCAGTGTGTCAGGATAATGCCATCCTGATGTTGCTCTATTCATATGTTTTCAAGTTTTCACTTGAAGTGTTAATTTGGCCTGCTGATACATCGATTACTTACATATCAGAACACATTATCTCCTTCAGAAATATTCTTTTATGCTCCTTTGAACTGATTTGTGCATCTCTATAGAGCATATTGCATGCAGGGGCGGACCTTGGGGTGGTCAAGTGAAGTCACTTGACTCCACTGATAAGATTAAAAAGTGTTTATATGTAGTATTCAGCCATAGTATGCTAGTAGTGGAGCTGGCTATATCCTGAAAAATTGTCCATTTAGTCCAAAGTTCGAATCCTGTTGGCTGCCATTCCCACCTTATTTTTTACCCCCCTGCCTTTTTAGTTATTTTCTAACATCTTTTAGCTAGTTTTTTAACTCCTATTTTATTTTATTCAAAATAAAAGTATTCATTTTTTTCACTATGTAAACACATAAGGCCCCTTATTATCAAATATTTTGTATCACTTTTAGAAATATTCTTGTATGCTCCTTTGAACTGATTTGTGCATCTCTATAGAGCGTGTGCATGTATATGCATACTGGAGAGAGAGAGAGAGAGAGTGTTTTCCATTATCTGACAAAAATATTTTACCCATAGTTTTCTTATGGTATCTGTTCTTTTTAACAGGAAAAGGCAAAATTGATTAACTTACCAACACATATAACCATTGATGCTGGGAGAACTCAAATTGCACCAAGTACGTTCTTATAACCTTTGTATGTGTGTGTGGTGGTGGTGGTGGTGGTGGTGGTGGTGGGGCGGTTGCCGGGGGGCTAGCAACCATCAATTTTACAAACGGGACATCATAGGTGCCCCAATCGAGCCAATGTCATATTATGACATTTGGCCCTAATGTCAAAAAAAGCAAACTTTTATAATATTTACAAACATTGATAATTTTCCAAAGTTCAAATATCTATACATTCATGACTGTTGAATGACACGGTCTAGTAAGTCACTATACCCTATTTCAACACTTTTTGGACAATTTCAAATGGACTCTAATTTTCCCTCCATTCCCAATTAAGAGTTACAGAGAGAATTATGAGGCAAAATGAAGTGTTTTTTTAATTCATTGAATTCAAAAATTGGTATAGAAATTGAAAATAAAACTTACATTTTAAAAATGTACGTGAAAAGTTCTACAAAACAAGAGGTGATATGATTATACTATGTAAGTAAACAAAAGTTGTCCTGGTGCGGGAATAGTAATGGTAACTTTTATTTGGGGATGGAGGGAGTAATTTTTTTGGACAATGAAGTCTTAAACAAAATTCTTCATCCATTGTTCAGCTACTTGGAGTGAGACTAAATAAATACTATTCACTCATTCATTGGACTTGCCAAATATATTTATGAAGAAAACACAATCTTATAGATTTTTTTTTTTGGGAAAAGAAACAAAATTCTTTTAATCTTCTATGTTTGTTTCATTGTGGTGGATGATCATGTGATCTGTTTTCTTCCAATCTGCAGACTCAAGGACAGTGATGGCAATTCTTGGTAGGGTTAACATGTGTCCTGGAGCTTTCGAATATGTCATTACTGCCTATCCTCCCTATTCTGATCTGTTCATTATTCCACTGACATTAAAAATTTGCAAACCATCCTTTTGGCCGTTCGGTTTTCCCATTTTACATAAACCACTGTATGTGCAGGACCAGCAGATATGGTGGATGATGTAACCGGTGGACTTAAGCTGTTGTAGTGCCCATACAGCTTTTCCTTTCCTCATATGGAGCAAGACCTGCAAACTTTGTACAAATGAAACTGAAGATTCTTGTGGTTTTCTGTATTGATAATGGCGAAATATCTCCAACTTTCTGCAGTTGAGCGCGATTCCATTTATGCGCACTTCAAGTAGAGATATATGGAACTTTATACCAACATTCCTGTCACGGCCTCCTTAACCTGCCATTTTGCAGTAACTTATTTAATGTATAAGAACTAGATGAAATTGATGCTCTGAACTATTAGCGGTGCATTTACCTATACTGGATCCTAGAAGCCAAGTATACAATGCTGCAAACAAGCCTTCAGGAGGCCAATCCACTGTATCTATAGGGAAACCGCGGGGCTGGTTTTGCGTCCACTTTCCAAAACTGGCCAGAAACATCACGTATGATGTCATTAGGCTAGGGCTAGCAGTGGGGTGGCCGCCTGGGAGGTAGCCTTGTGTTAAATCTTTGAATATTCCTTTTTTCTTTAGGATTTTTCGTCCGTGGAGTCTGGCTAGCACATGGGGCGGGTGCCAGGTCCCCAGCCTTTGGTCGATTCTGGTCCTTGGATTTTTTGTGCTGGCTTAACTTTTCGTTTTGAAATTTTTCTCTTTTGCATCAATTGATAACGATGAGCCAATATTTTTGTAGCTCTTTGTCGTTGCTTGATTTTAGCCTGTTTTACTACACTCTTGATCCAAATTATATTCTTTTTACAATAGAGACTTGACTTTTGTACATTTTTGCATTTATGAGCAAAAATATGTAAAAACATATGAGGACTTAATTGCTTGATCTAAAATTGGATAATAACACCTTAAACATGGAGTAGATAAGTACGGACAAAACAGACTTATCAAATAACATAATGCAAGAATGGAACAATAAAAATTTAAAACTAACGAAAGAAAGTATTGGTTTTGGAGTGCCCAAAATAAAATGAAAATAGTTAGGGAAATCAAGCACACCCTCTCCACTTTTTGGTGGTCAAAAGGGAAATGAAATGACAAAGGGATACATTGGTGGTGATGGGATCGCCGCACCCACAAACTTGAAGGTGGACTTGGATTTCGAAATTTCCACTACAAAATTGCCCTCCTTGGAAAAATGGGGTCGAAACTCATCACCACCGACGCTTAAGTGTCTCAAATCATCAAAGCCTATTATTATCCTAACACTTCTTTGCTTGATTGTCCTTTTCACAGGTCTCCAATCTTCATATGGCGTAGTATTCAGGAATCAACTCCACTTCTCCGCTTTGGTATTTCATGGCGTAGCGGTGATGGAAAATTTGTTCTTGTTTGGCAAGACCCATGGTTACCTAGTTTGCTCCTCCCCACTATTCCAAACCATGGTGTGAAGCTTCGTGTTGATGCATTTATCTCTAACGGCAGCTGGGACGTTGATGCTCTCTCTGCTATCCTCAACCCTGACGACGTAACAGAAGTTTTCCAACTTCCTCTACCAGCAACCCCTGCCCCTGATGTAGTGTACTGGAGACACTCCCCCCAATGGCCATTACTCGGTGAAATAAGCCTATCATGGCCTCACATCACAGCCGGAACCCCATCAAGTGACTACTCCTCGTCTCACACAGCCTATTTGGAAGAAGTTTTCTGCTGTCCAATCTCTCCCTCTAACCAAACATACAATCTGGCGCACCACTAACAACATCCTCAAAACCTATGATCGTTTGTTACCCAAGCACATGGTTGTCAATCCCCCATGCCATCACTGTAAGTGTTAAATATATTCAGTATATATTTAGTATCTTTTGTATATAGTAGTTTCCATACATGTATAGTCCTTATTAATTAAGGATTCCTAACATAGTAGGTTTCCTAATATAACTAGGAAAGCTCTACTATATATACTCCCATGTACCTACACATTATGATTATTGGAAAATACCAATTCTTCATGGTATCAGAGCCCTAAAAATTCTCACGGCTTCCTCTCCATGTTTCGGCTCTCTCTCGGCAGAATATCTCTCCCTCTCTGCCGTAGCTCTCTCTCTGCCTAAACTCTCTCTCTCGGCCATCTCCCCCATCTTTCACCATGGCCGAAGTCTCCTCCGTCTCCTCCGATAACACCAACAACACCAAATCTCCCCACCTTGCTTTTACAACAATCTCAAACATTAAATTCATATCCCCGTTCAACTTAGTATCTCGGAGCCGAACTACAAAAAATGGAGTCGACTCTTTCGTCTCCTTGTTCTTTGATTTAATCTCATGGGATATCTTGACGGCACTATCGTCGCCAAATCGGGCGACGATGCCGAGTGGTTCCAATTTGACGCCCTACTTCAAGGATGGATCTTGTCTACCGTCTCTGATGAGGTCTCCGATCTCGTCCTCGCAAACAGCCCTACCGCCTCGGCACTCTAGAAAGCGATCTACAAATTGTTTCATGACAACAAGCATGCCCAGGCGATTCAATTGGAGCACCGGTTCCGCACCACCGTCAAAGGAACCAAGACAATAAATGAATATTGTCATACTCTCAAGAACCTAGCCGACTATCTCGATGACGTGGATGCTCTGGTGACCGAATACGCCCTCGTCCTACAAGTTCTTCAAGGATTGCCGTATGACATCCGGGGCCAAGTTCACTTTTTGCAGTATCAAAACCCGTTCCCGACGTTCTTGGAAGTCTAATCGGCCCTCCTCTTGGTCAAACAACAGCAGGCCGACGCCCTCCCCAACGCCGGCCAGTCCACCGCCCTTCTCAGCTTCAGCGGCGGCGGCGGCGGCAGCAACACGGCGGGCGGGGGTCAGTCGCGGCAGGGCAGCAGCGGGCAGCACTCCGGGCGTGGTAGTTTCGGCGGATCAAATCGGGGCAACTCTGGTGACTATCGCGGGCGTGGCCGTGGATGTGGATGAGGCGGCCCGAATCAACGACAACCCGGCCCAAATACCTGGCAGTTCCCCACCCCCTCACCCGGCCTTCTCGGCCCACGGCCCTACTCCCCCTACCCGGCCTAGGCCCATGTGGCCCAATACCCGAACCCAGCCCACTACCCAGCCCCGCCCCAAGCCCAGTACCCAACACCCAACCCGTACTACCCAACCCAGTACCCAAACCCGAATCCCCTTGCCCCACCCCTTTACCCGCAAACCCCCACCCCCTACCCGCAACACTACAGCCACCCCCCTCCCCTACAGCCCTCACCCATAGCCTTGAAAACCTACACCTCAACTCCCACCCCACCTGGTTCATGGACACCGGAGCCTCGCACCACATCACCGCCGACTCAGGTACTTTATCTCATGTATTTCCTTCAAACATTAATTCACATTCTCATATTATTGTAAGCAATGGATCTAGAGTAAGCACTACGGGTTCTGGCAACGGATTCCTTAAAACTAACCCTCCCCTTTCCCTAAATAATGTCCTTGTATCCCCCCCACATTATTCACAACCTTATCTCAGTCCGTCAATTTACTCGTGATAACAACTGTTCAGTTGAATTTGACTCATCTGGTTTCTCTGTGAAGGACAAACTGACGGGAGTCGTGATTCATCGATCCAGTAGTGACAGACACCTCTACCCATTCTCTCAAGCCTGCCCCCCAGCACAACTTCACCTCACCAAAGTCGACCTCCCAACATGGCATCGCCGTCCTGAACACCCAAGCCCAGCTGTGCTCCATGGCATCTCTTCTGTTTTAGATAATAATAATAAATCAAAGTTAGATTTTCTTTGTCATGCGTGTCAACTAGGCAAACATGTTCGCCTACCATTTCAGTCTTCGAGTCGTATTTCTCAGTTTCCTTTTCAATTAATGCATACAGACTTATGGCAATCTCTTGTTCCCGGTGTGACTGGTTTTAAATTTTACATGCTCTTACTTGATGATTTTTTGCATTACTTATGGGTTTTTCCTTTACGTCACAAATCTAAAGCCTACTCTCATTTGATCAAATTTATTGCTTTTGTCAAAAATCAATTTAATACGACCATCAAAGCCGTACAATGTGACAATGGCACTGAATATCGTAACAACCCCCTAGCCACATTTTATGAGTCCTTGGGGATCTTGTTTCGCTTCTCTTGTCCTTACACTAGCCAGCAAAATGGCCGCGCAGAACGCACCATCCGCACCATAAATAACACCATGCGCACCCTCCTGTTTCAAGCCAACTTACCTCCCCAATTTTGGGTCGAAGCCCTTCATAAAGCCACTCATCTCTTTAACCTCCTACCCACCACCATATTACAAAAACGCACCCCCCATGAAGCCTTATATAACACCCCTCCACCCTACACCCACCTACGTGTCTTTGGCTGTCTCTGTTACCCCAACTTATCCGCCACCACCCCTCATAAATTAGCCCCCTGTTCTGCGCGGTGCATTTTCCTAGGCTACCCCGAGTCTCAACGTGGGTAACGGTGCTACGATCTCACTACTCAGAAAATTATCGTGTCACGCCATGTCACTTTTGACGAGTCTACCTTCCCATATGCCCCCCCACAGTCTCCGTCTAACTACACATTCCTTGATGCCATGGAGGAGAGTACCCCCCCCCCCCCCACATTATCAACATCTCCTCAGTCAATCCTCTCCCCACACCCCCACTCCACACCCCCCCACCGTACCCAACTCCCCCCACACGGCCCACCCCTCAACCTCTCCCCACTGTCTCCCCCGTCAACCCATCAACACCCAGCCCACCCCCAATCTGCCCAGCCCCACTCACCCGCCTCACTCCCCCCAAAGCCCAACACCTATGGCCCAGCAACACTACCAGCCCCACTTCTCTCCCCCCCCCCCCCCCCGCAGCCCAACAACCCTTCCGTCCACCTCCACTGTTTCCCCCTCCCCTCGGCCCAATCTCCTCCCAGCCCATAGGCCACAGCCCACCCACCTGAAGAAACCGAGCACCCTCTGCCCACCCATCCCATGTCCACCCGTGCTAAGGCCGAGATTTTTTGCCCCAAACGTGTCCTAAACCTAAACACCGTTGCTAGCATCTCTCCCATTCCCCCCACCTACCGTAGTGCACTCAAAGATCATAATTGGTACAATGCTATGTTAGATAAATATAATGCTTTGATTGCTAATAATACATGGGATTCAGTACCTCCCTCCCCCAACCAAAATGTTATCTCCGGTAAATGGCTTTTTAGACACAAACTTAGCCCTACAGGTGAACTGTCTAGGTACAAAGCCAGATGGGTTGTTCGCGGGTTCAACCAGCGCTATGGCATAGATTATGATGAGACATTCAGCCCGGTGGTTAAACCGGCAAGCATTTGGATCATTCTCAGCTTGGCCGTATCACGAGGAGGGCCCATTCACCAGCTTGATGTCAAGAATGCCTTCCTATATGGCGCTCTCACAGAGACGGTATACACGGCTCAGCCATCTGGATTTCAGGACCCTGCCCGACCCCATTATGTGTTTAAACTTAACAAGGCGCTCTATGGACTGAAACAAGCACCGCGGTCTTGGTATCAGCGTTTCACTGGCTTTCTTCTCACGATTGGTTTCTGCGGGTGCAAGAGCGACACCTCCCTGTTCACTTATGGCCAGGGGTCTCAGATGGCTTTCCTACTTCTGTATGTTGATGACATTATTCTCACAGCTTCCTCGCAGGAGCTCCTACAGCGGGTCATACATTGGTTGAAGGGTGAGTTTGCTATGACAGATATGGGAGACCTACACTTTTTCCTTGGGATCAATGTTCAGCGCACCTCCCGTGGCTTGTTCCTGACACAGACTCAGTTTCTCTATGCTATCCTTGATTGAGCGGGTATGCTCAACTGCAAACCGGTATCCACCCCGGTTGATACATGAGGGAAACTATCCGCCTCAGGAGGATCACCTGCGCCCGACCCATCCATGTACCGCTCTATTGTGGGGGCCCTACAGTATCTCACTTTCACTCGTCCAGACATTACATATGTCGTCCAGCAGCTCTGTCTTATTCTCCATGCTCCACGCACGCCTTATGTCACGGCCATGAAGCGGGTCCTGCGATACCTCCACGGCACACCATCACACGGCATCTCCATCTCTCCATCTCACATGGACCAGATGCGGGCCTACTCAGATGCTGACTGGGTTGGCTGCCCCGACACTAGCAGGTCCACATCCGGCTATTGCATTTTCCTTGGTGACAATCTCATTTCCTGGTCTTCTAAGCGCCAACTCACCACGTCCAGATCTAGTGCCGAGGTAGAATACCGGGCCGTTGCCAATGCCGTAGCCGAAGTCAGCTGGATACGCAATCTTATCCTAGAACTCCAGCAACCACTTAGCCGCTCGACTCTTGTTTTTTGTGATAATGTGAGTGCTGTCTATCTCTCTGCAAATCCTGTTAAGCATCAGCGCACGAAGCACATCGAGATTGACATACATTTTGTTAGAGATCGAGTGGCTCTCGGACAGGTCCGTGTCCTTCACGTCCCTTCGTTTCTCCAGTATGCTGATATCTTCACGAAGGGTTTTCCATCCATCATTTTTTCGGAATTCCGGGAGTGCCAAGGGGTTCGGCGTTTGTCACAAGTGCCGTTGGGAGCATGTTAAATATATTCAATATATATTTAGTATCTTTTGTATATAGTAGTTTCCATACATGTATAGTCCTTATTAATTAAGGATTCCTAACATAGTAGGTTTCCTAATATAACTAGGAAAGCTCTACTATATATACTCCCATGTATCTACACATTATGATTATTGGAAAATACCAATTCTTCAGTAAGGCTGCCCCTGGACAACTCACCAACTCTTTATCAGTTGCCCTTTTGCTCAAGCAGTTAGGAACTCTTCTCCTTTTGGGTGGTTCAACCTGTCTACCATGTTCATCCCAAAATGGCTCACTCGAATTATATCACTCTTCAATGCCAAAGATACTTCCCTAATACATTTTATGATTGTAGCTATTTGGAAATCCCACAATGATATCCTTTGGCGTCAACACGCAACCTTGGCTACATCAACTTGGCAAGTCGCTTGGTATCAATTTATTGAATGACAGAATTCTATATATTCCATCCCCATACCCACACTCCGCCCTCGTAGTTGGGCTAAATCACCCTTAGATTGGGTTAAACTTAATGTTGATGCTTCTGTGGGTCACCAAGGTAACCAAACCGGTGTAAGATGGATTGTTCGTGATCACTTCAGTGCTTTCTATGCTTAGTAATGAATAACATAAGATTTTATTTTTCAAAAATATCATTTTATTGTGAAAAATCATCTTTATATTGATCATAATGTTGAAACACGGGTTTATCACGTTTTCGTACTAAAGCCGTGTTTGTTTTTATGATAGGTTTTGATAATGTCAAACCGCCGTGAACGAGACAAGTTGTTGAATATACAAGGCGAGAAATAAATATAAGAAGAAAGCAAGAGAACAAGACCTAAACGAGACCAAGAACGAAGACCATAGTCTTTAGCATCATTGAGTCGGTCACAATGTGATCAAGACCGACCCAAGCTTTGCACGTTGGCTCTTTAGGCTAAAACATTTTTTTATTGCAGTTTACATATCATAAATATTATTTTTCAAACATGCTTAAACATATTAAAAACACTTGCTGTTCGCCCAAACCAAAAACCAAGCCATCCGGGGTTCGGCTTTCAGAAACCGGCGTTCGGTTTTCAGAAACCGGCATTCGGCATTCGGTTATCGGCGTTGGTTTTTGGCGTCCAAACCAACCAAGTGGTTTTCAAATTTTTATGATTGGTTTTTACTTCTGGGAACATTTAAATAGTTTTCCATCAAAAACACTTCAAAAACCACCTTTCGTTTTTTGTCGTTTGATAAAAACCATGCGAAACAGCATAAACTTGGCTAGCCGTGGTTTTTACTTAAATGAAGTGGTTTTTGAGTCTTTTTGTGTGGGAATTGTTTTTGAATGCATTTAAATGGTTCTCCAATCAAAACATCATGAAAACCACCTTTCGGTTTTGTCTTTTGGTATAAACCACCCGTGTACGGCGTTAACTTGGTCAACCGTGGTTTTTACCTTAACGACGTGGTTTTCAACTTACAAAGCTTTTTTTGACATCACAATACATTAAATAAGTGTTTTAAATACTTAGTTTTTACTTTGGAGAACTTTGCATTTTTTAGTCGGGTTTCAGCGCCGGTCAGCTAGGCCATGGTTTTGGGCTAGCCATCTACCCAGCGATGGTAGATATCACCCATCCATGGGTAAGTGATCCCGGGATTCTAGAATCATGCCACCCAGCGATGGGAGATATTACTCATCGATGGGTAAGCAGCCTTTAGCCCAACTAAATTCCAGAACCATGCCAAACAGCGATGGGAAGTTCTACCCATCGCTGTTCAAGCCTTGGTCCAACATTATCACAAGGCAGAATGCCCTTACCCAGCGATGGGAACCTTTACCCATCGATGGGAACCCAGCGATGGGTGGGCATACCCATCGCTAGTTAGGCATGACCGTTATAAGTCATTTAAGGTTGATTCTTTCCTTGTTTGAAAGTCAACCTCCCACTCAGCGATGGGAAGCATTTACCCATCGATGGGTAGGTCACCGTTGGCTTCAAAACTGAAGGAAAATTGGCTTACCAGCGATGGGTAAGTCCATACATCGCTGGGAAAGCCAATATCTTGCAGATCCACATTTAATCAATCCCATGAATCAAGCAAATCACCCCTTTAATGCCATGATCCGTTGGAGCCTACTTTGGCACTATAAAAAGGGGTGTTTGGGCTTGCTTTACTCACCAATTCACTTCACAATAGTTATACTTTCATTGCATTCAAACAATATCATTTTCCATAGCTTCTTAGAGCCAATTCGTGTTAAGTTTGAGTTGTTCTTGAGCGTATATTTTACTCAACATCTACTCTTGTAGAGAGTCTTGTTCTTGAGTGCTTTTAGTGTTGTATACACGTTAAGGGAAGCTTGTTTCCCTTGGTTGTACGAAGGAAAGGTATTTCCTTCGGGTTGAAGTCTTGGAGTGCGGTATCTCCGAGCAAGTGTATTGAGGCTCGTGGGACTCGAGTTCTCAGGTTGTATCGGTTTGTTAAGCACTCGTAATCTTAACGGAAGTAGTGTAGCTCGAGAGAGTCTCTCGGGAGACTGGATTAGCCACATGTTGTGGTGAACCAGTATAAATCTTGGTGTGCTCCCTTTACGCTTTCTACGCTCTTTACTTTTCGCGTTCTTAATTTTTTTATTCTTGCGATTTCTACGATCAAACGCTATTCACCCCCCCTCTAGCGTTGGTCACTTATTCTAACACATAATTGATTGGTATCAAAAATAGGATTTTGGAGCTTTAAAATAGCATTTTCGGATATATTTTCGAGCAAAACTTCCATTAAACTTCCAGTTTCAGAAGGTATCATTTTTAGTCACCAAACTTCCATTAAAATTTAAAGAAATTTTCTCCAAGGTTCATAGATCATTTTGGCATCATTAATTCATAGTTTTAACAACAATTTCAAGGTTTATGATTCTTGGTTCTTCACACATGTCAAACACAAAACTCAACCAAACTACCGCTTATGAACGTAGAAACGATCTATACGAACATTCTAGTCACTAGATATATCAACGGCCTTACCTCAAAGCTATGAAGGTTTTGAGAATTTTCCAGCGAAACTTCGGGCGATAATTACTCTCAGCTCTGGCGACTTCATACCAAATTGACACCACCACAGCGTTCTCAACTCTCAAAGCTAACTCTCTGAATAAATTTGAAGGAAAATGGTGAAGAATTGAGGTAGAAGAGGTTGGCTTATATAGGGAGAAGGAGGAGGAAGAAGACATGGCTTCTCCTATTTTGGTGTCTTAGTGGAGGGGGCTGCGATTTTTACTATTCCAAATACAAGTCCCTGATTGGGACTAATTTTGGTCAGAGTCGGGGTATACTTTTTGGTCCAACTTTCTCCAAATTAAAATCCATTTGCATTGATCAGACAGTTAAACTCTTTCCGACGATATAATTTTTATATTTATTTGTAATATTTTTTCCAACATCATATTTTTGGGTGTTTAACTTTGATAGAGTCAAAATTGATTTAATTAACGTTTACTAAAAAAGGATCTCTCATCCAATTCATATTATTTATTCTCATGATTTATTTCAATAATTCTTTTCAAAGTTCACATTATGAACAAATTCTTCATTTATTCTTAATTTGGGTCTGTACTCAGGTTTCCAATCAAGATCACACAATAAGTCAACATATTGAATTTATCTTTATGAGACTTGTTCAGATTATGATATTGGATATCAAAACAAATTTCATTTCTCGCTGATACCGCACTCCAAGACTTCAACGCGAAGGAATATGCCCTTCCTTCATACAACCAAGGGAAACAAACCTCCCTTCAAGCGCTTACAACACTCAATTACTCAAGAACAAAAACTTTTCTAAAGAGTAGAATATGCAGTAACCAAATTTAGATCAAGAACACACTCAATTTCTCAAGAAATGACTCTTAAAAGCTATGTAAAAAGTTTATGGAATGATTAATGTAACGCCCCAAAACATACCCTAAAAGTTATGTCGAATATTATTCAAATAAACGAATTTGTTTTAATTAAAATAAAGCCGAAATGAAATATGTTTTAATATCCAATATCACAATCTGGATAAATACCATAAAGATAAATCGAATATGTTGACTTATTGTGGGATCTTGATTGAGAACTAGAGTAGAGACCCAAATCAAGAATAAATGAGGAATTTGTTTATGACATGAACTTTGAGATGATTTATTGAAATAAATCATGTGAATAAGTACAACAACAACAACCCAGTTGAATCCCACTACAGTAGGGGTCTAGGGAGGGTGTGTGTAATATAAATTAAATGAGAACCTTTTTGACTAAAGGTCAATTAAATAAATTTGGACTTTGTCAAAGTCAAACACCCAAAAAAATCATGTCCGAAAAAGTATTTCAAATAAATATAAAAATTATAACGTTGAATAGAGTTTGACTATCTTATCGCAACGGTGCAAACATATTTTAATTCAGAGAAAGTCGGACCAAAATATGTACCCCGATTGGACCAAGTTAGTCCCAATCAGGGAACGACGTGAGTCGATTCCTATGCATCATCCTATGTCTTGTTCTTCATCATCTTCACTATATAAAGAGCTAAAACTTCTCATTCTTCACCAAAAGTTGTGAAACTACTACCAATCTGTTCTTAAGAGTGGGGAATATTTTGCAATAGTTGGTGGTCGCCAAAGTCGCCGGAGTTGGGAGAAATCATCGCTAGAAGTTTCACCGGAAAATTTCCAAAACATTCGTTAAGCTATGAGGTAAACCCGTAGATATATTTAGTGACTGGAATGTTTGTATATATCGTTTATACGTCTGGTTGAGTTTTGTGTTTGACATGTGTAAAGAACCAAGAATCATAAACCTTGAAATCGTTGTTAAAATTACAAATTAATGATACCAAAATGATCTATGAACCTTGAAGAACATTTCTATATAGTTTAATTTAAGTTTGGTAACTAAAAATGGTATTTTCAAAATTGGACCCGAACGAAGAAGAAGACGAATAGTGATCGAAAAACCAGCAGAGTGGATCAATCCACCATACTGGATCAATCCCTTGGGTGTATGTTTCTCTAGCATGGATAGATCTAGAGTACTAGATCGATCCCCTGAATTTCTGATCCGAAAATAATTCTAAAAATGCTATTTTTGAGCTTTAAAATCCTATTTTTTATACCAATCAAGTATGATCAGTATAAAAATTATTTCTCACAATAAAAATTATGTTTTTAAATAAAATCTTATGTGATGCATGACGATAAGCTGGGATGTTAACACTCGACGCTAGGCCGCTAATTTTTTACGAATATTACGATGGTTATTGTTGAATGTTGATTATGATCAAACCTTAATGGATATTCCGATTGAATGATTATTACAATGGATAAACCATAATGAAACGCCAATGATTAAATATTTATTATGAAGAATAAATGGATCACCGTATAAATATGATGATAACAATCTTATTCTGACGAAATAATAAAATATGATATTGAATGAATAAATCGTAAGAATGAAATTGTGAATATATATGTTCGTTTGATTATCCTGATTTAAATGATGATTATGAATTAATGAACCATGATTCAAAATGAAAAAATTGATGAGCAATAAAATGATGTGTATTGTTAAGGGTATTTAGAATAACTCTAAGATAATTGATGTTAAGGCTATTTAGAAGACCCTAGGATAGGCCCCTGATTAGAATGGACTTTTGAACATATGAATATTCGGTGATTTGGATAAAAATGCATAAACGAGATTCATAGACCAAACTAGAGGATCACTCGTTTGGAAATACCCTGACTCGATGATGATTAATCACTGTCTTGTTGTTGCCTTAAACTAATTATAGTTTAAGCGCCTAAGAATAATTGTCTTAAACTAATTATAGTTTAAGTGTCTAAGAATAATTGCTTGCCTTAAACTAATTATAGTTTAAGCGTCTGGGAATAATTAATTGCCTTAAACTAAATATAGTTTAAGCGTTTGAGAATTGTTTGCCTTAAACTAATTATAGTTTAAGCATCTAAGAATGAAAATTATGATTTGGCCTTAGACTTAGAATAGCTAAGAACGTTATTATGATCTGGCCTTAGACTAAGAATAGCTAAGAGCGTTATTATCATTTGGCCTTAAATTGAGAGCATTGTTGAAATAATGAATATGGAATATTGGAATTGATAATATGCGTTGATATGAATTGAACAATATCAAAATCATGAATGATGAATATTTGAATTGAACATTATGTGCATGATATCAAATGATTGGATTATGAATTTAGATTCAGTTTATATGGATGTTCGACGCATTAAATAATATGCTTACTCAGCTTCAACGCTGAGTGTATAGTACTCCCTCCGTCCAACAATAAAGTTCCCGTTCACTATTCACAGGGTCAAACTTTATTCACTTTGTTGGCCTAATTTTGTGTCTTATATGATAAAATAATATAGTCATGTCACCTCTAGTTTTGTAGATCTTTTCATGTAGTTTTTAAATATATAATTTTTATTTTTAATTCCATACCATTTTTCATATAAAATGATTTGAAAATAATTTCAGTCAAACATCGTAACGCGCAATGGGAACTTTATTTATGGACGGAGGGAGTATGTTTTATTTGCTACACGCAGGTTAATAAAAAGAATGATGTGACATGATCCTAGAGGCAGACGGAGGCGAGATTGTGGGAATTGATGTGATGGTTTTGAATTGAAGAACATAAATATATTATGTTTTGTGATTGTGATTTGTTAAGCTTCCGCAACATTGGAAACTCCGTACTGTTTAAGTTATAAAAAATATTATTGTGATAAATAAAAGTGTTTGAAATGTTTTAAATTTTTACGATTACCAAGTTGATACTTTAGTCTGAAAAGGGTTGCAGACCTGGACAAATTAGGGTGTTACATGGAATGTAAAGCTATGAAATGTGTGAGGAATGGTTGTGAAAAGTAGACCCAAGAGACCCCTTTTTATACCCAAAAACAAGGTACAACGGTTGGGAGAAGATCGGGGTTGATTAGCATATATGATTTGTGGAAATCAAATCAAAAGTGGTCTATTGAAAATTGGTCTAACATCGATGTTCATAAATCAACATCGCTGTTTTGGCTTTGACTTTCCATTAGAAATGACTAACATCGTTGTTCGAAAACCTACTGCCAAAAACTGACGTGAGCCAACCTTGCCAAAACAGGGATGTTCAAAATCCAACAACACTGTTTTGAAACCTACTGCCATGGCTCAAACAACGTTGTTGGGTATGCCTACATCGTTGTTCTAGTGTGGACGCAAAAACCATGGTTTGGCAGCCAACGCCAAAAACCGATGTCAAAAATCAAAGTTTCCCAAATTAAAACCCAAGGGTTGGAAAATCTTATTTAATTTATTTTACGTAGAAACTGTTATGCGTGTCGTAGGACCTAAAAAATTAATTTATTATTTTTCTTTACTCAATTCCTTCTTGTTAAAATAATATTTATTAAACCTGTAGATAGGATAGGTAAGGGTCGATCCCACGAGGAAAGATATTTTTTAGGCTATGAAAATCAATTTACTTTGTCACTTTTTATGGGATAAAATGAACAATCTAAAAGCTAAAAACTCAATTAAAAGATAAGGAGGGATTGAAAAAATATTTTCTAAATAAAGTAAAAAAAACTAACTAAAGTGACACACCACATCAGAACAAATCTCAAAACAAACCAAGGATAAAAACAGAACATAACTCCACCAAGAAGCCCAAACAAAGAAAACAAGCACACATAACACAATAATTTAGAGACTAAAACAATTTTAAAAAATCAATAAAGTTTTTTTTATAGAATTAGATATCCAAGACCAAATGTTTGATAAAAATTTGCATATTTATCAACCATCTGTAAATTAAAACAAGGGTTAGGCTGAAGAAGAATTCTACCAACGGTTCTTCTTTATTTTCCCACTCATAAAAGCTATGTTAGGACTAACCCTAACTCTAAACCCTACTACCCTTAGCAACTCAAAGACCAACCCTTAGAATACCACTAAGAATAATGCAATAAACTCTTTGAAAAACATCACAATAACAATTTTGCAGTAACACGAAAGTTATTTAACAAAATCAGTTTGAGAACCTTCATTAGCAAAAACCACTTAACGAGATAGCATAAACTAATCAAGTGACACTTATGTTTTAGAAAAGATCGACTATTTAAAATACTTTGGACTTTTAAAGAATATCATTTTAAATTGGATTAGGTCGCGATCCTAATTTGACCCAATTAAGTAAAATCAATTGAAAAATAGTTCTCAAACTTCTTTGATTTATTTTAACAGTAGCTAAAAAAAACTTGAATTCTTTGAAGAATATAAAACTTGTTGGAAAAGTTTAAACCCATAGACAGGTTAACTTTAAGAAAAAAAATTAGATGATCCCTTGAAAATCCTGGTTTCTTGTGCAAATTTTATACTAAAACACTTGCTGGACATACAACAAAAAACAATCATATACTCACTTAAGTTTCCAGAATTTGATTCTTAATCTTTATCCCAAAAAGCTGGTTCACAAGTGGCCAATTTTAAAGTAGCAAGTTTGGTACAGTAGGTACTGTTAGGATAAAGTAGTAAGTCCTTTCATTTTTCTAATATTCCTACTGCACACCTGGACAGAAACTCCAACCCAACATAATGTCTTCATTGAGCAAAAATCAAATAATTGAATAAAAGAACAGCAAGGTACGAAGAAAAATTTCCAGACTTTGGCCATTACACCGTATCAAATTCATCAACTTTAAATTGGTAAATTGATGCATAATTCAGTTAATAAAAACCAACTCTTTAACAAAAAACCAAATCATGAACAACAAAACTATATAAAGAAACCCAATAACAAGGTATAAGATATGCAAGAAGTGAGAAGAGGGGGGAATTCGGATTCAAGAACCAAAACCCCCCCAGTGGTTAATACCCTTGATGTTTGCTCGGATGTTTTATGAGATTAGAAGTCTCGCCGTCCCTTCCGTCTAGGATCAGGATTCTAGACGCCTTCTCGTACTCCGATTCTTGCTCCATACGCTGCGATTCCTTCGGCGTTGAATTGAGAGGGAGTAGGGGACTGATTTTGTTCGTTCCTCTCTACGTATCCATAGGCGTTGTTTAATGATGCGATACTAGGGCCCCCCCCCCCCCCCCCCAACGGTAGTGCATGCATAACAAGCTAGCACGGAGACAAGTCCATGTTCAACCTTGGTTATCACTGTTGTATCAAACCTCAACTAAATCAATCAAAAACCCTTCAAAGACAGAACCTCTAGAAGAACTACTTTACCAGTTCTAGCTAACTCTTACCATCCTTAAGATTTTACTCAAAAACTTAGCATGAAGAGATGAGAAGATGGATAGAAGATAGAAGGCAGAACCTTTTGAGAGTAATAGTGCATGAATGTTACTTAGACCAAAAATTTATTATGTTACTAAACAAGAGAAGAAAATTATTAAATAAGGAGCATTCCACTTGATTCAACAATTAAAGATTGAACAACTAATATAATTGGATGGTTAAACAAACTCTTCTAAGTTAACTTAAACTATTGATGTGAGAAATTTAATTAAAACTCCTGAAATTTTGAGCCAATAAGAAGCATTAACACAAACCATGCAACTCCAGAAAGTAAAAAAATTGCAATCTTGATCAAGATTCTCTCTAAAAAGATGCACATACTTTTCTTTAAACGTGGTCAGGTATCAGGAGTCCCAAAATGCAGCTGTGCAGGGCCTGGTATAAGCAAAGTTAAAAATGCAGAAGTGTTTGCTTTAGGGTCTGAAAATCAGATTTATAACTCCTAATATGTTCTTACAAACTACACCCTTCCTTATCACTTAGAATGAAATCAAATGCAGCTTGTTTAAAAACAAATAAGTGTCCTTTTTGTTTCTTTTTCAGATTAAAGTGCAGTTTTTTTATCCAAGAGCCAAAGGTTTCATAGATCGAAGTGCTGAGAAGCATTTTCACACTCCCACACTTAGTCTATGCACTATCCTCAAGGCAAGTTATGATGATTGAGTTAATGAAAGCTTAAAGAAAAATGATCCTAAACTAATGCAAAGATCATGCAAAGAAAATAAAAGAAAAAACTAAATATAAAAGAGAACAGAGATGTGACTTAAATGCCTAATTTCTTTTTGGTTTTGTGCTAGGTTGCCTCCCAGGAAGCTGCCCTGTTTAGTAGTCCTGGCTAGACTTTACTGCCTTATTTCATGGCTCCTCGAGGAAACTGTCCTCGACCTTAGCAACCTGTTCACCTTGGTGATACACCTTCAATCTATGCCCATTAACTTTAAAAATCTTATTAGTAGTGAAACCTCTAATTACCATAGCCCCATGAGGAAACGTTTCTAACACTTCAAAGGGTCCAAGCCATCTTGACCTTAACTTTCCAGGAAACAAATGTAATTTAGAGTTATATAACATCACCTTATCACCTATGTCAAAGTGTTTCCTAGTGAGTTTGGCATCATGAAAGGTCTTAGCTTTACCCTTATAAATTACTGAGTTGTCATAAGCTTCAAGTCTTATTTCTTCTAACTCTGAAAGTTGCAATTTTCTCTCTTTTCCAACTGCATCATAGTCTAAATTAACTTCCCTAACAACCCAATAAGACCTATGTTCAATTTCAACTGGTAAATGACAAGCTTTTCCAAAAACCAACCAATAAGGTGACATCCCAATTGGTGTTTTATAAGCTATCGTATAGGCCCACAAAGCCTCATCTAACCTTAAGCTACAATCCTTCCTATCAGGCTTAACCACTTTTTTCCAAAATGTGCTTAATTTCCCTATTAGTCCATTAGTTTGAGGGTGATAAGTAGTGGAAATCTTTTGGGTTATGTGGTATTTTGAAAATAGTATCTCCAAGGTTTTATTGCAAAAGTGTGCTCCCCTATCACTTATAAAAAAATTAGGCACTCCATACCTATTTATAATCAGAGATTGGGAATATTTAGATATTGTCTTAGCATTATCAAACTTTGTAGGGACAGCCTCAACCCATTTTGAAAGATAATTCACAAAAAGCAATATGTAATTAAATCCAAAAGAAGAAGGAAAAGGTCCCATGAAATACATTCCCCAAACATCAAACAACTCACAAACATAGATATTATTCAAAGGCATTTGAGACCTACTGGACAGATTTCAAGTTTTTTTGACATCTTGAACATTTTTTGCAGAATTTATAAGCATCTTTATATATAGTAGGCCAAAAAACCAGCTTCTAGGACCTTATGAGCAGTTCTTCTAGGGCCAAAGTGACCACCAATCTCTAATGTATGGCAAAAACTTAAAATTGAGGTAATTTCAGAATCTCCTACACACCTCCTAATAATCTGGTTAGAACACATCTTCCATAAATAAGGGTCATCCCAAATGTAAAACCTAGCTTGAGATTGAATTTGATCTCTTAAGTGCCTAGGCATGCCTGGCGGAAATGTGTGGGTTACTATGTAATTTACCAAATCAGAAAACCAAGGAACAAATGAGGCAAAAAATAGATTTTCATCAGGAAAGGTCCTGTGAATGGATTCAGATTCTCCTTATCATGTTTTATCCTAAAGTGGTCAGCCACTTGATTTAATCTTCCCGCCCTATCTTTTATTTCATAAGTAAACTCCTCCAGTAAGAGCATCCATCTTAACAACCTCTGCCTAGAATCTTTCTTACTGATTAAGTATTTTAGAACAGCATGATTAGTGTAAATTGTCACTTTAACTCCAGTAGGTACATTTTCAACTTTTCTAAGCCATATACCACAGCATACATCTCTTTTTCAGTTGTTGTATAGTTTACTTGAGCAGAATCAAGAGTGCAACTAGCATAGTATATTACATGGGACTGATTTCCTGATTTTTGTCCTAAAACAACCCCCACAGCCCTATCACTAGCATCGCACATCAATTCAAAAGGCAATTTCCAGTTGGGTGGTTGAACAATAGGTGCTGAGGTCAGTTTTTCTTTTAAAACATTAAAAGCAAGCTTACATTTATCATAAAAAAGACCTTATTTCTTTTAATGTTTTAGGGTAAGGCAGAGCCTTGCAATTTCCACTTTTGCTGGATCAACTTCCATTCCTTTTAAAGAAACAATATGTCCCAAAACTACTCCCCTTTCAACCATAAAATGACACTTTTCAAAATTTAGAACCAATTTTGACTCAATGCATCTTTTTAAAACCAAAGTCAGATTATGCAAGCATTCTTCAAAATTATTCCCATATACTGAAAAGTCATCCATAAAAACCTCCATTATTTTTGCTGAATATTCAGAAAATATGCTCATCATGCATCTTTGAAAATTTGCTGGTACATTACACAAGCCAAAAGGCATTCGTTTGAAAGCCAATGTGCCAAAAGGGCATGTAAAAGTAGTTTTATCTTGATCTTGTGGGGCAACAGGCACTTGAATATAACTAGAATAACCATCTAAAAGCAATAATGAGATTTCCTAGCTAGTCTTTCAACTAAAGAATCAAGAAAAGGCAAAGGAAAAATGGTCTTTTTAGTGGCCTTGTTCATGTTCCTATAATCTATACACACCCTCCAACCAGTTTGTTTTCTAACAGGAATCAACTCACCTTGTTCATTTATTTCTTTAGTAGTTCCCCCTTTTTTTGGTACTACATGAATTGGACTTACCCACCCTGAATTAGCTATGGGATAAATGACTCCTGCTTGAATCCATTTTAAAAGTTCTTTCCCAAATACCTCCATCATAGGAGGATTAAGTCTTCTTTGATTTTCTACCCTTGGTTTAGCATCAGGTCCTAGACTTATCCTATGACTACACAAAGTGGGGTCAAGACCCTTTATGTCTGTTAAAGTCCGGCCTATGGCCTCACTATGCTCCTTTAAAACTCTCAATAACATTAGTTCTTGTGGCTTGGTTAAAAGATTTGATATTATCACAGGTAGTGTTCCATTTTCACCCAAAAAAGCATATTTAAGATGAAGAGTTAACTCTTTAAGTTCAATTCAGATGGAAAAATCAAAGAAGGAAGTGGTTTTGTCTTAGGGATTTCCAAATTTAGTTTGAAATCAGTTTTATCCTCTTCCACAGAATACAAGTTTTCAGCATAAAGGGAAACATCATCAGGAAGTGAAAAGTTTAATTTTTCAATCTCAAAAAGGTCTAAACTTTCAATTAAAACAGTGTACAGAGCATCTTCATTTGATTTACTAAAAACTTCTTTAGTGATTTTATCGATTACATCCATAGCAAAGACTTGATTTTCTTCATGAGGATGTTTCATTGCTTTAAAAAGACTAAATTTAATTATCTCACCATCAAACTCCATTGTTAAAGTACCCCCCGTGAACATCAATTTTAGCCTGGGCTATTTTCAAAAATGGTCTTCCCAACAAAATGGGAATGTCAATTTTATCTACTCCCATATCTAGAATGAAAAAATCAGTAGGTTAAAAGAAGTCATTTACTCTAACCAAGACATCCTCTAAGATCCCCTCAGGGTAGGTGTGACTCCTATCTGCTAGTTAGATCACTACCCCTATTCTTTTTATGTAACGCCCTCAAACCGGCCTAGTTTTAAATAAATAAATATTATTTATTTATTGAGACTCATTGTTTTAAATAATAAATATTGAGATGTAGATCTCATTAGATGGACTTCAAAAGTTAATGTATTTTTAAATATAAAAAGATGTTTTAATAACGGACCTCTCAACATTAATTAATTAATGATTGGGGTGGACCCGAATGTTTGAAAATAAAGTTCTTAGAAAAATTATTTGAACATGTCATTAAATTCGTTTTGACTATCTGATTCCAGAAACACAAACGGATCTCAATTCGGACCGTTCAGGGAAAAAGCGCGTACCATTCAGGTCAGACTTTACACAACGGAATGAGATTTGGGGAGGTAACTCCCAAATCCAACCACACGCCACTCACCCATCATTTGCATTAAATCCTCATTCAATCCTCCACCTTAATTCTCCATTCATTCCCTTGAATTTAAACCCCCTCTCTCCATCCATCTCCCTCATCACTTGTAACTCCCACACAAGCATCTAACACCCTCAACTCTTCCTCTCCCTTTTCCTTTTGGTGGTTCGGCCAAGCAGCAGCAAGAAGGGAGACATTCCGGCGAGGAGTCAAGGTAGAAGGAAGGAAGAAGTTCACACGAGAAGCCGTACGTTGACCGTTCGTCCATTCGTTAGACGTCATTCATTCATCTCGTTTCATTGTTCCGTCAATCCCTTCATTTAGAGGTGAGTAGTTGTCCCCTCTAATTCTAGAACATTTAGTTATAATCTATGTCGTTATATTCATAGGAATATCGTACGCAACCTACGTAGAATCTATGCATGTTCGTAAGTTAACCATCAAACATACGTGTGTCCACGTTATCAAGTTATGCACTCGTTAATATAAATGTTTTGAAACCTTGTAAGTTCATCGATTATTTAGCATGGAAATGTAACCATTCGTTTCTAAAACTTCCAACGTTTTGATGACAAGCAAACAGATAAAATGGAAATCAGCGTGCCTTGATAATTGAGTTACAGGATAGTACAATCGACTATCAGGCCACGCTGGACTCCTCAATTGATTCAGCACAGCGTGAGATAATCGACTATGAGGCCCTGCGGATTCTTGGGTCTGAGTTGGCTTCACTGATAATCGATTATCACTAGGCAATAATCGATTATCAGGCTTCTCTGAACTTAGGACTTCCCAAACAAACCAACTTGACAATCGATTGTCATAAGGTGACAATCGAATATCACAGTCGGCAGGACTTTGGGGACAGAAGCTGCACAGCATGATAATCGATTATCAACAATAAACAATCGATTATCAGCCAGTTCTGAACCTAAGGCCATCATGTTGAACAAACTGTTTTCATACGGAATCAAACATATATGTATGCGTTGAATTTAACTTCATTCTTCAACCAATGCATTCCTTTCATCATGTTTATCCTAGACGCATGTCCTAGGTTCATCATCATGTGCATACCGCTGTAGGGAGGTCAGGCTTTCGTGCGCCTACTACAGTGGGCCCATCCAGGAACCTTTGGGATCCAACGAGTTTTCATCAGGTGGGCTTTGTGTACGTACATAGTAGTCAGTTTATGGCTACTACCCGGTTTTGCTAGTCCACTTGTTCCTGGCTCATTACCGTTTTGGTATGACAACTGGAGTGTAGGGGTGATCCTGTCAAGTGAGGCTAAGCTAGGGGTGTCCCTGATAGTTTAAGTCATGCATCAAGTCGTATCATCATCATGTATGTTCCACATCACATCAACATTCAATGTGGTAGCACATCATTTTGTTATATGTAATAGTACCCCCAACAGGTGCGAACTAAATAGTTAGTAAACATGTGGTTTTCCGTACGTTAAGTACAGTTATTACTATGTGTATAGTCATATGGGTTATCACTTCATGTTCTTTTGTTAGATTCACTCCTCAGCTTTTGCTAAGCGTGTAGTTGTTTTTGCTACGCGCAGGTAGTCATGACGATACAGGTGCTAACCCTGGAGGACAGTGATGATGGGAAGATTGGCAGCGCACGGACAAGTTTAATAATTAAATACATTTAATAAAGTAATCATTTGGGCAAGAACCCACCATTTGTCGTTTTACTTATTTTGGACTTATTTATTTACTTCTGCTTTTACTCTGCTTTTATATCATACACGTTTGGGGTTAACTCCCTAGCATTTATTCAATCAATTAAGCACAACCGTTTTCAACATTAATTTACATTAATGTTTTTCCGCTTCGGACGGTTATCGGACCGCCTTTGTAACCCTACCGGTCCGTTGGGTCGCGGGTGAACCGGGTCCACGGGAGGCGGGTGTTACATTTTAAGTCTCCAATTTGGAGTTGTTCAAAAATATCCTGTGGCATCACATTTATTGAAGAACTTAAGTCTAACATTGCTTTGTCAAATTTTAAACTCCCTATCTGACATGGAATAGTAAAAACTCCAGGATCCTTACACTTTTGGGGTAATTTAATCTGAAAAACAGCACTAATGTTTTCCACTCATCAACACCTTTGCAGTCCCAGAAAGCTTATTCTTGTAAGTACAAAGTTCTTTATAGTATGTTTGGGAACATGTATTTGGCTCAAATTTCATGTTTGGGAAACTTAAAAATTTTGAATTTGGAATTGAGTCAAATTCTTCTCATTCATAACAAAGCTTAATCTGAAATCCATGCACCTCCCCTTGTCATTTCAAATTCAAGATTTTAAATTTTAGAATTGAAATGCATGATTTGAAATGAAATTCTAATTGCCAAACACTACCTTAAGGAATTTAGCATATTTGAGAACTTGTGTGATTGCTTCTAAAAGATGGAGATTTATTTCCACCTTTTTAAAAGTTTCTAACATCTCTTGATCTAACTCCTTAGTCTTAGGTTGTTGACTTAGAAACTTACTAGGAAAAGGGGCTTTTTGATTCTTAAACTCATTTATTCTATTTTGAAGATCAGTTTTTTTCAGTTTATCAACCCCAGTGCTTTCATTTTCAACAAAATCAGCATTATTATTTTCAAAAGAAACTTGAGTTGGATGAAGTTCCTTCTCCCTTTCTTCCCTACTAAGAAAAATAGGTTCATGCAGTTTTTTCTTATTTCGCAGCTCAATTGCACACAAATTCTCTTTAGGATTCAAAAAAGGTTGAGAAGGAAACCTATTGTTAAGTTGGGCTTGCAAATTACTCACTGTAACTTCAGTGGCAGATTGTTTTTCTTGCAATTGCTTAAGAGTTTGGTCAAAACCAGAGAATTTATCATCCATTTTTTTAAGAATCTGTTCCAAAAGTTGAGTGTTTTTATCAAAAGAGGGCTGTTGTGATGAATTGTTAAAATTCTGAAAATTTCCCGTGGGAGCCTAGTAATTCTGCCCATTACCATACCTGAGATTAGGGTGGTCTCTCCATCCCTCATTGTAAGAATTAGAAAAAGGAACGTATTTTCTTTGATTATTATTATAAAAAACAGCATTTACCTCAGGGTGTTGCAAGGTTGGACAAACAATCAGAAGGGTGTCCTTTCCGAGCAACAAACCCCACAAGGTTTTCCTAACCCCTCCCACAGTTGTATGTTGTGAAATAGCATTGGTAAGTTCAGTAAGTTTGTTTTCAATAGAAGAATTACCAATTTTATTCACTTTTTTCACTAAAGTTTCCCTAGTACCAAACTGCTGGGTGTTTTGAGCTATCAGATTAAACAATTCCCTAGCATGTTCAGGTGTTTTATTAACCAAGGCACCCCCACTCGAAGCATCTACATTGCCCCTCTCAGTTGGAAGTAGCCCTTCATAAAATATTGGATTAAAAGTTTTCAGAGATTTGATGTTGGGGACAGGAGGCACAAAGTTTGTTAAATCTTTCCCAATATTTAGAAAACTTCTCCCGAATCATTTGTTTAATCCCACATATTTCTAATTGAACCTATCCTAGAAGCTGGAAAGTATTTTTCTAAAAATGCTTTGTGTAGGGCATTCCATGTAACACCCTAATCCGTCCAGATCTGGAGCTCCTTTTGGACTAAAGTATTAACTTGGTAATCGTAAAAATTTAAACATTTCAAACACTTTCATTTATCACAATAATATTATTTATAACATAAACAGTACAGAGTTTTCAATATTGCGGAAGCTTAACAAATCATAATTACAAATATAATTTATTTATGTTCTTTATTTCAAAATCATCACATCCATTCCGACTATCTCGCCTACGTCTGCCTCCAGGATCACGTCACATCATTTTATTAACCTGCGTGTAGTAAATAAAACATACTACACGCTCAGCGTTGAAGCTGAGTAAGCATATCTAATGCGTTGAACATCCAAATAAATTGAATCTCAATTCATAAGCAAATCATTCGATATCATGCACATAATGTTCAGTTTAAATATTCAATAATCAATATTCAATTTTGATCATTCATTATTCAACATTAATATTCATATACAACATTCATCATTCATTTATAACATTCCTTAGTTGTTCATAATATTCAAAATATTTAATTCAAGTCATTTATCATTCATGATATTCACAATATTCATCATTTTCCATTCAACAATATTCTTAAAATATTCTTTGTCTAAGGTCAATCTCTTTAATGTTTATCAACCCTTAAACGAATTCTAGTTTAAGATATTTCTAACCAATTCCTAAACTATAGTCTAAGGTACTTTTATCCAATCCTCAAGTTAGGCCTAGTTTAAGATAAACTTACATTCGCTTAAGGTCAACCAGAAACCGAACAGCGGAATGCTCACTGTCGGTTTGGGTGGTATCCCCAAACGAGTGCCTCTAGTTTGGTTTGTAGATCATGTACGTACGTTTTAAGCCAGGCCATCGAATGTTCATAATTATACCCGCAAGGCCTATTTCTAACCCATCTTAGAGGTCTTTTCTAGATAGTCTTAGAAACCAACATCAATATATCTTAGAGTTCTTCTAGATATCCTTAATAGACATTATCAATTCCAAATGGATATATATCTTAGAGTTCTTCTAGATATCCTTAACAATACAAATCATTTCATAATCATCAATATATTCATTTTTAATCAAGATTCAATCATTCACAATAATCATTTTAATCAGTAGGTTCATCCATAATAATCATTCATCATGCAATAGCAATTAACGGTCTAGCTTCGAGTGTCAAAACATCATTTTTATTCCAAGAAATCATCTTTGTATTAATCATAATTCATTAGTATCAAAAATAGGTTTTTAGAACTCAAAAATAGCATTTTCAAACAAATTTTCGGATCAGATTTTCGGGAGATCGATCCAACCCTCAGGATCAATCCAACTAAGAAAAATAATTCCCAGAGGATCGATCCACCTCATTGGATTGATCCAGACACTAAGTTTTGGGTCACTGTTCATCTTCTTCAACCTTCGGTCCATTTTTTGGAAATACCATTTTTAGTCATCGAACTTCAACTAAATTATATAGAAATGTTCTCTAAGGTTCATAGAAACGATCTATACGAACATTCTAGTCACTAGATATATCTACGAGATTACCTCGAAGCTTAATGAAGGTTTTGAAAATTTTCCGAGAAACTTCCAGCGACGATAACTCCCAACTCCGGCGACCTCTCACCAAGTTAAGAGCACCAATGTACTCCTCTCTCAACAAAGAACAAAATGGAAGAAAGAACAAGATGTTTTGGTGAAGAATTGAAGGTGTTGTTGATGTTTATATAGGAGAAGGGACGAGAAGTTGCTAAGCTTGGTGATGTATCCGTTCCTTGTTTAGGCATCTCAGTGGGAAGGGCTGCGATATTCACGATTGCAAACGCAAGTCCCTGATAGGGACTAATTTTGGTCCCATTTGGGGTACACTTTTTTATCCAACTTTCTCCGAATTGAAATTTGTTTGTACCGTTGCAATTGGACACTCAAACTCTACTCAATGATATAACTTTTATATTTTTTCTGTAATACTTTTTCCGACATCATATTTTTGGGTGGTTGACTTTGACAGAGTCAAAATTGACTTATTTGACCTTTACTCAAAAAGGTTCTTACACTTCATTCATATTATTTATTGTCATAATTTATTTCAATAAATCATTTCAAAGTTCATATCATAAACAAATTTCCTCATTTATTCTTGATTTGGGTCTGTACTCAGGTTCCCAACCAAGGTCACACAATAAGTCAACATATTGGATTTATCTTTATGAGATCTATCCGGATTATGATATTGGGTATCAAAATATATATCATTTCGGCCTAAAGCCCAATAATAATTTATTTTAATCTAAACAAATTTGTTTATTTGAACAATAATTCAATATAACTGTTAGGGTATATTTTGGGGCATTACATTCCAAGTAGTAAAGGAACCGGCTGGCATATAGTACAACCAGTCCTTTGCTTTATCAGCTAAAGTAAAAGGAAAAGCCCTTAACCTTATTTGGTCTTGAGCAACCCCTTCAGGCACCATAGCTCCACAAGTAATTAAAAATTCAGAAATGTGCCTAAAGGGGTCCTCTCCAGGAAGACCATGGAATTTTGGAAGTAAATTTATGAAGCCAGAATTCAGTTTTAAAGGCTTCTCTAGCTCAACATAAGTAATGGAAAGAGGTTGAACATTTAGGTTGGGGGCTGCCAATTCTCTTAAAGTTGTCATCTTTGGTTCAGATTTTATTTCAAAAAGATTATCAAAGATGCTATCAGAATAAGAATCAAACAAATCAACAGCAAGCAAATTGGCAGGTTTATCCTCAGATTCAGCAACAAATACACTACTAAAAGATTTGGGTCCAGCCACACTTAGCTCACAGTTTCTACCTTTTACGTCTATATCACCAATTACTCTTCCACTCATCAAGTGCATGCAAAAATCAATTAGCTGCAACTCAAAGAGAATATACAAGTATTATAATTCTTATACTTGATTTAACTGTCAATAATTACTAAGCAAATAACAAACAAGCAAGCAATATTGTCTCTTTTTAAAAAAAATCAACACCTTAAGTAATAAGTGACTTCAAATTTTTGCTCTTTTTTTAAAGAAAACAAAGTGCATTAGTTGCTAAGCTTACTTTACTTTAATTAAAACTCATTTTAATGAGACTCCCTAATCTAAATGATTAAAATCTGCAGTAATGCACCTTGAAAATCAATCTTTTTAAATGTTTTTAGGCAAGTTCTCAATAAAATAATTGCATGTTTCAAGAAAAAGAAGTCAGTATAGTTAGTTCCTACTTCTCTAATTGTTACTAGTTAGCAATATAAAAGTATTTTGATCAAACTTGGACTGGATTTAGTTGGGTAAAAAAGAAATTAATATTAAAATCTATTAGTAACTTTACTTTTTAAGTAAAAATTGGAAAAGAAAAAGCAAAACCAATGTAAGGACTCACACTTAACAAAAAAACTAATTTCAAGTAAGACACAATTAGACCTAGAAACTAACCTAAAGTTTAATGGAAGATTTAAATAAAGAAACAAACTAAAATAACCAACAAAATAGAAAAGAAAAAAAATTAAAATATGTTTTTTTGTTACAAATTTTTTTTTTATATTTTTAAACATTAAGCAAACTAATTCTCATAAAAAATGTTATCTTTCCCCAGCAACAGCGCCAAAATTTGTGAGGCGTGTCGTAGCACCTAAAGAATTAATTTATTATTTTCCTTTACTCAATTCCTTCTTGTTAAAATAAAATTTATTAAACTTGTAGATAAGATAAGTAAGGGTCGATCCCACGAGAAAAGATATTTTTAGGCTATGAAAATCAGTTTACTTTGTCACTTTTATTGGATAAAATCAACTATCTTAAAGCTAAAAACTCAATTAAAAGATAAGGAGGGTTTGAAAAAAATATTTTCTAAATAAAGTAAAAAAACTAAGGGGATGTTTGACAACTTCTGAATAGATAAGTGCTGAACCAGTAAGAGGTCTGAACCATTAAGTGTTGAACCAGTAAGAGGTCTGAACTATTAAGAGCTAGTATATTACTTAACTATTCAGAGGAAAATGTCTGATCAATTCAGATAAGAGGTCTTAACCTTTCAGACTTTGTATAATACTTAACCATTCAGAGGCAAATGTCTGAACCATTCAGACATCTGAACCATTAAGAGGCTGAAACAAACAGTTTGAACCATTAAGTGCTGAACCATTCAGACATCTAAACCATTAAGAGGCTGAAACAAACTGCCCCTAATTAAAGTGACACACCACATCAGAACAATTCTCAAAACAAACCAAGGATAAAAACAGAACATAACTCCACCAAGAAGCCCAAACAAAGAAAACAAGCACACATAACACAATAATTTAGAGACAAACAATTTTATAAAATCATCAAAGTTTTTTTTTACAGAAAATAGATATCCAGGACCAAATGTTTGATAAAAATTTGCATAATCATCAACCAACTTTAAATTAAAACAAGGGTTAGGCTGAAGAAAAATTCCACCAACGGTTCTTTCCTATTTTCCCATTCATAAAAGCTCATGTTAGAACCAACCCTAACTCTAAACCCTACTACCCTTAGCAACCCAAAGACCATCAATTAGATTACTACTGTTAATAGTGCAATAAACTCTTTAAAAAACATCACCATAACAATTTTGCACTAACACAATGGTTATCTAACAAAATCAGTTTGAGAACCTTAATTAGCAAACACCACTTAACGAGGTAGCCTAAACTAATCAAGTGACATTTAGGTTCTAGAGAAATTCGGCTATTTAAAGCACTTTGGACTTTTAAAGAATATCATTTTAAATTGGATTAGGTTGCGATCCTAATTTGACCCAACTTAAGTAAAATCAATTGAAAAATAGTTCTCAAACTCCTTTGATTTATTTTAACAGTAGCTAAAAAAACTTGAATTCTTTGAAGAATATTAAACTTGTTGGAAAAGTTTAAACCCATAGATAGGCTTAACTTTAAGAACAAAAGCTTAAATGGTTCCTTGAAAATCCTGGTTTCTTGTGCAAATTTTATACTAAAACACTTGCTGGACATACACCAAAAAACAATCATTTACTCAAGTTTCCAGAATTTGATTCTTAATCTTTATCCCAAAAAGCTGGTTCACAGGTGGCCAATTTTAAAGGAGCAAGTTTAGTACAGTAGGTACTATTAGGATAAAGTAGTAAACACTTTCATTTTGCTAATATTCCTACTGCACACCTGGACAGAAACTCCTACCCAACATAATCTCTTCATTGAGCAAAAATCAAATAATTGAATAAAAGAACAGCAAGGTACGAAGAAATATTTCCAGACTTTGGCCATTACACCGTATCAAATTCATCAACTTTAAATTGGTAAATTGATGCATAATTCAGTTAATAAAAACCAACTCTTTAACAAAAACCAAATCGTGAACAACAAAACTATATAAAGAAACCCAATAACAAGGTATAAGAGATGCAAGAAGTGAGAAGAGAGGAGGGAATTCGGATTCAAGAACCGAAACCCCCCCAGGGGTTAATACCCTTGATTGTTGCTCGGATGTTTGCTCTTGATGTGTGGTGGTGTTCTTCGCAGCTCTCCTCCTCTTTATATATAGGTGTGAGAATCGCTTCTTTCTCGGATTAGAAGTCTCACAGTCCCTTCCGTCTAGGATCAGGATTCTTGACGCCTACTCGTACTCCGATTCTTGCTCCATACGCTGCAATTCCTTAGGCGTTGAATTGAGAGGGAGTAGGGGACTAATTCTGTTCGTTCCTCTCACCGTAGGTGATAACTACGTGAGCATCGATTTGTGGCTAAGAAGCCTTTAGCCTGTGATTTTGAGCAGAGGGTTGTCACAAAGCAAAAAACTGTTGTCGGGTACCTCATGTTTTTGAGCAGAGGTGATGTAATGATGATGATGATGGATGATGGATGATGATGATGGTGCATTAATGTAACGGAGAAAGGGGGAAAGACGTAAAGGGGACAGAAAATCTCCCCTTAGTATATTTTTTCAAAATCTAGAGTACCTGAGAGTATATTTTGAAAAATAGAGGTACCCCGCAGCAGTTTTTTGTGTCACAAAGTGCACTTTGTATCGAGTCCGGCCCGTTTGAATTCCTCTTTTATCTCTTTACAAATTTGGAATCCCAATTATCTATTTACAATTCCAGCTCACTTAAAGTTCCTAGATTATATCTGATAAGCTTGGTCCAGGAAAAATTGTGTAACGCTCCGAACATAGGCCTATCAGAATTAATTAATTGATAATTAATTAATTACTGAGAAGGACCTAAAAATAAGTGATTTCTTAAGTTTGTCAATAAATAATGAAAATTATATCGTTATGTAAAATTCAATTGTTTGATCCCAATAGTTCAATCGGATTTCAATTCAGAGAAAGTTGGACCAAAAAGTGTTCCCGACTGGGACAAAATTAGTCCTAATAAGGGACTTGCATTTGGAATCCTAGCAATCGCCGCTCCCTCCACCGAGACGCCAAAACAGTAGCAATAGGAGGTCATCACCCATGTCTTCTTCCTCTCCTCTCCACTATATAAACCCCTCCAAACTTCACCATTCTTCTTCCAAGAGATAGCTGAGAATATAGAGAGTGAAGTTGTGCTATCTAGAGAGCTTCCCGTCACCGGAGCAAGCCTCAATCCTCGCTAAAAGTTTCGCCGAAAAGTCTTCAAAACCTTCATTAAGCTTCGAGGTAAGTTTGTAGATATATCTAGTGACTAGAATGTTCGTATAGATCGTTTCTACGTTCATAAACAGTCGTTTGGTTGAGTTTTGGTTTTTTATATTTGAAGGACTAAGAATCATAAACCTTGAATTTGATGTAAAAACTATGATTTAATAATTCTAAAATGATTTATGAACCTTAGAGAACATGTCTATATAGTTTAATTGATGTTCAGTGACTAAAAATGGGATTTCCCAAAAAATGGACTGAAGGTTGAATAAGATGACATAACAAACATAATTATTTATTTTGTCAATAAATCCACCACGACTGTATCGCTCCTTCCACTTCCAGGAATATGTCAATCATTCATTCTATCTACCTGCGTGTAGCAAATAAAACACACTACACGCTCAGCGATGAAGCTGAGTAAGCATATCTAAAGCGTCGAACATCCACATAAATTGAATCTCAATTCATAATCAACCATTTGATATCATGCACAAAATGTTCAGTTCTGATATTCAATAATCAATATTCATGATTCATTATTCAACATTTATAATTATATTGAATCATTCATCAATCGTTCATAATATTCACAATATTCAATTCAACTTGTTTCACATTCATATTATTCACAATATTCAATTCAAGTCATTTCACATTCATGATATTCACAATATTCAATATTCATGATTCAATATTCATTCATATTCAACATTCAACACTCAACAATATCCTTAAACTATTCACAGTCTAAGGCCAATCATTTTAATGTTTATCAACCCTTAAATGAATTCTAGTTTAAATAATTAAACTACATTCCAGTAATAAGTACTCATAAATAATCCTTAAGCTAGGCCTAGTTTAAGATAAAAGGGTTCTATATAAAATCTTAAACTTACCTTCACTTAAGGCCAACCAGAAACTGACAGCGTAGTGTTCACTGTTGGGTGGGTGGTACCCCCAAACGAGTAGGTACTCAAGTTTGGTTCTTGGGTCCCGTACATACGTTTTAACCCTAGCCACCGAGGTTCATACCCGCAAGGCCTAACTTAAATGGGTATATCTTAGAGGTCTTCTAGATACCCTTCAAATCAACATTAATATGGGTATATCTTAGAGGTCTTCTAGATACCCTTAACAATATATTATTTTCACAATCATCAATATATTCTGATTTAATCATTCACAAATATCATTTTTAATCAGAATATTCATCAAGATTTAATCATTATAATCATTAATCAATAATCATTACCATAAACATCAATCAACATAATATTTAATAACAATTAGCGGCCTAGCTTCAGGTGTTAACACCCTAACTTACCGTCATGCATCACACCAAATTGACAGCACCAATGCACTCCTTTCACTCTCAAGAACAGAATGGTAATAAACTTATTGAGTTTTGGTGAAGAATGAAGAGAGTGAGGATGATTTATATAGGAGAGAAATGGAGAAGAAGCCAACCTTGTGATGTATCCATCCCTATTTCGGCGTCTCAGTGGGAAGAGCTGCGATCTTCACGATTCTTAACGCAAGTCCCTGATTGGGACTAATTTTGGTCCCGGGGAATACTTTTTTGTCCAACTTTCTCCGAATTGAAATCTGATTACACCGTTGTGATCAGACAGTTAAACTCTATCCAACGACATAATTTTTACGTTTATTTGTAATACTTTTTCCGTAATCATATTTTTGGGTATTTGACTTTGACAGAGTCAAAAATTGGTTTAATTGACCTTTATTCATAAAGGTTCTTACATTTAATTCATATAACTTATTTTCATGATTTATTTCAATAAATCATTTCAAAGTTCATATCATAAACAAATTCTTCATTGATTCTTAATTTAGGTCTGTACACAGGTTCCCAATTAAGATCAGACAATAAATCAACATGTTGTACACAGGTTCCCAATTAAGATCAGACAATAAATCAACATGTTGTATTTATCTCTACAAGACTTATTCAGATTTTGATATTGGATATCAAAACATATTTTACATCGGCCCAAAGCCCAATAATAATTTATTTTAATCAAAACAAATTTTGTTTAATTGAATATTTAATTCAATAAATTTTAGGGTATATTTTGGAGCGTTACATTGTTTTGCCAAAACACCAAAAACAAAAGATGGTTTTTAACGCATTTTTGTTGGAGTTGGATGTGCCTAGAAGTAAAAAACAATCATAAAATCTTAAAAACCACTTGGTTGATTTGGATGCCAAAAACAACGTCGATAACCAGCGCCAAATGCTGATAACCAACCTCGAAAATCGAAGGTTATGTTTTTTGAAAACTAACTATTTGGAAAACTTTTAAATGTGTCCACAAGAAAAAACCAAATATAAAAACCAAAAATCGTTTGGCTAAAATCAATGCCAATAACCAACATCGAAAACCGAAAGCCATAGCCGAACGCTGATAACCGATGGTAAAATGGTAACTTCAAGGTTCTCTTGCCCCCTATGAAGTGCAATCGATGTGATCCTCAAGTTTGATAATAAATGGTCCTGATAAAGAAAATCTAAGATACTCCTATGTCCTCCGTTCGAGTAGAATTTCAATTCCATGCTAGGAGGAAGTTCAGTACGCATTTCATTCAGCCACATCTCACAGCAGAAACCACAAATTCAGGTTCAAAACACACTCAAAGGTATTCGAATTGTTTTACTCATTCTACAACTGCACTTTCTACATCACTGAACTAGGCAGTAGAACCTACCATATCTGGCTTGACTTAGATTCTAATCCACAATGACAGCAAAGACACATTTTTCAATTCAAATTACATGTCACAAGACTCAAAAATTCCATAAAGGTAAGGAGAAATAGAAGTAACAGTGACAGTTAAAGAAAAGAGGAAGGGGTGGGAAGATTAAGAGTATTTCCCCAAAAAGAACATTGTCATTTACTTTTTAAGATCAATTGTTTAGAAAATGTGAGTACAACGAATTAGGGCATACAAAGAATTTGATAAAGAGATATTATTACAAAGATTTTTTTTACCTTTACCGAGCACCAACTTGAGGCTTTTGTTCTTTTCACGAATAGAACCTGACATAAACAAATAATCATCACATCAAAGATTGGTACAATAGGAAAACACAAATAACATAAATAAATCTTGTTGAGTTTTTAATCATATCTACACTAGTCTCTTCTAAGAGCATAGATTCAAGCTCAAACCATTATCTTTTGATTATAAATTCATAACTACGAGCATAAATGACAAAATCAATCAAAACTTACCATTCCAAGTAAGAGAAGAATTAACAGATGGAAAATAGTAACTTAACAGATAGCCTTTGACAAATTGAAGAACAGAAGCAACTAGATTGGAGGCGTGACTGGTATTGGCAAATCCTGGTAACTTTCCCTTTAAAGGTTTTGGGGTGTAGGACATTGAGTGATAATAAAACAGAAGGATACACTCATGGGCCCTGGGTGTGCCTTTGGTAAAACCGAACCAAACCAAACCAAAAATTAGTAAACCGGAAATTTGGTAAAGTACTTTTGTACTAAATACCGAACGTCCGAACCGTATCCAATCGATTTGGTTTGGTAAAAACCGAAAGAAAATGGGTTTGGTAATTGGTTTTACCAAATACCAAACATAAAATAAAAAGTTGGAATAATAAGTCCATTTTGTTCTTCAAAATCATAGTAAAAGAAATAAGATTTCATCCATTACATTAGAAAGTAGAACACTGTTAAGTTTCCCATTTCAAAAATTAAGAAAACAACCTTAAGAAGCACAGCATTTAAAAAAATAGTCTTTTAGGAAAAAATAGCACATCATTGAGCACTTTTCAACATCCTATTAAAAAGAGCACAAAATATCCAAGTACCCAACATCGTTTTGTCAAAAGAAAGCAACACGATCTGTCATCCTTCAGTAAAAAACATCTTTTTAAACTTACACTGTCAAGTCATAATCCAAGAAATTAAATTCAGCTCCAAAAGTTGGGGAAAAACTATCAGAGGTAGAGGCTGGAATAGATTCAATAATAGGAAAATTTGATACACTTCAAAAATATGAAACTTTAATACTCTGTATACTTCAAAAAATGAAAATTTAATATACTTCAAAATAAAAATAAAAAAAATTATATACTTTCAAATTCTTTATTATGTTCTCCTCGGACATACCTAAATCAATTGAAAAATATTAACAAATAAGCAAAAAAAATGAAAAGAGAAGACATCAATTTTTGATGTACATAAGGAAAATCAAAGTTTATTGCATCAATGGAGCACACTTCAACCAAACAAAATAAGTTTTTTTAACAAAATAAATTTGGGTTAGGCGCAATAGATTTTTAGACAATCTAATTTCAAACAATCTAATTTTAAGACAATCTAATTGCAGGCCAAACGAATTGAATGCTAAGATGATACGCACGATAGATTAGGTTTACAGACCTGGCCTATGGATTGTGAAATCGATGCTGAAGAACTGATGCAAACTGATGTAGGCCGAAGGAGATGTGCGCCAGAGAGATGAATACTATGCGTGCGCCAGAGAGAACGCGAGGCATGCGCAGAGAGATGAACGATTCCCCCGATAGAGAGTAGAACGCGCGAGAATGTATCGATAGATTAGGTTTACAGATTTTGCTTTGAGGAGAGAATTATTAGGCGGAATAATGGAGCGGAGAATGAAAACTTAAGCCCGCGATTAAATTTTTGGCCGAGATTTTTTAAGGTCTTTAGGGATTAATTTTAGAATTTCAATTACTAAAAGGTAATTAATTTAATAAATAAAATACATTTTCTTAAATTAAGTATATATAATTGACTTGGCACACTTAATTATGTGGGTACATGAAATTATTCATAACAACTCTTTTAAATGTAGGGAAATCTTAAAGTCTTAAAATTCATAATTCATTGCCACACTTACTCAAGTGTGGCAAATTAAGGGCCGTTCTTTAGGAACGTAAAAAAAGAGCTGGATGTTGAAAGAAACTGGAAAAAACTGGAAGGAACTGGAAAAAACTGGAAGGAACTGGAAGAAACTGGAAAAAACTAGAAGGAAGTGGAAGAAACTAGAAAAAACTGGAAAACCTAAAAAAAACTTTAAAAATATTTATTTTAAATTCTTTTTGTTATAAATTATTATTATTATTATTATTATTATTATTATTATTATTATTATTATTATTATTATTATCATTATCATTATCATTATCGTTATCGTTATCATTATCATCATCATCATCATCATCATAATCATCATAATCATCACGTTATCTTAGTAAATGTCTTTAAAATATAAAAAAAGGTATTGTTATTTTTAATATACAAAAAACTACTTTTACATAAAATAATTATAATATAAAGTTAGCATAAATATAAAATATTAAATTTTAAAAAGGTTGTGTAGTTATATTGCACCTCAATTTATTTATGCAGTATTTATTATAAATAATATATTTGTAATTATAATTTATATATTAAAACATTTTTTTAAATATCATACATGTCACATAATCAAACTTATTTTTTCTTTCATGATTGACATTTTATTTTCATTGAATTCCTATTTTTGGAATAAAGACATAAAACATTGTTTACATTTTTTATGTTTTACTCATATTTTAGTCTTTTTCTCTAAGCTCTTTTGACTTACAATTTTTTATAAAAATTAGAAAAATGAGCAACTTTTAAGTAATAAAGGGAAAATTGAGATGTCTTATAAAAAGTTATATTAATAAAACATTCAATGTAATAAGTGTGAATCGTAAAAATAGTGAGATGAAAAAAATAATTTATAAACTATAGTTATGAATATAACAGTTGTAATAATAATAATAATAATAATAATAATAATAATAATAATAATAATAATAATAATAATAATAAGAAAGAATTTGAAGAAAATGAGAAAAGTTGGAAGAAATGGGAAGGAACTGGAAGAAACTGGAAGGAACTGGAAGAAACTGGAAGTTAATAGTTCAAGCCCTAAAGAACATGCTCTAAATGCGGCTAAACTCTACTTTTCTTGTAGTGCTAACAATTTCTCCCTTTTTGATTATGACAAACCAATGCGGGAATATGCAAGCCAAGTTGGGTTTTCAAAGAGAGAGTAATGGTAATTTCTCCTGCGTCTTTGAAAACAAGATTCCCCTCACTTGTTGCATATACCCAAACACATCCTCCTTTTGTCATTAGCAAAAAGCACTTAAAAAGATCTATACAAATATACTCCTTGAACATCTATATTTGATAATGAACATTTGTAGTGCCCCAAAAATAGGCCTATCAGATTTAATTAATTGATAATTAATTAATTACTAAGAATGACCAAAAACTATGTGATTTATAAAGTTTGTCAATAAATAATGAAAACTACATCGTTATGTAGAGTTTGACCGTCTAACTCTAACGGTTCAATCTGATTTCAACTCGGAGAAAGTTGGACAAAAAAGTGTACCCCGACTGGGACCAAAATTAGTCCCAATCAGAGACTTGCGTTTAGAATCGGAGGAAGTCAGCAGCCCGCTCCACTGAGATGCTAAAACAGTAGCAGAGAGGTCATCTCCCGTGGCTTCTTCCCATTTCGTCTTCATATATAAACCCCTCAAACCTTCACCATTCTTCACCATTCTTCCTCCAAATGAGAGAGCTAAGTGTGAGGAGTATTGTTGTGCTATAAATTTCGTGCGAAGTCGCTGGAGCTAGCCACAATCCTCGCTGGAAGTTTCACCGAAAAATTGTCAAAACCTCTTTTAAACATCGAGGTAAGCCCGTAGATATATCTAGTGACTAGAATGTTCATATAGGTTGTTTCTACGTTCATAAATTGTTGTTTGGTTGAGTTTTGTGTTCGATATACTTGAAGAACCAAGAATCATAAACCTTGAACTTATTGTTAAAACTATGAATTAGTGATTCAAAAATGATCTATGAACATTGGAGAACATTTCTATATAGTTTAATTGAAGTTTGGTAACTAAAAATGGTATTTTCAAAATTGAACTTGAAAGGAGGAAGAAGATGAAAAGTGATCGAAAAACCAGAGGGTGGATCGATCCACCCTATTGATCGATCACCTGGGATACTTCTTCTAGAGTGGATCAATCCAAGGTACTGGATCGATCCCCCGACCTGGTTGCTCCGAAGATATTTCTAAATATATTATTTTTGAGATCTAAAATCCTATTTTTGATACCAATTAATTATGATCTATATAAAAATGATTTTTCACAATAAAAATGATGTTTTTGACAAATAAAACCTTATGTGATGCATGACTGTAAGTTAGGGTGTTAACACTCGAAGCTAGGCCGTTATTTGCTATTGAATGTTATGTTGGTTGATGATTATGACGAATGATTATTATGGATGATTATGAATGATGAACCAACTGATTGAAATGATTATTGTTAATGATTGAACTATGATTAAAATGAATACATTGATGTTTATGAAATGATTTGTATTGTTAAGAATATCTAGAAGAACTCTAAGATATACCCATTTGGAAATTAATGATGACTATTAAGAATATTTAGGAGAACTCGAAGATGTATCCATATTGATGTTGGTTTCTAATACTATCTAGAAGACGTCTAAGATAGATTAGAAATAGGTCTTGCAGGTATAACTATAAATATGTTAGACAAACGTGCAACTCTAGAGGGGGGGTGAATAGAGTTGTTTTCAAGAATGTGCGTTTTTCACGAGAAAAAAAAATTTCGCAGGAATAAGTAAAGAGAGTAAGGGAAAGAAGAACACCGGGATTTATACTGGTTCACCACCTCGTGGCTAGTCCAGTCCTCCGAGAGACTCTCTCGAAAGTCCTACTAATCTTCAAGCTTCAACGGGTGCTTGAAAAACCGGTACAACTTGAGAACTTGAATCACACAAGCCTCACTTTCTTACAACAACAAGACTTGAGTTACACAAGTCTTATGAACAATCACTCAAAAGAGATTGAGTTATACAACACAAGAATGAAAGCTCACACAATTGAGCAAGTAGTGTTTGAAAGATTTAAGCTCTATGGATGACAACTTCTTTAACACTTAAAGAAAATATTTCTAACTCTCAAAAATAATATTTTGATGAGGAAGATGAAGCAAAGGATGAATATAGCTCAAAGAATATATTGGAGTGCAAGAGGTGTGTATTGAAATGAAGGAGAATGATGGATTAAATAGGCTGAGGAAAATAAAGCTGTTGAAGAAGGCTGATGATACCAGACATAATTAATCGATTAATTTAGGAATTTTAATCGATTAAAGTGTACAGAAGCGAAAGAGGCTTTTGCGCATGGTGCAAAATAATCGATTAATTTTGACAAAGTAATCGATTAGATGGCGCTGTCTCAACTAATCGATTAAATGAAGAAGATTAATCGATTAATTTAAGAAAAAGGCTTCAGCGAGAAATGCAATCTTAATCGATTAATTTTGAAGGAAAAATCGATTAGTCTGCGCTGTGAGAATTAATCGATTAAGAGAGTAAGAAAAATCGATTAATAATGAAGGCTTGAGAAATCCAGCGCTGTGAAATTGGATCTAATCGATTATTTTAGAATAATTAATCGATTAAAGTAAAAATAATGCGCAAACATAAAGGGCCCAAGCCAAGCGCGATTGGAAGCCCTTTGGCTTCTAACTCGTTGTTTGAGACAGCGAGAATAACGAAACGCTCCTCAAAGAAATAATATCCCTTATTCAATGAATTTGAATAGGGGAGAAAAGGTGAGTCCAAAAATTATTTTGTGTGTCAAACGATGTATACGAAAAATATTTAAAGTATATTTGTCTTGCCAAAAAAATCTGTAATCTTTAAAAAGAATGTTTTTAAGAAATTTTGACACACTTATTTTGAAACTGACTCAGTAAAAAATATTTTAGACAGAGGAAAAGTAATTTTTCAACTGACTTAAAAATAATAATTTTTATCCCTCAGAAAATAATTTGATTGTGCAGAAGATAATGTCATCCTTACAAAAATTCCTAGACTCAATAAAAATAAAAAGTCTTCGGAGTCTTCGCTTCACTTCAAAAAAAAACTGCGTAGGGGTGAGCGTGAATTTTATCGCCGAAACTTCTTGATGCCCTTCTTTGCTTTTCTCGATCCAAAAAAAAAATTTTCGAATATCGATTTAATCATCCTGTTTGTCATTCATCAAAACAAAAATAATCTAAAAAATAATAAAGGAGTTTGAACTCATGTCCAACAAAATATTCGGTGGCCTGGGTAAAAACGTACATACGAGATCCGCAAACCAAACTTGAGGATCACTCATTTGGGGATACCACCCAACCCGACAGTGAGCATTTCGCTATTCGATTTCTGGTTGACCTTAAGCGAAGGTAAGTTTAAGATTTTGAAAACCTTTTTGTAAATTGTATCTTAAACTAGGCCTAGCTTGAGGATTGGATAGAATTACATTAAATTAGAATGAAGTTTAAGAATTGGTTAAAAGTATCTTAAACTAAAATTCATTTAAGGGTTGGTAAACATTTAAAGAGATTGGCCTTAGACTAAGATAGTTTAAGGATATTGTTGAATGTTGAATATGAATATTGATTAAGGATAATGTTGAATGATGAATATTGATTACTAAATATTTGAACTAAATATTATGTGAATGATATCAAATGAATTGATTATGAATTGAGTTTCAATTTATATGGATGTTCGACGCATTATATATGCTTACTCAGTTTCAACGCTGATCGTCTAGTATGTTTTATTTGCTACACACAGGTAAACAAAAAGAATGAAGTGACATATTCTTGGAGGCAGATGGGGCGAGATGGTCGGAATGGATGTGTGTAGTCGAATTATTGTTTTAAAAGACATAAATTAATTATTTTTGTAATTGTGTTTTGTTAAGCTTCCACAACTTTAAATACTCCGTTATTATTTCGAATAATTTATTATGAAACAAAGTTAAAAATGTTTGAAATGTTTTGAATGGTTACGAATACCAAGTTTATACTTTAGTCTGAAAGATAGTGCACACCTAGACGGATTAGGGTGTTACAATTTGGTATCGGAGCAAATGGTTTTAAATCCGATCTTCAGATCAAAATTTGGATTTAAAAATATATACTTCCTTCGTCCACAAATAAACTTCCCGTTCACTATTCAAAAGGGTAAAACTTTATTCACTTTGTTGGTCTATTTTCGTCACCCATTTGATAAAATAATATAGTCATGTCACCTCTAGTTTTGTAGATCTTTTGATATAGTTTTCTAATATGCAATTTTTATTTTTAAATTTTACATAATTTCTCATATAAAATGATTTGAAAATAACTTCAGTCAAAGATCGTAACACGCAACGGGAAGTGTAATTGTAGACGGTGGGTGTGTGTGTGTGTGTGTGCTGGGTTTGGAGAAACGTATAAATTTCCATAAACGGAAAAAACGAAGAAGTCGTACGAAGCGCGTTGAAAGTCCAAACGTATCTCCACTTGTAGTCTTTATCTGATCAGACAGACCTTTTATTCACTTTCTCGAACAAGATCGGGTCCTTCAAGCTTTTGTTCACTTATCAGACAGACCTTTTCTTCACTTGAAGGACCCGATCTTGTTCGAAAACTGAAGAAAAGGTCTGTCTGATCAGAGAAAGACTACAAGTGGCTTCTGATTGACAGAAATCTTATGCTGACTTGAAACATCGCGAGATCGAATATAATGTTGATGACAAAGTGTTTTTGAAAGTCTCGCAGTGGAAGAAAGTGTTACGGTTCGGTAGGAAGGGAAAATTAAGTCTGAGATATATTGGACCCTATTGAATCACTGAACGTGTGGGTCCAGTAGCCTATCGGTTAAAACTCCCACCAGGACTGAACAAGATCCATGACGTGTTCCATGTGTCAATGTTGAAAAGATACCATTCCGATCCATCGCATATCTTGACTAAGGGAATCGTAACTCTTGACGAACAATTGACTTATGGGGAGAAACCCATGCAAATTCTGGCACGAGAGGTCAAACAATTGAGAAACAAATCTGTACCTTTAGTCAAAGTACTATGGAGGAATCACTCGATTGAAGAGGCAACATGGGAAACCAAAGAGTCAATGGGAACGCAATATCCGAACCTCTTCAATCAATGACTTAGGTAATTTCGAGGACGAAATTATTTTAAGGGGGAGAGAAATGTAACTTCCCGAAATTAGGCCTATCAGAATTAATTAATTGATAATTAATTAATTACTGAATAGGACCCAAAAATAAGTGAATTATAAAGTTTGTCAATAATTAATGAAAATTATATCGTTGTGTAGAGTTTGACTGTCTGATCACAACGATTCAATCAGATTCCAATTTGGAAAAATTTGGACCAGAAAGTGTACCCCGACTGGGACTGAAATTAGTCCCAATCACGGACTACACTCCAAACGGCGCTACTATGTTTGAACGGCGCACTAGCCGCTCTAGGATTCATCGTAATTTCTTCAGCTGGCTTCTTCCTCTTCCTTCCTCTATTTAAGAAATCCTATCTCTCAATTCTCCACCAAAACACTTCATATTTCCTTCTGTTCTTCTGCCCTGAGTGAGGAGAGTTTGCTGGTGCTTCCATTTTAGAGAGAGGTCGCCGGAGTTGAGAGCTTTTTTTGCTGGAAGTTTCGCCGTCGTTTTGCCGAAATCATCGTTTAACATTAAGGTAAGCCTGTACATATATCTAATGACTATAATGTTCATATAGGTCGTTTCTACGTTCATAAATGGTCATTTAGTTGAGTTTTGTGTTTGACATGTTTGAAGAACCAAGAATCATAAACCTTGAAATTGTTGTTAAAACTACGAACTAATGTTACCAAAATGATCTATGAACATTGGAGAACATTTCCATATAGTTTAATTGATGTTTGGTGCCTAAAAATGAAATTCCTGAACATTTCCATATATATATATATATATTATATATATATATATATATATATATATATATATATATATATATATATATATATATATATATATATATAGGTTCTGGTGAGAATGCAATCTTATGAAAGAAATAAGAATGAATCTGGTGCTTTAGATTGTGAGATCTAATGGTCAGGATTGCATCAAAAATAGTTGCACCAAAATGGTTTGAAAATGCATCATGTCGAAATGCACTATCTCAAAATCTGAGCGCAGCATGCAATCTGAGCCGCACGATGCATTAGATCCAAAGGTTAGATTTTATTCTTATTTCTTTAACCAAGGTGCATTCTCACGTGAACCGACCTCTATATATATATATATATATATATATATATATATATATATATATATATATATATATATATATATATATATATATATATATATATATATATATATATATATATATATATATATATATATATATATATATATATATATATATATATATATATTATATATATATATATATATATATATATATATATATATATATATATATATATATATATATATATATATATATATAATCAAGGGATTTTTATCAATATCAGGGAAATGTACACGGTACATGATTTGGGCTCGAAAGCCATTAATGGAAGCTTTTTGAAGAAATAAAATATAAGAATTCTAGAGAGAGGAATAATGGGCAGGGGAGAGAGTGAATTTGGCTTCCTTTATTTTGAGGGCAAACTCTCTCTTTTATAAGAAGGAGGGGGGCATCTTCGGAGGAATATTCTCTTATTCCTTTATTTTACTAAACAGGCTTGGTTTGAGTATTCTTCGTAAATAATTAGGAAATGTGGACTGGGCCACATATTATTTCCCATTAGTAGTAGTAGTAGTAGTAGTAGTAGTAGTAGTAGTAGTAATTGAAAGGTAACCATGCGAGGATAGGCAGCAGAATATAAAAATTTTAACATCCTAACATGATTATCCTACCCAGAATCACGTACTTAAACTTATAGTAAGTAAGAAATTTATACGTTTCTCCATAAACGGAAAAAACGAAGAAGTCGTATGAAGCGCGTTGAAAGTGCAAACGTAATCGTTCAAACGTCCGGTCTCCAACTTTGAAACACGAACAACGCTAGAGTCTACCACAATCTTTATGCTAGTAAAGATTATAGTAGTATAAAACATAAAGATTAAAATTGGGATAATAATAATCTTGTATATTTCTATAGAGAATATTTCTAATAATATTTAGAAATTATTATAGATATTTTCTATACACAAAATGATATTGATGGAACCAAAATAATATTTCTCTCTCCCTTGAAATGGTATGGCCAAAAATCCTCTACACATTCTCTTGAATGTGGTGTATTATTATTTAAAAAGGATTTTAAAGATCAATAATACACTTAATGACAAATTAGGAAATTTCCAACATCTTTAAAATGCAAAGTTAAAAAGCAATTTGTCCTCATTAATATCACATGGCCGAATGAATGATACGAGAAGGATTTACAAAATTCTTCTCCACTCAAATGTTCAAAATGTATTTCATTTGACACCAAAAATTAATATAAAATTCGTTTTGAATCAAATAAAAATACCAATATCATTTTTAAACAAGTATAAAATATTCTTCAAATAGTTTATGTCAAAATAATTATTTTCATAATTAAAATGACAAACCAAAATAAAAAATTCAATATATATATATATATATATATATAACCGAATTATATATATATATAATTATATTCCAAAATATTTTATTTTACTATTTTACAAATATACAAATTACTTATTATCTCATTGTTTAATCCTACTCCTTAAATTGTCCAAAGTGTGTGACTCGTATAGGCATTTATAAAACTGGCCACAGTATTGACTCTGCATCAATACTATAAGCAATAAGCGGTATCTAGCAACATATTATTTCCCCCATATTATAAGTTAAGACGTTTGCACTGTCAAAACCTTTCCACGACTCAGACTCCGTGTAACTGTATTCCTTTGTCTCAATGTCTAGACTTAATGCAAGGGATTAATAAAATCCAGCTTGTATCCATTAAGCCATTCACTAATTTATCAAGTCTGGCTGATAGGAACAGACATCATAAAATTATCTCAGCATGGCCATGCAATTTCCTCAGTCATAACTTATCAGTGGGCCCCATAAGACATTAATATCTTAAAAGAGTAGTTACAAATTCTATGTACGTAATCTACGTTTCCGAATACGCGCTGCGGCATACCCAAAACAAAGCCTGTATGCCATCCTTATTTCATATGGCTTAGGACAATGCATCAAAGCATGCGGGTTCACATATGAAGAAAACGTAATACTTCAAGTTGAAGGATAGTTACACATGTGGTCGCGCTAAAGATGCTTAGAGCATTACTAAAAGTTCAAGCAACATCTTTAGGATGGGTCGGTCCGGCATCCTAGCTATTATCTCCAGATAATATCTGCCCATGTGCAGACGTGAACACACTATCATTGACTATGAGAATAAGTCAAACATCCAACACACACTAGTCTCACATGCATTAACGATATCCTACTCTCGTTAATACTTGACTATAGACATTCAGATAAATATTTATTTCAAGATGTTAGTCTCATCACCAGAAAAATACTATCTGATAAACATCTTTAAATATAAATCTAGGAATATAATATTTGTTTACATTAGCATGAGATGTGTATACATATTATATCTACCTATACATGATAGAATAACAATAAACAAATGGTCATCAGGGCACAACTCCAACAGTAATAATAGTGGTGGTGGTGGTAGTGATATTAATAGTAATAGTAATAGCAATAATCATCACAATAACAATACCTAAGTAAAATTTGTTCCAATTAGGACTAAAAGATATGTGTTTTCTCTAAAGAGGACTATTATTGTTTTTTCCTAGATTTAGGAGTAAATTTCATGCGTGTATCCACATTTACCCTCAACCAACACGTCACTATTCCAAAGCTTTCTATTTTAATTAGGATTATATTATCATACTAGCGTCAACCCCGTGCTTCGCACGGGCTCGTATACATTCTAAACTTTTGATATTCTATAAATATAATTTTATTTATTTTAAATGAATATTTTTCACTTTAAGATATACGGTGTATATTTTTTTAAAACAAAGGTATACTTTAAATATTAATGTGCATGCACTAAAAGTTTATAACTATTTTATTAAAAATATTACATTAAATAAAATATAAAAATGCAAAAAACAATTTAATATCTTTGGAGGTGATATGTTTTTTTCATTTTTTGAAAGTGAAATATTTTTAAATTAATAATTGAGAGTTTTATACATACTCTTTTAAAAATTTTGCAATCAATATGCATGTTTAAAATAGGGAGTATATTTTACAATAGTGAAATATACATTTATAGAGTTGTTAGAAAATGTTAAAGTTTTATACAAAATATAATCAAAGTAATTTTTATTCATGCTAAAAAAATAATATTCATTTAATATAATACAATAAAATATATTAAAATATTTTTAAAAAGAAGCTTAAAGAACCAATGAAATTCCTCCATCTCATAATTAGTGTACATGTGGATGCACATGTGGCATGACACATGTCAACACCACAACCAAGAAACTCAACTTTACATATATACAAGCATTTTAACCCGTGTGACACACATGATTAAATGATTTTTTTGTTTGGAATTTGTAATTTTTCTTTACTACAACATTTTTTAGAAATCGAACAAAATAAAACATTGACCTTAAAAGTTAAAATATTGTTAAAGCATATAATATTTGCTCACGATAATTTTACTATAAGTGGGTATCTTATCTATCATTATAAGTTATGTTGTAAATGAAGAGAAAATTTTATTAGTTTTAAGTTCAGTAGTCAATATAATTTTTGAAGGAATATTATATTTATTTTATATTAAATAAAGTTATTATAATAATTATTAGATCAAAATGTTATTACTAAATGTTAAAAGTTCTCATTTTGTTTTAATTTGTTTTTATTTTTCTATAAAAATGATTTAATTTCCTTTATATTCTATTGACTGATTTTTAAGCTTAATTAGAATCTGAGCAAAATATTGTAGTAAAAATTTTCATTAATCATTTTATTTTATGCAATACCTTATTTATGTTCTAATTTTATTATATTACATAATTTATGTAATTATATCATGAATTAGTTGAAGGAGACTTCAAGTCAATGCTCTTGATGACTACATGTTTATTGAGGTGTTAAAAAAATGTCCAGTCAGCATGCCACATGTCGTAATTCTAGAACTCCAACTCTCCTTTTATATATATATATATATATATATATATATATATATATATATATATATATATATATATATATATATATATATATATATATATATAATATATATATATATATATATAATATATATATATATATATATATAAAGATATAGGATTTACAAGATAATCATCAATAACTTCTCCTATTTTTTAGGTAATGATTACTCCATTTTCCCTTCCATTAACATTTTGTATCTTCCGCATGTTTCTCGTGTTCAACCTCTGGACTTATCAACACCGTTATCCACCAGACCTGCTCCTCATATGATTCTAATTTCTACATGTGTTTTTCATAATTGCCTTCTGTTTCATATTTCGTTCATGCGCCCACACCCGTCACCATCCATCTTTTGTTGCCATTTGACGGTGAATGGAATGTAGATGCCACTTCAGTAATTCGTAATATAGTTCCTTAAAAATTAATTAATAATATCTAGTGAGGAGATAATGTCAGTGATGGTGGACATTACTTAAGTAATGCCTAATGAATAATGACCAATGGTCCTATATTGGAAAATAAAAATATATGGTCCTATATTGAGAAAGTCATTATGTATTAGTCCTATTTAGGTAAATTCCTCTTAAAAATTTTGTTTACAAGATTTTGTATATGTTCGATTCCTCCTCAACACACGTGATTGATGATGGTTCGAGCATTCAATCCTACTTATTTACATTTCATTTTCTACTCATTAATGTCGTCCTTATTTATCTTTATCGTCTATTATAGTGTCTATTTTTATCTTTATTACTATGGTCATTAATGTCCTAATTTATCGATTATGTCCAACATACTACTGTGCATAATGTCTAAATAGTTCAAGATGGTCTTTTAATCAATCATCTTTTTAGCGATTTACAATGTCCTTGTCCCTATTCATGTCTAAAGTATCCTTAAATGACCACAGACATGTATTCTGCATAATGTCTAATACAATCCAAGATGGTCGCTTAATCAGTCTTCTTGTAGTCCTTTATTATGTCTTCCTACTAGTCACTATATAACGTACCCTTTTTTGTACAAAACTATATAATGTACACTTAAATGACCTTAGACATATTTTCTTCCTAACATTTAATACAATCCATGGTGATCTTTTAATCAATGTTCCTGTATTGTTTTATAACATCCTCGTCCACCAACTTATTTAATATGTGCTTAAATGCCCTTGCACACATACATTGGTCTTAAAGTCTATTACACTTCACATTGGTCTTTAATGGATGTTTGTCATAGTGAATATAATGTCTTCAATTTTTTACCAAAAATAATAATTGCATAATTTCTTATTTACTTTTTTTATTGCCTTATCTTGTTTCTTAGCATTATCCATTATGACAAGTGAAAAGTGTCTCTTTTACCATTTACTCCGTATATCATTTTTGTAACTTTTTATGTTTACTTTCGCATTTCTCGTGATCCTTTATTAGGTATAATCGTAAATAATAATGCCCTACCGATGCACGTCAAGGCACAACAAGGCAAGCTACGTATAACATTCTTCCAGAACTTGGTAAACACAATTTTTATGATGCAACAACAAAGCCTTGCGCCCTGAATTCCATTGTTAAGTTACTGACAGGCGAAGGGAGCATGGCATTATAATGATGAAGTATAAGAAGGCGTGGCTCGCCAAGGAGAAGGCCTTTATGAATTTATGTGCAAGCAAGTCATTTACTTCCTCCGTTCCCAATTTGATTACAAATTGCGGGTTACGGAGTAAAATTTTCTACTTTTTGAAATCATTTTATTTACAAATTGGTATATCAATAAGTTATAAAAATTACATATTAAAAAACTACATCAAAAGTTCTACAAAACAAGAGGTGACAATAATATTTTATTTTATCAAATAATTCATGAAATCGCGTAAACAAACAAAAGTTATCGAAAGGAGAGAGAAAAAAGATTGTGATCTATTTATGGACGGAAGGAGTATTTCTTGTTCTCAGCTATGCTTCATACTCTTACTCTAAGGACTTGTTTTTCCCTAACCCCAATTATATCAATGTTCTTTATTTTACACATGTTCTCTACTCTTATTTTAATGGTCTGTATATTTTTTGCCTGCCACAAATTATACCGATATTCTACCTTCCAATTATATGTATGTTTCTTTATAGAAATATTTGCACTAAATAGTACTAAAACCTAAGTCATTTTCCTAAATAACACTTAAATTGTTTTATTTTCTAAATAGCACTTAATAATGTCTAGAATGACAAATAATGATCAGTGATGGCGAACATTTACTTGAATAATGACTAATAGATAATGACTAAAAGTGCTACATTTGGAAAAACTCATATGATGCTATTTAGAGAAAGTTTTTATGTTTTAGTGCTATTTAAGTACATTCCTTTCTTTATATGCTAATCTTCTTTTATTCGTAGTTGTATTTTCTACTTTTGCCCTAAGCTACTCGTTGGATTTTAAACTATATCATACACTTAATGCACTAATGTGTAACCTTCACCACATAATAAAAGCCTTCAAATTTCCATATGTATTACGATCATTCACATTGATGATTATTTAATTTGATAACCGCACTTGACCATAATATTATTGAATGGCCAATATTATCGCCGTTTCTTTAGCAATTCTTTCGGAGAAAGTTTTTTTTAACATTAAAGTTTACTAGAGTTTATGGTGGAGGCTATTGTGGTCATTTTGCCTAAGAGAACGTTGGGTCACATAGGACAACTCCTATGTTGGGAAAAGCTGAATGTTTAGATCCTATTCCAGTAAATTACTCCTAATACTAATACTAATACTACTTCTCCGTCCCAAATTATAATGTCTGTTCATTATTCATAGGATAAAACTTCATTTACTTTCTTTCTCTATTTTCGTTAGCAATTTGATAAAATAAAATACTATTGTCACTATTAGTTTTGTAAATCTTTTGATGTAGTATTTTAATATGTAATTTTTATTTTTCAACTATATACCACTTGTCATATAAAATGATTTGAAAATAATTCCAGTCAAACATCATAAACCAAAATAGGCGTTACAAAATGGGACGGAGGGAGTAATAATAATAATAATAATAATAACAATAATAATAGTAATAATAATAATAATAATAATAATAATAATAATAATAATAATAATAATAATAATAATAATAATAATAATAATAATAATAATAATAATAATAATAATAATAATAATAATAATAATAATAATAATAATAATAAAAACGAAAAATAGGAAAATCCCCGGAGAAATTTTTTGGATATTTTAGAGTGTATATGGTACATCCGGATGTACATAGAGATAGGTACATCCATGTAGTACTCATTCCGAAGTATAGTAGTACTCATTCTCGCACAAGCATAATGGTTCATTTGAAAAACGTGATACACATTCTGAAATAACGCAGTACTCATTCGGAAATAATGTCGTACTCATTTTTACAAATTTGTTGAATATTCATTTACGAATAATATAATATTCATTCTAAAACTCACTAGTACTCATTCCCATGTAAACTAGTACTCAATCTTAAACAACCTACCGTTCATGTCCCATTCATATGTCGTTGAAATCTGGTAGGAAGCCTTCATCATCCTCCGCCGATCGGACTTCCAAACAACCTTCATCTTCATCGTGTAATCGCCTGACCTTCATCCGCAAATCGCCGATCCGGAATCCAATCAATCCCATCACGCAGCTTCCTGCCGTTCAATTCGTCCGTTCTTGCCCCAGTTCCTCCGTTCGCCCTAATTAATTGCAGGCTGTACGGTTCTTCGCGTACAGCCGGATGTACGGTATAATTTGCGAATATTTTAGGATACCCAGAAGTATATTTTTAAAAATGATGGGACCCAAAAGTTAATTTTACACAACAACAATTTATGGGGAGAAGACCAAGCGTGAGAAATCCGAGTTGAATAGCATGAAAGTGGAGGAAGGATTGGGAGGAAGCCATGGTACAAAACTTCTCTACAAAAAGCAGACCATAGTATCCGATTCTTTGCTTTTTGTTTCACAGTTTGCAAATTGCAATCCTCGGTCTATTTCTTCTTTCCCTAACCATTTTCTCCCGTTTCAAAAATGTGCTCCTCTTTCCGTTTCTCCTCTCGATCCTGAATCTTTTCGACTGCATCGCCTTATCAATTTCTCCTCCACCATATAGGTATGTTTTATGCGTCTTTTATTTTAAAGATGCGTATCAATCCATTTATGCAATGATCTCCTTTTGTTTTCAATCGGAAAGATCTCCTTTTTTTCTAGGGATTTTGTGATTCCAATCCATGTTCGATTTTCATCTTACTGTTTGGTGCGAATATGATCTATATGTACTATTCCGTCAGTTTGTTGAGAGTCATCCACAAACAATCTATCTGCTATTTCTAACGTCGTGGAGTCTTTGGAGAGATTTTGTGGGAAGTGTAAATGATGTTCTCTTCATGTGAAAGCTTTTAAGTAATAAATGTTGGCTGTTAAACAAGTTACACTTGATCTTAGCAGCTATTGTCAGCGGCTAGAATTGTTTGTTTAGAATACTTGAGCCTGCTTCTCCATGGCTGTTATTCATCTCTACACTTGGTTACTAATTTCTACATTCAAAATGTTTACTAAATCTTGACATCTATTTTACTGAACATTCACACTTTCAGGCTCGAAGAGCCTAATGTTCATTTTGTACTCCCTTTGTGGTGCGGAGCTCATTGTAATTGGGACCTTCGCTAGACATGCACCTTAGCCCTATAGTCTTTCATTCCTGAATGGCTATATAGTGTGTTCTTAAAAAAAGGAATGCACTTAAATATAGAAAGTAAAACGTAGAGATTCATAAACTAAGAGCAAACCAGTAAAAAGTAAAGTTTGAAGATTCTCTATACTACACTGTATTATGAAAGAGAGATCCCAAATCAGGTTTCATAATAAAAGTAAAAGCACAAATAAAATTGTTTCTTCTTTACAATAAATACTGTTAAACACAAATTTGTGTTTTCTTTTGCTATCACCCTCTCAATTCTTTTCTACCCTTTCCCTCTAGGCTTTTTTGTTGAACAACTTACGCACCTCTAGAGGGGGGGTGAATAGAGGTGTTCTTCAAAAATCAAAACTTTTGGAAGATTAAACAAAAAATTCGCAGGATTATGTCAACCACAAGAAGACAAAGAAGAAGAGAAGGAGCAACACACGATGTATACTAGTTCGGCCTAATGCCTACGTCCAGTCCCCGAAGCAAACGTGCCCGAGATTCCACTAACTTCGTCAAGCTTAACAGAGTTTGACAATCCAATTACAACTCGAGAACTTGAATTCACAAGCCTCTAACCTTTCCACCGAAGTCTTGATTTCACAAGACTCAGGATTTCTCTCCAAAACTTGAATTATAACAACTTCAAGTTTTTACAATTCACACACCTTTACAAAACAAAGTGCACAGCAGAAATACTCTTCAAATTAAGAGTGGATTGCTGTAGAATACAAGATCTTATAGAGTATGGCACACTAGTACTCTCCAAAACTCAAGCAGATATTGATTTCTTGAAGAATCGCTTGGAAGTATTGTTGAAGGATCAAAAGTATGAATTGAAATGCTTGGTTCATCAAAAGAATATGTTTGAATGGATATATATAATGTTCTTCAAGCAAAAGAGCCGTTGTATGGAAGTTATGGAAGAAGAGGATGGATAACTTCCTTAAAAACTGACGACTTATTCGAATAAACTCAGACTTATTCGAATAGATCAGAGTGAAAAACGCAGACTTATTCGACTAAGTGAAGACTTATTCGATTAAGTCACTGCAGGATTGAAGAAATGAGCTTCAGGACTTATTCGAATAATTTGCTAACTGTTCGAATAGGGCAGAGTTAAGAACTCTAACTTATTCGAATAAAACAAGGGTTATTCGAATAGTTCACTGCGAATCCACAAAAAAATAGTCCACAACTATTCAAATAATTTTAGAACTATTCGAATAGTTCTCACACTTTTAAAAATGTTATTTTGCAACTGACTCAAAAACAATTTGAAGGGTTTTTGGAAAATATTTTCAAGGAGGGAAAAACAACTAACGTGCCATACACTTTAACAAGTATGCTAAGACCTAAACGAAGACCAAAAACACTATATCTTCACACTTGTCTTGAGATCCAATGCATGATTGTGAAGATCAACATCCAAAGTGCCAAGCCCACGAGATAGTTGTCATTATCAAAACACAAGGGTCAACATTTTTTTAGAGCACTGTTGACCCGTCCACCTAAAGTATTTGCATTTAAGTGCTATGCACTGGTGACTTTTGTAAATAGCATCTCGACCTGCTGCCTGCAGGTTGTGAAATATGGATTCCTTGGTTGGATGTAGGGATTCAGCACCGATCCTATTGGGTTGTTGTTGCGCAATGCCTAAAGGAATTGTAAAGATTAGTTACTCTACCAAACAGCATCTCTACGTGCATCATTTTATTCTTGAGTTTTCTCATTCTGCTTGTGTCTCAGTTCACTATTTTATTGTATTGACTTGTTAACCTTCAAGTGACTTTTTCCATGAGACTTAGGGGGGTGTATTCAACATAGATTTTAAAAGATTGTGTTAGATTTTTTATAATCTATAGACTTTGTAAGATTTATGGATTGTTTTAATTCTATGTAGACTTCAATAGATTTCTATCTATTATACTGTAAAGATTTATCAAGATTCTAATGGATTATTCCCAGCCCAAAGTGTTAAAAAAAGAAAAAAATTAAAAAAAAGAGACTGAAGGGTCTGGATTGAAGCGAGACATTCATGATCTGGATTGAAACCGTGTCGCCTCCCAAGCCGAAGGCTCTGCAACGCCGAAGGCTTTGGATTGAAGCGGAAGGCTCTGCAACGGTGTCGCCTCCGATCCCAAGCCGCCTCCCGCCGTCCCGCCGCATATGATGGAGAGGAGCCCCCTCACTCCCCTCCCCCCGCCCCTACCCAGCTTCTCCCCATCAAGCCCCTGTAGCGGTCTATCACGATGCCCAGTGGTAGACAAAAACAAGAACACCAGTACATGGAAGTAACCATAACAAAAACAACATAAACAAGTACTTAACATTCCATGGGAACCTCACAAACTGGACCCCAAAAACCATTGACAGTCATACACCAAATCCGCAGGATGAATAGTGAAATCCCAATCTCAAAAGTCCAAAAATCGAATGGAAATCAAACGGGTGGGAAACCAACCTTATACATCAACAATGGATTACAAAACGCCCAGGAATTCAGTAGGTTAGCCATCAAAAGTTCTTCAAACGCCGTGAATCAAAAGACAAAAATCGCAAATGAACAGTGACCACGCTGGCGTTGACCTTTGATTTCTCAAAATTCATATAAAAAATCAGCAAGATAAGCTCTAATACGGAATCCCCAGCTGTAGGTGATCCTAGAGTTCCAAAAATCTGAAGCTTTGAGCTCAAGATGGTGGAGTGATGGCGAAGAACCATCTCGCGGTTCTGTTCATCTCAGGGATTCTAGTGAGAGAAGTAAAGAGCATCCAGATTGGAGTGGAGGAGGAGGAAGAAGAGCATCCAGATTGGCCTCATCGAAGAAGAAGAGGGGGGAGGCGTGGAAGACCGATAGAAGAAGGATAAGAAGAAAGAATCCGCAAAATCCAAGGTCTGTTGATCGGATTTGGAACGGGATTTATATTTATATGCAAGGCATAAAAATCCATCACAATCCACATTATTAAAAATCTTTCAAAAATCTATCAATTTTCTAATACCATTATATTTAGAAGAATATTTTAAAATCTGAGTTGAATACACCCAGATTTTAAATGACTTTTTAAAATCTAAATTGAATACCTATTGATTTTCAGAATTCAAAAAAATTCATCAGAATCCTTATTGAATACACCCCCCTTAGTATTATTTTTCATTTATGTGCATTAATGACTTTGGAAAAAGGGAAATGTTTTACGAGTTTTTTGGAAATTAAATTGCTGATGTTGCATAGATGGAGAGAAGATATATATGGCACTGTAGTCTGGCTGTGATGATACAATGGTAAACATCAAAACCTCACATCGTCCTATCATATCGTATCGACCTATACGACCTTCTGATTTAGAAGTTCTTGAGAAGATCCATGGTGATTTGTTCCCTATCAGGTCAGGTGATCGCTAATTGTGTGTTCATTGTTTTTATCTCAATTGTGCTAGTTATAAATTCTAAATATGCATTTGATGTTGAAAATTGTCTAATTTTTGTATATCAGGTATGAATCTGAGTTTTTCCAAAATGTTGTAAATGGACGTGACATTGTATCGTGGGGAGCTGTTGATTGCAATAGGCCCAATGATCAAAGTGATGAACTTATTGGATTTGTTACTGCACGAACTCTCACCGCAAGAGATTCTGAGGTGGGTTTGCTTCATGTCTGTTTTCAAGTAATGGGATCTTGTACAAGTCTTTCTCGATAGAATATCCAAAAATGACACTAATTTTTTGAGACAAACCCTGTTTGATGCCAAACTCCTCACGAGCCTCATGTAGCCCTCTATATTAACCTAAGTCTCTTATTGGTCACACTTACCCCTTCAAAAAAATTGATTTTTGATATGCTTTATATGCAAATATTTTTTTAACACTAACAAGATAAGGCACACGAATTAAGCTGTAATTGATGATATGACTAGTTGAAACATATAAAACACATAAACAGCTTGAACTTTTGATTCAATTTGGGCTGAGTTTTGTTGATTTACAATGCGTTCTTATCACTCCAAAATCCAAATGATCTTATCATGATATACATCATTCTCCATATACCTACTCGTGTTAGTTTTTATAGCTTCTGCATACACGACATGTCCAAAGTCAATTAGGACTTTTCTTTAAGGTTTATGTTCATTAATGATTATAAGGGATACTAAATGGGGTACTTGAAGACTTCAAGGCTTTTTGTTGAAAGTTCAATGCCTTTTTTTGGGGGGGGGGGATTTGGAAGGTCTTTGTTTATTTGTGATGTTGATCTCTGTACAGGTGGATGATTTGATCAGGTTTGACCCATTGAAGCCCGACCAGACTCTAGTTTATATATTGACACTGGGAGTCTTAGAATCTTATAGGAACAATGGCATTGGTGAGGTTTTGCATTTTTTTTATAAACACTTAAAAAAGCTGCTGCTAGTTACTAATGGTTGTTCCCCGTGTTGGAGTTTTAGCGTGTTCTCTGATCCGTGAGGTCATAAAATATGCATCAAGCATCCCAACCTGCCAAGCAGTGTATCTGCATGTGATCTCTTACAATGAACCAGCAATCTTCTTGTACCAGAAAATGTCATTCAAGTGTGAACGGAAATTGCATTCTTTTTATCTGATTGAAGGCCATTATTATGATGCATTCTTGTTCATATACTACGTAAACTGTGGCCGTTCTCCTTGCTCACCCCTGTAAGTAGAATTTTTTTGAATGCACTTCACTCATGCTATGATAAGTGCTCCAGAAAATCTCGTTTATTTTCATTGCTTGAAATTAACTAGAGTTCGTTGTGTGTTCAAGGAAAATATGATAGTTAAAGTGTCTTATTGGAATTTTTTTCTCTAAATTCAGCCTTCCATAGTTCCATTACTGATTAGTCATTGAACTTTTATTTTACAGAGAGGTTGTAACCCTCTTGATCTCTATTGCCAAGAGTAGATTTAAGTCAATTTCTTCAAAGTTGTGGAAATGTGAAGAAAGAAAGACATCCATGTGGGCCAGATGCAAGGAATCGGGTTGCGTTCTCCCTACAACACAGAACAAGAGGACACAACTTAAACTGCATGAAGATTTCAAATGTGTGAAAAATTGATGACAAGGTATAAATAATATTGTGTCGAATTGTTAGTGCACTTGTCATGATCAACATGCTTGGAAAAGTAAAGAAATTGTGTCTTGTTTCATGCTTCTACTAGTAGAGGCACATTTAATCTGTGTCCTTCAGGGAAGAGATTACACTGATATATGTCACTTGTTTTATCCTTGTAAGTGTAACCAGGCCATGTGTAAATATGTGTGCTTGTAATCGACCATATTGATAGTACCTGTGCACGCGCTTTGAGATTTCTTAATTGTTAAGTTGAAGACTCGAAGTGTTAATTTTTTTTTCTTTTTTTTGATCAAAGACTCGGCTCGAAGTGTTAGTAAAACTAAGAATAGAAATGATTTGTTTTAGAATGTTTATTGATTTCACAATTACAAGTAATTTTTTATTAATACTAGGAAAAGCAACTTCTCGTAGACACAAATTAATTTATACTTCCTCCGTCCTAGGTATTTGTTATTTTTTTGTTTTTTGTAATTAATTAAGACTGACATTTGATTTATAATAAAATAATAATTACATGGTATACTAATTAGACAAAATATTTGGAATATATTTAACAAAATAAATCTAAGAAAATTATTCTTGTGTCAATATCTATTATAATTTTTATTTGAATAATGATTAAAGTTAATAAAATTTGACGGCAAAAAGTTAAAGCTGAACAAATATTTTGAAATGGTATTTTTACTAGCATTTCTTAGCATTACCTATACCTAGCCTATTACTCGATCTACGGGAGTTGCTCGAAGTGGTACCCATTGCTTCTTTAGTGTGCTTCCTACTACCGCTTCTTTACTATGCTTCACACTACCGCTTCTTTAATGTGCTTCCCACTACGTTCCCGCCCTCTAAATTTCTCCATACTTACCATCCCCTATTTGTAATTACGACCTAGAGCACTTGTCCTTCAACGCTACATTATCCGATTGTCATCATTGACTAGGTCAATTCAGAGAACTTTGATTTTGTTAAGGGTTTACGTTCATACGTTCAATCGATTAATTAGTTGTCTATTCTTGTACCCCTGTGGCTTTCATGTTGATTCTTAGGTTTTACAAGGAAGCAATTATGTTTTCTTTACAGGGTTATTTTGTTCTGATTTTGATTTAATTTTTCTATTCTAATATCTAAAAATTTGACCGCAAATTTTGAAATTTCAGCTGTAATTATTTTTAATCTCTGAATTATTTCGTTAAAAAAATAATTTCTTAAAAGAAGCAATTATGTTTTCTTTACAAGGTTCATTTGTTCCAATTTTTATTTAAATTCTGACTGTGATATCTAAAAAGTTGACCACAAATCTTGGATTTTCAATTGTAATTATTTCTAATCTCTGGAGTATTTCATTAAAAAATAATTTCTTAAAAGATATTAATGTTTTACCTTTCCTAAGTTTGAGTTCTTTGTTAGTTGTTCCACAATGATCCAAGCATGAAATCATGAGATTAAATACGAGTCTTTTGTTATTAAGTCTTTTCTCACACATGATTGTACAGTGAGGCTGAAATGAAAATAATCGTGTTACAACTGCTTTGAGATATTACCGACAAATTTTGTAAGAGCATTACAAGCTTTGACATGGTTGACAACCATACCTTATTTCCTACAAATGATTTGCGTGCACGAGAAATCAGATCAAAGGACAACTTAAACGTAAGTGATGAATATCTTCTGTCCAAACCCAACCTTAGCGTTGAACAAAAGTCAGCCTTTGATTGCATCAATGATGGTTGAAGTTTTTTTTCCCGTTGAGAACCGTGGTGGAACTCGAAAAACCTTCTTATATAAAGAACTATTGGCTACTTTTAAGAGCAAGAAATATATAGCTTTGGCAACTTCAACATCAGGCATCATTGCATCTATTGTTCCAGGTGGTCGAACAACACATTCCATATTCAATTACAAATTTCATCAGATAACAACTACACGTGTAACTTGGAAAACAAAGTGCAGAAGCTGCATTACTTAAAGAAGCAAAATTGATCATTTGGGATAAAATCATGATGGCTAATTGAGCAATAATAAAAGCGCTGGACATAATGCTTAGAGATCTTAAGCCCTGTGATGACCTATTTGGAGGGAAAGTAGTAGTCTTTGGAGGCGACCTACACAAGAATTATCATTAATCAAACATGTAAACAAGTAAGACTCCATTAATGCTTGTATTGAAAAGTCATCGCAAATTTAACCAAACATAAAATGGCTAACATTGGTTGAAAGCATCCGAGCACGAAGTGACCCTGGCTTTGTGAATATTTAATGAACATTGGAAACTGAACAAAACCAACTATTTGTGGCTAGAAAATTCAAGTTCATTCCAACTTCCTTATTTGCGATACAAGCTACCTAAGCGCATTGACAGCCTTGCTCAGTAGCGTTTATCCAAACTCTAATCTTTTCCACCAAGATCCATTTTCCTTGATGGATAGAATAGTTTTAACTCTCACAAAATCACAAATGATCACGTAGATGAAATAAATTTACTCATTAATAAATTTTCTGGTGAACTAAGAATTTACAGATACATAGTTGCCAAGATCTTTTATGTACATTATCATTTCCATGCCTACCTCCTCACACATTTGTTCTAAAAAAACTGTCTAGTCATCCTCTCGAGGAATTTGAATACCAGTGAAGGTCTATGAAACGAAACATGTTTAATATGAGATTCGTTCATTGATCATCTGGTCAGCTACTATATAGCAGTCGGTGAACACAAAAAACATGTCTTCATATTAAGAATACCACTCGAGATATCAAAACACAATCATTGCACAATTCCTTTTAAAAGAACTCAATTTCTTATCAAACTTTGCTTGGCAATGACAATTAACAAATCACAAAGACAAATGCTGGACTTTGCTGGAATCTACTTGAAACAACCTATCTTCTCCCATTGCCAATCATACGTTGCTATGCCACGAGCATAAGATGCGGCTTTCATCGAGCTTTTCATTCACGATGACTGTTGATGTGATAAGTTAACAAACATTACTGCCAATATAGTATACAAAGCAATATTGGAAAACATTTTACCCCCTCAATTTATCTTCATCCAGGTATATTATTGAAATACATTTCACCCCCTCCATTTAGTATTATCTTCTCTATTAGCGTATAAACACAACTCTTTGAATATTACCAATAACTTCTTTGCATGTATAAGCACACATTACCGATAGGTGTCCAAAGTGTTAATGCTAAAGACACTAGATTTTCTTGGAAAGAAATAGCATTAATATTTCTTTGGAGTGGAATCTAATGAATTTTAACACACATTCCAAGTTTAGATGTCATGTACATCACTAGAGAGTTTATAATACTTTAAAAGGCAGAATTCAATATAAAAATAAAGAAAATGATTATGAAGATGAGAAAACCACAATTGCAAATGATAGAGTATGTATAAACTAATAAAAATTAAATTATGTGTTTAAATTATAAGACATGGGCTTCCCTATTTATATTTTTTATTGTCTATAAATTGTGATTGTCTAGATTAAGTATTCTGCATGGTTACGTCATATAGCCTCTGTGAACTTTTACGGGAAAAAAAAATGAAAAATAGGAAGAGAACTAATGTGATCGTTTTATTAGTTGTCAGTATGCATATATCTCATACTGCTTTGTAGCTAATATTCCCTTTGTTAACCAATACCAATCTCCCCATATGCAACGTTTTTATGAAGAAAGATACTTCTTTGTTTAAAGTTAGTTGCTTGAGATACATATAATTCTCTTGTTCTATTCGGTTCTTTACATGCGTTTTCCCCCTTTTGAATGAAAATAATACAAATGTTTTCTAAAAGCCAAAACCTACTTTAAATTTTTAAGGTGTTTAAAAAGATTTTATCCTTGTTTTTTGTTTTGTTATAGGATTTACTCTTTGTTTTGCACTTTTCTTTACATGTTTTTCAATACCATTGATTGTTCCTTTAAAGTGAACCTCATCCGATTTGTGCTCTTGTTAGTACTAGAATAAAAAAGTGTGATAGGAATAGGCGTCGAGTTGAAGAGTACGCTTTCAACCTTATTTTAACTTGTACAATTTTTTGAAGTTAATTTAGACCATCCTTCCCAGACTCTAATTTTTCAAGCTCTTATACCTAAAAAAATGCATACAAAATAAAATAAAATAGAGTTAATAAAAAATACCATTTCTAAAAAAATTTCTCCAAGCTCCTTTACTTGAAGAATACTTACAAAATACTACAAAATAAGATTACTAAAACTACATACTCTAAAATTTTGTGGATCATAGATTAGGCTATGTAAGTGTCACTTATTGCTTTATGTTCTTATCTTGTGTTTTGTTTCAATATATTTATTACCCAACTTTACAATATGAACAGCTCGCTACATAAAAATTTCTTTACACATTTTTTTGATTTTAATATTTATTTTACAAGCTCCTATTTGGTTTTAGTTTGAAAATGAGAATTTAGAATTTCATACTCATCACGCGTTCTTTAATCTTACAATTTCAATGGCTATGAATTTAGTAAAACTCTATATTATCTAATTAAGTACTTGTATTGCTTCTGTTGTGTTCGTTTAACAATTTCAAATTCAACAATACTATAGGTACTTGCATTTTCACATTTACTCACTATTACATTGTATTATATGATGATATACCCGCGGTACCCACGAAAGTCCTTAAACAAATTACCGGATTAATGACTAAATCTTACGACCTTTTTTGGAATGAATATACCCCTCCTAAACCCAAATCCTTAACCATAATGTCCTTTAGTATATCTTCACCTTAAAAACACCCCAAAGAACAACCCATTCCCTTCCCTTTTTACCCTAGGCCGAACCCACCTTACCCCCACCCTTTCTCATCAAAAACACACCATTAAACACATCCCATTAAACTCATCAAATGACCCACAAATATCTCACCTCTTTTCCTTAAGGTATGGCCGAAAAACAAGAGCCAAAAACAACCCATATCATCCCCATAATAAACCCCAACATATGGATCCCTTTGCCCCCTACCCAAACAGCATTCACATCACCCATTTTAACCACCAAATAAACCCTACAACTCCACTCCAAAGCTAAGAATAAAACACCCCTTTTGTTGTGATATGTGGGGCGTGTATACCCATCAAAACCAGCCATGTCTCACACCCTCCTTACCCCACCCTTGGGCCGCCCCTTTCCACTTCACACCCACCATATTTTAACCACCATAATAAACCAAGGAAGCTAATATATCTCACACCCCTTTTCCCTCTAATAAGGCCGAACCACATCCCCTCAAATCCCCACAAATATCTTCTCAAAACATAACCTAGCTTCCTCACACCTCCCTTCCCACTAATGACCGAAATACTCAATCCCCACAAATACTACCATCAAGTCTTAATTCATTCCACTAAGGCACATCATATTAAGTCATATTTTGGTGATTTGATTTAGGAACAAAGCTTGTAATTTCCCCGTTTCCCTTGTTATTTATTTCGGCCATAGGCCTCATTTGTAACACACATTGAACTTTCATTTTTCAAGTAATAAACTTTTGTGTTTGTTATCTTCAAATCCTAATTTCTATATCTTAAGGTTTGTTGCCTTAAGTGTGAGTATTAGGTTCTAGATATTTGATTAAGTGTGTTATATCTTAATTGAATTCTAGACTCAACCCGAAGTGAGGATAAGAGTGTGTTATATCTCTTAAAACCCTACTTGGTTTTATCCCCCTTTTCTTTTCCTCCCTCTCTCCCTTTTCAGACCTTACACACTCTCACACCAAGGCTATATTTCCTACCTCCTTTATCACAAAACACAACCCTTTTTCCCTCCCTTACACCATTCGGCCATCATCATACAAACCCCACAACCATACTTCCCTTCCTTCCCTCCTCATAAAATACCTAAACTATACCATCACCTCCTCCCTTATATTCGGCCATCATAATCCCCCCTTCAACCCTTAGCTTACTCCTATCATTTGGTATCAGAGCTTGTTCTTTCAACATCTCTAAGGACCAAGAACACTCTTCCCTTTTTCCTCTTTCATTTTTCTTTTCTCGGCCATCTCCTTTTTCATACTTTCATTCCAGAAAGGATCATAACTTTTAGACATTATTTCGTTGATTTGTTTAATGACTTCGGGCTTGGTAGTGGTACCCGGGGATATATCAACTTATTTGTTTGAGGATATTAGGATCAACTGTGGCACCAGGGGATACAACACCTAGTCGCACTTTATGATAATACGGACGTCATAACGTCTCAAGACTAGTATGTACGAGATGAGATAGTTGCATCTCATAGACTATAGGTATTGTGATATCTTGATCTGTACATAGGTGCATATTATATCGATAATCTATACGTAGGTGCATATTATATATGGATGACGTAGGGGATAGTTGGTTTTTGGCCAGAAAAAGGGAAGGGAAAGAGAGGTGGAAGGGAAGTGTGTTCTTGGTCCTTAAGGATGTGGAACAATGAGCTTTGATACCAAATAATATATCTTAGCTTAGGTTTGAAGGGGGGAGGAGATGGCCGAAATAAAGGAGGGGAAATGAGGGGATATTTTGAGATGGTTTAAGGGTGTATGACTAGGGAAGAAAAGGGTCTGTTTGAGGGTGTTTGTAAAGGGGAAGAATAAGGGGAAGAGATAAAACCAAGTTGGTTTTAAGAGATATTGTTAGATGTTCGGGAGCATCCACGAAGACTTTCCGTAGCCCACAAAAGGAAAGGCGGATCAGGAGAATAAAGCCGAAGTGTGGCAACATTATTTGGGTTAAATTCACTCTGTTGCCCTATCTCAATGCCCAAACTAACACCGTGGTTGCCCTACACCCCCCTAGGCCGAACCAACACCCCACCCAATCTTGAACATCCAAAACATTTCCTTTTCAAAATGAAGTTTTTCCTACTCTTATTTTATCCCCTAGCAAAAATAAGAGGGTGTAAACCAAAACCTTTTTGTTTGTTATTTTTCTTCTTTTAAGCCTTTTAATAAACAAGTAAAACCTTCCCTTCCTCCCTTTTATTTCCTGGCCAATTAAACCTCACAATCCCAACATAAACACCCACAAAGAGCCAAAACCATGACCCATCACTAGCCACACATTCATGCCCATGTTTCACTCACAATAACCCAAACCCATATGTCCAAAACCGCCTCTAATATTACCCAGCCCTGTCCCCTTTTATTGGCCAAAAACAACCCCTCATTTTCACCCAAATAATAGCCACAAAACCCAGGAAACAACCACTACAAACCTAAAACCCCACAACCCCAGCCCCATTACTGATTTCACTCCACTTTGGAGACAAGATTCAATGAAGGTTACCCCATGCTTTGGAAGTGGATGTTGCTAGGAAGCTTCCTCATGTTCACATTCAATGTATTATGTATTTTCCCCTTCCCCTCTCCCTATAAAACTCAGGCTATATGGCCATTGTAACACATCTTTTGAATATTGAAAATCTTTTACTCTTTGAGTATTCATAAAAAAGTGTGATGCTTAGCCAAATTCCTAATTCTATATCTTAAGAGTGATTATCTTAAGTGTGAGCTTTAGGTCAAGATATTTGATTAAGTGTGTCATATCTTAATTAAATTCTAGATTCAAACCCCAAGTTAAGATAAGAGTGTGTAATATCTCTTAAACACCAACTTTGTTTATCCATCCCTGATTTTCTTCCATTTCATACCTCCCCATTTATCCTCTTAAACTTACTATTTTCTTCCATTAAAATACCCAAAAGAACTCCTTCATCATCTCCATATTTTTCCAAGCCATTCCCCCACAAAACACCCTTCTTCATGCCTAGAATTTTGTCAAATAATCATTTATCCTTTGAGGCAATCGATTATCAGCCCTCCGTTGGAACACCTGTAGACCATAACAATCGATTATCATCCTTGAAAATCGATTATCATTTCTCTGTTAAAACACCTGCGGCCCTCTTTAATCGATTATCACCATACTGATAATCGACTATCAATCCCTCCTGAAAATCCAAGAAATTGCACCATCTGACAATCGATTATCTAAGATAGACAATCGATTATCCACCCTTTGTGCAAATTGAAGAGCTTTGCTCCTTGCTTTCGAACTTAATACCCACACCCCCGAGCCTCGAGTATAACATCAAATTACTTAAATGATAAGACCCTCGGTTCGAATATAATATCTGGTATCAAAGCTCATTGTTTCAACATCCCTAAGGGCCACATACACTTCCATAATCCTTACTCCCTCCCTTGGCTATTTTCAGCCACAACCACCCCAAAACACCACCTCAAAGTCCACCCTCCTTCTCCATTTTCTACTTCCCTTCATTCTTTCACTTTAATCATGTCTCACTCCTCTCAAACTATCACCAAAGAAGATCTAGTTGCCTCAAATGCTGAGCTCAAAGCTCAAGTTGAATTCTTGGCAAAGCAAGTGGCACGACTTACCAAGTTCAAGATGAACATGGTGAAAACTCTGGAGGAAAGCGAAGATGAACAAGAAGAAGACGTCCAATCTGAAGTTCCTTCTCCCACCTTGAGAAGAAACAACCAAGAGAAGTCTTCCTTTGACTTCAAGGTTGAAATACCAACCTTCAATGGAAAAGATGACCCGGATGATTTCATCGAATCCTTAGAGACAATTGAACGCGTCTTTGACTATACCGAAGTGTTGGAGGACAAGAAGGTCAAGCTTGTGGCCTTAAAATTCAGAGGCTACGCATCTACGTGGTGGACTAACACTACCACCAAGCGCAAAAGAGAAGGTAAGGCTGTTGTTAAAACATGGACCAAGATGAGAGTTTTATTGAAGAAGAAGTTCATTCCCATTATATAAGGGAAAACTTTGCTAGGCCTCAACACCTAAGGAAATTGGTCCGTAGAAGAATACAATCGAGAGTTTGAAGAACTCTTGATGTGGTGTGATCTCCAAGAAAATGACTCACAAACCTTTGTGAGATACCTCTTTGGCTTAAACACCCAAATCGCCAACATCGTGGAGCTGCAAACCTTTGAGGGCCTTGAAGAGTTAACCAAGTTAGCACTTAAAGTGGAAGCTCAACTCAAGAAGGGAAAATCTTCTTTGAGCCATGCCAATTCTTCCTACCCAAGTACATCAACTTCCACCCCCCTTGCTGACCAAAACCCCACGCCCCCTCCCCTCAAAATCCTTAAACCGTGCACCCTATTTCCTCACTAAGTGCTCCTCCTCTTTCAAAACCGAGTTCATCAAATAGCCGAATACAAAAGTGCTTTCATTGCCAAGGCATTGGTCACTATGCTAGTGACTGCCCAAACAAGAAGATCATGGTTATTGTCGAATGTGAAGAAGAAGAAATGAATCCACTTTGGGTCGAAGGAGAGCTGAACGAAGAAGAAGAAATTGTCGGCCCCGATGAAGGTGAACTTTTGGTCATTCAAAAGACCATTAGTCATGCGACTGCCCAGGATGATACCACACATTGAGAGAGTATTTTTCATACTCGATGCACCATTCAAAATAAGGTGTGTTCAATGATCATCGATAGCGGGAGTAGTGCCAATGTTGTTTCCAAAACAGCAGTGGAAAAGCTCAATTTAGAGGTGATGCCACATCCGAAGCCTTATGAGATCCAATGGTTGAATCTTAACGAAGGGATACGTGTGAATACACATAGCTGGTCTCCTTTAGCACGGGTCAGTCCTTTCATGACGACGTATGGTGTGATGTGATACCCATGAGAGCTTGTCACATTCTCCTCGGGAGGCCATGGTTATACGATCGGAGAGTTACCTACGATGGTTTCACCAACTCGTATTCATTTGTGATGGATACAAGGAGACTCACTCTTGTTCCGATGATAACATCCATCCAATTGTCCCAGGAACAATCCCCATCCATACTCTCCATCCTTATCAAGTCCAAATATTCAAGACCCGAAGAGTTACCCCATGAACCATTTTTGGAGCCAAACCAACCCCTGCACCTCGTTGAAAGCCCCCAAACGAGCCCTTTCGTGAACAGAGAAACCATGGAACCAAGTTAATACTAACGGCCTTTAGTGCCAATGTTTTTATGTCTCATTTGCAGGGATTCCATGAAGGCACACGTGGGAGAAAGAACACTCATTTTGAGTGGGTAAGGTCATGTTTTCAAATTTCCCTTTTCCCAAAGATGAACCCAAAGAAAAGTCGAGTTTGAGGGCAAACTCTTTCAAACAAGGGGAGGATGTTAGATATTCGGGAGCATCCACGAAGACTTTCCGTAGCCCACAAAAGGAAAGGCGGATTAGGATAATAAAGCCAAAGTGTGGCAACATTATTTGGGTTAAATTCACTCCGTTGCCCTATCTCAATGCCCAAACCGACACTGTGGTTGCCCTACACCCCCCTAGGCCGAACCAACACCCCACCCAATCTTGAACATCCAAAACATTTCCTTTTCAAAATGAAGTTTTTCTTACTCTTATTTTAGCCCCTAGAAAAAAATAAGAGGGTGTAAACCAAAACCTTTTTGTTTGTTGTTATTTTTCTTCTTTTAAGCCTTTTAATAAACAAGTAAAACCTTCCCTTCCTCCCTTTTATTTCCTGGCCAATTAAACCTCACAATCCCAACATAAAGACCCACAAAGAGCCAAAACCCTGACCCACCACTAGCCACTCATTCCTGCCCATGTTTCCCTCACAATAACCCAAACCCATATGTCCAAAACCACCTCTAATATTACCCAGCCCTGTCCCCTTTTATTGGCAAAAAAGAACCTCTCATTTTTACCCAGCCATGTCACCTCATGTTCTCATTTAATGTATTATGTATTTCCCCTTCCCCTCTCCCTATATAACTCAGGCCATATGGCCATTGTAAAACATCTTTTGAATATTGAAAATTGTTTACTCTTTGAGTATTAATAAAATAGTGTGATGTTATTTTAGCCAAATTCCTAATTCTATATCTTAGGAGTGGTTATCTTAAGTGTCAGTTTTAGGTTCTAGATATTTGATTAAGTGTGTCATATCTTAATTAAATTCTAGATTCAAATCCCAAGTTAGGATAAGAGTGTGTAATATATCTTAAACACTGTTGTACCCCACCATGCATCACCAAAGGGTAAGCAAAATCAGGAGTTAATGCTTAATTGTTATAATCCTTATTGGGTTGAATTCATTCCTTCTTTCCATAAAAAAGCCCAAACCATAACCCTTGCTGCCCAAAACCCTCCCTAAGCCAAACCATAACCCATATACCTTCTCCCACAAACATCCAAAATCATTTTATCTGTCCAAATAAAGTCTTTGTTATTCATTACTAAGCCTAGGCCGAAGGTGAACAACAAAAGGCAGAATAAAACCTCTGTTTATTTTTTTAGACAGAATAATCGATTATCCAACATAGATAATCGACTATTGCTTCCCTTTGAATTCTCCTAACATAGTCCAGCAATGCTTCATAATCGATTATCTCCCAATTGATAATCGATTAACACTCATCTCTGAAAATATCTGGTTTGATGAACCAGTCCTTGTCAATCGATTATTCCTGAAGAGTTAATCGACTATTTGATGCCTCTGAAAATTCTGGGTTTAGAAAACGTATCTTATTAATCGATTATCAGTAGGCGATAATCGATTATCACACAACCCTGAACTCAGAAATCAGTAAAATGGTCATTTATTGAACAGGAAATGTTTTGTAATTTAGGAACAAACTTGGCCATGCACCATGGACGAAATTCTCATGTTATTATTCAACAAAATCAAAGACTTTTACAATACAAAACAAAGTTTAATCGTTCATCCATGTGCCTGCCCAAAAAGTCTTTGATTGAATAGTAATATCTTGTCCTATTACTCACTAAAAGTCAAGCCATGTTGTTTCCTTTATTCTCCCACCTTAAGGACGAAAATCATACATAAAGACCACCCAAAATACATGCCAACTCCCTGATCATTAGCCTTTGAATTCAACTCATTTGGGATATTAACACATGCACAACATTTGTTTTATTTTGTAGGAAAGAAGTGGGAAGTTTCCTTTGTTGTATTTTATTATCATGTAATCATGTTTGTTGTATTGTTTTCTCCATTCCATGGCCTATATATTTCGGCCCTGGTTCATTGTATTAATCAGCTTGTAAAATATATATTGTGATAATATAAGTTTCTTGCTCAGTTCTCTCTCTCTCTCTCTCTAAGTTATATATATATATATATATATATATATATATATATATATATATATATATATATATATATATATATATATATATATATATATATATATATATATATATATATATATATATATATATATATATAATATTATATATATATATATATATATATATATATAATATATATATAATATATATATATATATATATATATATATATATATATATATATATATATATTAAATCCTAATTCTATATCTTAAAAGTGGTTCTCTTAAGTGGGAGTTTTAGGTTCTAGATATATTAAATAAGTTGAGTGATTCCTTATTTAAATACTAGAGTTTAACCCGAATGAAGATAAGTGTGTGTGATTCCTCTTATTATTCACTTGATAAATGCTTCTTTCCCTCTCCTTTGATTTCTCCTGAATTCAGCCTCCCCTATATTTCTACATCCTTCTCTCCTTCTTCCTCCTCTTAAGTTGATATCCTAGACTACCCCGGGTCTCGGGTACAACAAACACCAACTTGGTTTATCCATCCCTTATTTTCTTCCATTTCATACCTCCCCATTTCTCCTCTTAACCTTACTCTTTTCTTCCATTAAAATACCCAAAATAACTCCTTCATCATCTCCATATATTTCCAAGCCATTCCCCCACAAAACACCCTTCTTCTTGTCTAGAATTCTGTCAAATAATCGATTATCCTTTGAGGCAATCGATTATCAGCCCTCCATTGGAACACCTGCAGACCATAACAATCGATTATCATCCTTGACAATCGATTATCATTCCTCTGTTAAAACACCTGCAGCACTATTTAATCGATTATCACCATACTGATAATCGACTATCAATCCCTCCTAAAAATCCAAGAAACTGCACCATCTGACAATCGATTATCTAAGATAGACAATCGATTATCCACCCTTTCTGCAAATTGAAGAGCTTTGCTCCTTGCTTTCGAACATAATACCCACACCCCCGAGCCTCGAGTATAACATCAAATTACTTAAATGATAAGACCCCCGATTCGGATATAACAGATATAACACACTCTTATCCTCACTTGGGGTTCGAGTCTAGAATTCAATTATGATATTACACACTCAATTAAATATCTAGAACCTAACACTCACACTTAAGGGAACCAACCTAAAGATATAGAAATTTGGATTTAAAATAGAATGCAACAAGTGTATTACTACTACAAAATGAGAAAGTATGATATGCATTACAAAAGGCCTATGGACGAAATTTAAAGACACACACACATACATAGGAAACTGCCAAGCTACTTCTTCCACAAATCATTGAAAATACAGCTATGTTTTGAGTCCTTTCATTGCAATAAAATCAGGGATTTTGGGTGTGATGTTTTGGCTAAGGGTTGTCAATAAATGGGGCCAAGGATCATGAATGAATATCATTGAATGAAGGGGATTTTCGGCCATATTGTAGGGGCAAAATAAGTGGGTGATGTGTGGGTATTTTGTCTTGTTATTGTGGTGAATAATTGGTGGTTGGGGTGCTTGAGTCATTCGGCCCTAATAGGGGACAATGGGGTGTGTGAAAGATGGATTGTATATGGTGATTCATATGGTGGTTTAAGGGTCAAAGCAATCACAAATGTTCCATGGCTTATTGTGTTTGTTTGTTCGACTGTATTAGGGGACATGAGGGGGACAATGTTGGTTGGATGTTGGGTGAATGAATGTGGCTGTTTGGCTTGGTGTGTTTCGGCCCTAGCTTAGGGAAATGAAAGGGGGGAAATGGCTTATGGTTTGATATGGTTTTTGGCACATAATGTGTTATGTTCATGAAGTGAATCAAGTAGGGCCATGGGGTAGGGTAGTTTCGGCCAAAGGGAAGGAAAATGAGACTAAGGTTTAGGGGTTTGTTTTTGGGTTTTGGGTTTGGTTTTGGTGAAGGACATACGGCCCTTTTAGGGTGGGGATATGTTCAAGGTTATCATAGTTGAGTAATATGGCCTAGTGATGGTGAATTCGTTCTAGAAAGGATCATAACACTTAGACATGATTCCACTGATTTGTTTAAGGATTTGAGGATCACTTGTAGTACTCGGGGATATATCACTTAACATGGACCCATACTAAGTCTCTAGGCTGAGAATGGATGGATCCTTATGGCTCATGTTTCTTTTCAATATTCTTATCAAATGAAACCTGCAAAAACTCAACAAACTTGAGGGGACTTTGAGCCATGGAGGTGAATATGGCTCCATGGGTGTTTTGGTCAGTTTGTGGAGAGGTTAAACACATGGTTTTAGGAGAGCTTTGAAAAAGGGGTATTGAAAGCATTTTGGGGTTATTTTGGGCAGTAGCTAGGGACAAAAAGGAGGTGGTGATTGAGGAGTTTTGGGGCATGGGTGTTGAGGTGATATTGGGGACAATTTGGGCAGTGGTTAGGGAAGGTAAAGGCATGGCTTTAAGTTGTTTTTGATTCGTGGGTGTGGGAGTGGTTTGGGGAGTGTTTTGGGCAGTGGTTAAGGAGGGAAAAAGTATGGTTTTAAGTGGTTTTTTGAGTCGTGGGAGTGGTTTGGGGAATATATTGGGCAGTGGTTAAGGAAGGTAAAGCGAGGGTTTTAAGTGGTGTTTGAGTCATGGGAGTGGGAGTGTTTTTTGGAGTATTTAGGACATGAATTAAGGAAGAAAAAGGGATGCGTTTAGATGGTGTTTGAAATGTAGGTATAGGTGTTATACCTGAGACCCGGAGTATAAACGAGTTGTTATTTTGAGGTGGAATCAAGTGTTATATCCAGGGTCACTGCATCCAAGTTGCGAGACATATTTCAAATGTTCACGCAATCGAAGGAAACCATGGCTGAGGACTTTGCTCCTTTTGGGTGGAAATCAGCCTTAAACTACAAGGCTCAGCCATAACCCCTCGGAACCCCCATTCCCCATCTAAAACTGAACCACCCTCACCAAAAACCAAGTCCCAAAATATCCAAAAGAACCAACTCAAAAATAACTCCACCTTCATTCCCATAATTTCACTTTTCCATCAGCAGCATACACCCATCACCTTCTATCCTATTGCTGTCCTGAGAGCTCTAATAATCGATTGTTGAACACTGACAATCGACTATTGAACCCTACTGGACTTCCCTGGCATCAGCAGCGAACCCCAATAATCGATTATCAGTTATTGATAATCGACTATCTGCCATCCCTGAAACTCCTGGGTGTAGTAGCACCATTCAAAAATAACCAGCCCAAAAACTACATTATTCCCTTTCCCGCTCCCCTTCACTCCTGGCCATGAATCCCTGCCCAAAACCCATGCCATAACCCAATCCTTGTTCCCCATTATGTCCATCAACTTGGATACACAAACAGCCACTATAATCCAAGACATAATGACCCACCTTTACACCAATCAAACCTTACCTTGTTCAACTTAAAACTACCCACAGGAAACCTCCAAAACAACCCACCATCCCCTGTACAATTCCTTCCCCCCTTGGCAGAAATAATCCACCCATTCATCAATAAAGTGACCTGCATTCACATGCCAAACAACCCCACAATCCCAGGCACCCATCTCTGATTTCAGTCCATTAAGGAGACAAGAATAAATGGGTATTATCCCATGTGTTTGAAATAGTTGCTTCCAGGAAGTTTCCTTATGTCTACATTCAATGTATTGTGTTTTTCTTCCCCCTTCCACCTTCCCTATATAATTAGGCCCTATGGCCATTGTAGAAACACCTTTGAATATTGATAACCTTTTACTCTTTGAGTATTATTAAAATAGTGTGATGCTATTTTAGCCAAATTCCTAATTCTATATCTTGAGAGTGGTTATCTTAAGTGTAAGTTTTAGGTTCTAGATATTTGATTAAGTGTGTCATATCTTAATTAAATTCTAGATTCAAACCCCAAGTTAAGATAAGAGTGTGTAATACTCCCTCCGTCCCGGAGTGTTCGTCCAGTTTTGACTTTTGGAACTGTTCATCTAAGCACTTTGACTCATCAAATTCTCTCAATGTGTAAGCCTAAATATAGTCATGTGTGATCTTGTTTGATTTGTCTTAACATATAAATTATTAATATATAATTTCTATAATTTTTTAATATACAAATTACAAGATAAAATGGATTAAAGAAGTGTATTGGATGGTGTGTAAAAATGAAAGTGGACACATACTCTGGGACAGAGGTAGTATCTCTTAACACCAACTTGGTTTATCCATCCCTGATTTTCTTCCATTTCTTATCTCCCCCATTTCTCCTCTTAACCTTACTCTTTTCTTCCAGTAAAATACCCCAAAAAGAACTCCTTCATCATCCCCATATTTCCCAGCCATCCCCCCACACAAAACACCCTTTTTCTTGCCCAGACTTCTGCCCAATAATCGATTATCCTTAGTGACAATCGATTATCAGTCACCGTTGAAACTCTTGCAACCCATTATAGTCGATTATCATTTCAGGACAATCGATTATCACGTCCCCTAGAAATCCTGCAGTCTCTAACAATCGATTGTCTCCTTCTGTCAGTCGACTATCAGCCCCTCCTGAAATTCTAAGGAATTCTTCTAAGAAACTGAAGCACCTATTAATCGATTATCACGATTATGTCAATCGACTATCTGGCCGTCCAGAAGATTAAAGGCTGTTCTAGTTTGCTTCCAATTCCTCCGTAATCCCGCCCTCAAATTATCTAAATGATAAGACCCCGGTCTCGGGTATAACATCTGGTATCAAAGCTTCTTGTTCCTAAATCCCAAAGGACCGAGAACACACTTCCACTCTTTCTCCTTTCCTTCATCCTCATTTCGGCCAAAACATTCTCCCCTCCCATTTCCTTCATCCTAGCTACTGCCCTACCTTCATTCTTTCACTTCCTAGTTCAACACATGCCTCACACCTCCCAAAACATCACCAAGGAAGATTTAGTTGCATCTAATGCCGAACTCAAAGCTCATGTTGAGTATTTGGCCAAACAGGTGGCTCAACTTACCAAGTTGAAAATGAGCATGGTCCAAACTCCAGAGGAAAGCGAAGATGAGCAAGAAGAAGATGCCCAATCAGAAGTTCCTTCTGCCACCATGAGAAGAAACAACCAAGAGAAGTCTTCCTCTGACTTCAAGGTTGAAATACCAACCTTCGATGGAAAAGATGACCCGGAAGATTTCATCGAATGGTTAGAGATGATTGAACGCGTCTTTGACTATACCGAAGTGCCGGAGGACAAGAAGGTCAAGCTTGTGGCCTTAAAATTCAGAGGCTACGCATCTACGTGGTGGACTAACACTACCACCAAGCGCAAAAGAGAAGGCAAGGCTGTTGTTAAAACATGGGCCAAGATGAGAGCTTTACTGAAGAAGAAGTTCATTCCGACTCATTATATAAGGGAAAACATTGCTAGGCTTCAACACCTAAGGCAAGGAAATCGGTCTGTAGAAGAATACAACCGAGAGTTTGAAGAACTCTTGATGTGGTGTGATCTCCATGAGAATGACTCGCAAACCTTTGTGAGATACCTCTTTGGCCTAAACACCCACATAGCCCACACCGTGGAGTTGCAAACCTTTGAGAGCCTTGAAGAGTTGACCAAGTTAGCACTTAAAGTGGAAGCTCAACTCAAGAAGTGCAAATCTTCCTTGAGCCATGCCAATTCTTCCTATCCAAGTACATCAACTTCTACCCCCCTTGCTGCCAAAAACCCCACGCCCCACTCCCCTCAAAATCCTAAAACCGTGCACCCTATTTCCTCACCAAGTGCTCCTCCTCGTTCAAAACCGAGTTCATCAAGTAGCCGAATACAAAAGTGCTTTCGTTGCAAAGGCATTGGTCACTATGCTAGTGACTGCCCAAACAAGAAGATTATGGCTATCGTTGAATGTGAAGGAGAAGAAATGAATCCATTTTGGGTTCAAGGAGAGCCAAATAAAGAAGAAGAAATTGTTGGCCCCGATGAAGGTGAACTTTTTGTCATTCAAAAGACCATTAGTCATGTGGCTGCCCAGGATAATATCACACACCGAGAGAGAATTTTTCATTCTCGTTGCACCATTCAAGAGAAGGTGTGTTCGATGATCATCGATAGTGGAAGCAATGCCAATGTTATCTCCAAAACGGCGGTGGAAAAACTCAATCTAGAGACGTTGCCGCACCCTCAGCCTTATGAGATTCAATGGGTGAATCTTGATGAAGTAGTACATGTGAATACACGTAGCTTGATTTCATTTAGCATGGGCCAGTCTTATCAAGATGAAGTTTGGTGTGACGTTATCCCCATGAAAGCTTGTCATCTTCTTCTTGGGAGGCCATGGTTATTCGATCGGAGAGTTATCTACGATGGGTTTGCTAACACATACTCATTCGTGGTGAATACCAAGAAATTTTCTCTTTATCCGTCAACACCAAAATCCCTACTGCCCCGAAAGCAATCCTATTCCATACTCTCCATTTTTGCCAAGCAAACCCCTTCAAAGATCAAAAGGTTGATTTATGAACGATGGGTTGAGCCGAATATGCCCTTGTGCCCTTGCAAGAATGACACACCCAATCTCTCACCCTAAAATGCCAACCGAGGAATTTTGTTACCACTAATGGCCTTTGGTGCCAATACCTTCGTGTTTGATTTGCAGGGAAATCATGAAGGAACACAAGAAAGAAGGATCACCAACGTTAAGTTCCCAAAGAAGAATTTTTGGATTTTCAGTTCCCAAGGAGCAGGACAGAGTATGATTGGAGATTGTGATGTAAGCAAGTTTAACTCCAGCCCTGATGAAGAGCCTAAAGAAAACTCGAGTTTGAGGGCAAACTCTTTCGAAGAAGGGGAGGATGTTATATCCAGGGTCACTACATCCAAGTTGCGAGACATATTTCAAATGTTCACGCAATCGAAGGGAAACATGGCTGAGGACTTTGCTCCTTTTTGGGTGGAAATAAGCCTTAAACTACAAGGCCCAGCCATAACCCCTCGGAACCCCCATTCCCCATCTAAAACTGAATCACCCTCACCAAAAACCAAGTCCCAAAATATCCAAAAGAACCAACTCAAAAATAACTCCACCTTCATTCCCATAATTTCACTTTTCCATCAGCAGCATACACCCATCACCTTCTATCCGTATTGCTGTCCTGAGAGGTCTAATAATCGATTGTTGAACACTGAGAATCGACTATTGAACCATACTCAACTTCCCTGGCATCAGCAGCGAACCCCAATAATCGATTATCAGTTATTGATAATCGACTATCTGCCATCCCTGAAACTCCTGGGTGTAGTAGCACCATTCAAAAATAACCAGCCCAAAAACTACATTATTTCCTTTCCCTCTCCCCTTCACTCCTGGCCAAGAATCCCTGCCCAAAACCCATGCCATAAGCCAATCCTTGTTCCCCATTATGTCCATCAACTTGGATACACAAATAGCCACTATAATCCAAGACATAATGACCCACCTTTACACCAATCAAACCTTACCTTGTTCCCCTTAAAACTACCCACAGGAAACCTCCAAAACAACCCACCATCCCCTGTACAATTCCTTCCCCCCTTGGCAGAAATAATCCACCCATTCATTAATAAAGTGACCTGCATTCACATGCCAAACAACCCCACAATCCCAGGCACCCATATCTGATTTCAGTCCATTCAGGAGACAAGAATAAATGGGTATTATCCCAGGAAGTTTCATTATGTCTACATTCAATGTATTGTGTTTTTCTTCCCCCTTCCCCCTTCCCTATATAATCAGGCCCTATGGCCATTGTAGAAACACCTTTGAATATTGAAAACCTTTTACTCTTTGAGTATTATTAAAATAGTGTGATGCTATTTTAGCCAAATTCCTAATTCTATATCTTAAGAGTGGTTATCTTAAGTGTGAGTTTTAGGTTCTAGATATTTGATTAAGTGTGTCATATCTTAATTAAATTCTAGATTCAAACCCAAAGTTAAGATAAGAGTGTGTAATATCTCTTAACACCAACTTGGTTTATCCATCCCTGATTTTCTTCCATTTCTTATCTCCCCCTTTTCTCCTCTTAACCTTACTCTTTTCTTCCATTAAAATACCCCAAAAAGAACTCCTTCATCATCCCCATATTTCCCAGCCATTCCCCCACACAAAACACCCTTCTTCTTGCCCAGACTTCTGCCCAATAATCGGTTATCCAGTGACAATCGATTATCAGTCACCGTTGAAACTCTTGTAACCCATTATAGTCGATTATCATTTCAGGACAATCGATTATCACGTCCCCCAGAAATCCTGCAGTCTCTAACAATCGATTGTCTCCTTCTGTCAGTCGACTATCAGCCCCTCCTGAAATTCTGAGGAATTCTTCTAAGAAACTGAAGCACCTGTTAATCGATTATCACGATTGTGTCAATCGACTATCTGGCCGTCCTGAAGATTAAAGGCTGTTCTAGTTTGCTTCCAATTCCTCTGTAATCCCGCCCTCAAATTATCTAAATGATAAGACCCCGGTCTCGGGTATAACATTAAGGGAGGATGCAGCTTGAGTTCAATGTTTAGGAGTAGGTGATAATCGATTATGGCTAGGTGGTAATCGATTATGGAGCTGTGCTGCTAAAACCCAGAAACTTCAGGGGGCAGCTTATCAGTATATGATAATCGATTATTGGGGTTCACAGCTTATTCCAAGGGAGTTCAGGAGGGGACAATAGTCAACTATCAATAGTTAATACTCGATTATTGGGCTTTGCAGCAGACGTCAAGAAAGTCCTCAAGGGTGGGATAGTCGATTATATTTATTGATAATCGATTATGAAGGCAGTTAGGATTCGAAATCTGGGCGGAAAAATAGTGGTGTTTGGGTGGGGAATGGTTGGGATTAATATGGGAATGATGAAGGAGTTCTTTTGGTATTATAATATGAGGAAAGAAAGGAGATTAAGGATAGAAATGGTGGGAAAAGAAATGAAAAGAAAATAATGATGGATAAACCAAGTTGGTGTTTAAGAGATATTACACACTCTTATCCTCACTTGGGGTTTGAATCTAGAATTTAATTAAGATATGACACACTTAATCAAATATCTAGAACCTAAAACTCACACTTAAGATAACCACTCTTAAGATATACAATTAGGAATTTGGCTAAAATAGCATCACACTATTTTATTAATATACTCAAAGAGTAATAGGGATTTTCATATTGAAAAGATGATCTTACAATGGCCAAAGGGCCTGAGTTATATAGGGAGAGGGGAAGGGTGTTGTACCCGAGACCCGGGGTCTTATCGAGTATCTATTTTGTGGCAGATTTGCGGAAGGAAATGGATGATGGAATTGAAGGGGTGAAATATGGAGTGTGGGAAAGAGTTCTTTTTGGTGTTTTTAATGAGAAAAAAGAATAAGTTTAAGAAGAAGAAATGGTGAGGAATGAAATGGACAGAAATAAAGTAAAGGGATAAACCAAGTTGGTGTTAAGAGATATGACACACTCTTATCTTAACTTGGGGCTTTTATCTTCTTTTACACATTAATAATCACTACTAATGTATAAAATTAGACTCCTAACACGCACTCAAAACTAGCCAACTTTAGAGATATTTCATTAGGAAATTTGGTTAAAATAGCATCACACTATTTTAAAGGAATTACTCAAAAGAGTAAACAAGCTTTTTAATTCAATAATCTGGTATCCTTTTACAATGGCTCATGGCTGAAGTATTTATACAACAAATAAGGAAAAATACAACAAGGAAGTTTCCTACTTCTTTCCTACAAATCAATGCTTAATGCCCAGCCATATGAGTTGATTTTCCATGATGCTTCTCCTGATTTTAAGCTGATCTTCTTTGGGTTTATTTGGGTAGAAATTTCGTGCATATAAGGAAGAAAACAAAGGGGAATCAAGCTTTTGACAATTGTGAATAAAATGCCAAAACAGCACTATTCATTCAATGACTTTGTTTTGATTTTTGTTCCTTTGTTTCAAAAGTGATTATGCTTTTGTTTTGTGGAAGAAAAGGCTTTATTCTTTGTTGAAAATCAGGAAATAATTTTAGCCTTATACCCAAGCTTAGAAAAGGCAAACAGGAATTGAAAAACTTCAGGACTTCAAGGTTCAGAGATGTAAGCTAATCGATTAATATCTCTGGATAATCGATTCATAGGATTTGGTTTCAATCCGGAAATGTTCAGAGAAACCAAATAGTCGATTGACATTCAAGGACAATCGATTATCAAGGGCTTGCTCAAAGTTGGATACTTTCAGAGAATAGAGATAATTGATTATTAAATGTAAAATAATCGATTATGTGAAGTTGTGGATTTTGAAGAAGAATCAGAGAGCTATAATAGTCAATTATAAATTATGTATAATCAATTATTCAGGGCTTCAGAATCAAGGTTGGAAGAAAAAGTGGGAAAGGCATAATTTGGGTAAAAAGGATTTGAAAAGAAACAAAGGTTTTAAAAGATAAAAAGAAACTAAGGTTTAACTTGTCTTCTTTTGATTTCATTTTTGACTAAAAATTGATGGGAAAGACTTTATTTTGAATTAAAGAAAAGAAAGAAGACTTTTGGATATATTGGGAGAGTTGGGATTTTGGTGGAGCCATCCAGGGGTACATCAAAGGGGAAAATACATAATACATTGAATGTGAATCATGAGGAAGCTTCCTAGCAACATCCACCTCCAAAGCATGGGGTAACCTTTCTTCAATCCTGTCTCCTTGGTGGACTAAAATCAGGGATGGGGCTGGGGTTTGTGGGGGTTTTGAGCTTTGGTTTGTAGTGGTTGTTTCCTGGGTTTTAAGGCTATTATTTGGGTAAAAATGTGGGGTTGTGTTTGGCCAATAAAAGGTGTTGTACCCGAGACCCGGGGTCTTGTCAAGTAACTAATTTGATGGCGGGTTTACGGAGGAAATGGAAGCAAGAAGGAAACAACTTTGAACTCCAAAGTTCAGAAACGCGTGATAGTCGATTATCATTAACTGATAATCGATTAACAAGATATGATTTCCAAACCATGAATGTTTAAAGATGCCCGATAATCGATAATCACTTTTATGATAATCGATTGTTGGAAATGGCTGGGTAAATATGGAGGTGATGAAGGAGTTCTTTTTGGTGTTTTTAATGAGAGAAAAGAATAAGTTTAAGAAGAAGAAATGGTGAGGAATGAAATGGGCAGAAATAAAATGAAGGGATAAACCAAGTTGGTGTTAAGAGATATGACACACTCTTATCTTAACTTGGGGCTTTTATCTTCTTTTACACATTAATAATCACTACTAATGTATAAAATTATACTCCTAACACGCACTCAAAAGTAGCCAACTTTAGAGATATTTCATTAGGAAATTTGGTTAAAATAGCATCACACTATTTTAAAGAATTACTCAAAGAGTAAAACAAAGAAGTTTTTATTCAATCCATGGCTCCCTTACAATGGCCATATGGCTGTGTATATAAAGGTCACAATGGAGGGGAAGTACAACAACAAATAAAGAAAAATACAATAAAGGAAACTTCCTACTTCTTTCCTAAAAATCAAAGTTTAATGTCCATCCATGTGAGCTGATTTTCCAAGATGCTTCTCCTGATTTTGGGCTGATCTTCCTTGGGTTTATTTAGGGGGAAATTTCGTGCATATAAGGAAGAAAACAAAGGGGAATCAAGCTTTAGACTTTTGTGAATAAAATGCCAAAACATCACTATTCATTCAATGACTTTGTTTCTGAATTTTGTTCCTTTGTTTCAAAAGTGATTATGCTTTTGTTTTGTGGATGAAAAGGCTTTATTCTTTGTTGAAAATCAGGACTTAATTTTAGCCTTATACGCAATCTTAGGATAAATAAACAGGAACAGATTCACTCAGGATTCAGGGTATGGAATAATCGATTAGCACATTTAGTAAATCGATTAATAGAGTTTAGCTCAAACTGGGAATGTTCTGAGGAACCCAATAATCGATTGACAAGCATGATCAATCGATTAACAAGGCTTGCACAAAGCTGGGTATTTTCTGAGAATACAGATAATCGATTATTAGTTATGTATAATCGATTATTCATGCTTTTAGGATCAAAATTAGGACAGACAGAGGAGAATATTTTGTGGTTTTGTTTGAAAAGGCAAAAACAAGAAACAAAGGTTTTATTTTGTCTTCTTTGGTCTCATTTTGATGGAAAAGATTTTATTTTTGATAAAAGAAAGGAGAGAAAACTTTTTTGGATATTTGGGAGAGGGTGGTTTTGCTTGAGCCATCCGGGGGTACATCATACTCCCCTTCTTCAAAGAAAGTTTGTCCTCAAACTTTCACACCACCGTGGAGAATGAGTAGTTCATAAGAGAATTCCTGAATAAAAGGAAGAATCTAATGACCCACCAATTTGTTTTCTTTCCGAAGTCTTCTCGCACCTCCTTGTGTAATCTTCGGAACCTTATTGAAACCTTATAGATTGCCCCATTCGCAAAGATAATTTCCATATTTTTGAGGCGTTTTGAGAAGTCCATATCTCAAGAACCAGAGATTGGAATGACAAGATTCGAATTCTCATAGTTAGATATTGAAGTCCCTTAACACGTACCAAAAATGCAGAATCATTGATAGAGCTTTGCTTACTCTTTCATGACCAAACTCGCAAGGTAGTTAGGATATAGGCAGAACTTCGTCTTCAACTTCGAGTGGGCGCATCTCACTAACCACAACTCGGAATTGAGCGAAACCAACGGCAAAATGAATCCAACACTTTCATATTTCAGCCGTGAAAATTTCACTTCGAAATATGATATGTAACCTCCTCCGTGGTCTATTCTTTACACTGAAAATTTCAGGAAGAAATTTTCCTAAGCCTCGTCTTGCAACGTTTGCGTTTCTTGGTCTTCCGGGTAGTCTCCATGACTTAGACAAACCAAAAGCTTATCTTAGACTATGGAAGGGTGTAAAGGGGTCCCTTTATGGATGTAGAACAACATGCTCCGATACCAGATGTTGTACCCGAGACCCGGGGTCTTGTCAAGTAACTAATTTGATGGCGGGTTTACGGAGGAAATAGAAGCAAGAAGAAAACAACTTTGAACTCCAAAGTTCAGAAACGCGTGATAGTTGATTATCATTAACTGATAATCGATTAACAAGATATGATTTCCAAACCACGAATGTTCAGAGATGCCCGATAGTCGATTATCACTTTTATGATAATCGATTGTTGGAAATGGCTGGGTAAATATGGAGGTGATGAAGGAGTTCTTTTTGGTGTTTTTAATGAGAGAAAAGAATAAGTTTAAGAAGAAGAAATGGTGAGGAATGAAATGGACAGAAATAAAGTGAAGGGATAAACCAAGTTGGTGTTAAGAGATATGACACACTCTTATCTTAACTTGGGGCTTTTATCTTCTTTTCTCTCATTAAAAACACCAAAAAGAACTCTTTCCCACACTCCATATTTCACCCCTTCAATTTCATCATCCATTTCCTTCCGCAAATCCTCCACAAAATAGCTACTCGATAAGACCCTGGGTCTCGGGTACAACAAAAGGGGACAGGGCTGGGCAATATTAGGGGTGGTTTTGGACATATGGGTTTGGGTTAGGAATGAGTGGCTAGTGGTGGGTCAGGGTTTTGGCCTTTTGTGGGTGTTTATGTTGGGATTGTGAGGTTTAATTGGCCAGGAAATAAAGGAAGGAGAGAGGGCTTTATTTGTTTATTGGAAAGGCTTAAAAGAAGGAAAATAACAACAAACAAAAGGTTTTGGTTCACACATTCTTATTTTTGGCTAGGGGCTAAAATAAGAGTAGGAAAAACTTTATTTTGAAAAAGGAAATGTTTTTGGATGTTCAGGGTTAGGTGGGGTGTTGGTTCGGCCTAGGGGGGTGTAGGGGGCAACCACGGTGTCGGTTTGGGCTTTGAGATAGGGCAACATAGTGAATTTAACCCAAACAACGTTGTCACACTTTGGCCTTATTCTCCCGATCCGCCTTTCCTTTGGTGGCCTACGGAAGAGTTTGCCCTCAAACTCAAATTGTTTTTAAGCTCTTTATAGGGGCTGGAGTTGAACTTGATTAAATCAAAACCTTCAATCATGGGTCTCCATTCTCGGAGAATGAAAATTTGCAAATGTCTTCTTGAACACTTAGAATAAGTGTTCTTTCTTCCTTGTATTTCTTCATGGCTTCCCTGCAAATTAAACACAAAGAGATTGGCACCAAAGGCCATTAGTAGTAACAAAACTCCATTGTTTCCTCTTTCAAGGAGGGGTTTGGGTGGAGAATCATCAAAGAGGCCCGAGGGCTGATTTGGCTCAAGAACTTGTTCATGGAGTGACTCTTTGGGCTTTGGAATTTCGGACTTGATAGAAATGGAGGGTATGGATGGAGTTTGTGCTTGGTGCAGTAGGGTAGATGGTATTAACGGGGTAAGAGTAATTCTCCTTGTATCCATCACAAATGAATACGAGTTGGTGAAACCATCATAAGTAACTCTCCGATCATATAACCATGGCCTTCCGAGAAGAATATGACAAACCCTCATAGGTATGATATCACACCACACGCCATCATGGAAGGACTTGCCCATGCTAAACGAGACCAAGCTGCGCATATTCACACGTACTCCTTCATTTATGACAGTAACATCACCACAGTAGCCCTAGCGAGAGTTGTTATGCTCTCGGGTTTCTGTGATGGTGAAAAACTGGGTGAATCTTCCCCAACAAAGGGTCAGTTTTCTCTCCGAGTGTCGTATCTCTCGAGGAGTGGACGAAGGGAATTAGTTTAATTACTCTAATTAGGCGAAGATTAGGATTGGTTTATGAAAGTCTTCTCGGAACGACTATAAAAAAGGCAGAGTAAAAATAATAAATAAATTAAGTTTACATAGTATAAGTATAGATCTGGACCTAGGGTCTGGACGTCATTTGAATTTATTTTATCATATGAAATTAACAATTGGAATAATAATATTTCTATTACTACTCATCCATTTCTAGATTTGTACTTAATCCGTTGACAGTTGAATATCATAGCCTTTTGGCATACAATATTTTCTCAATAAATGGCCAATTAAATCTTTCGAGAGTAATTAACCAGATAAGGCAAGAACAACAAATTAACCATTCCAACATTAATTTAACATCAAAAATAAACAACCAAATTAGTCCGGACCCAGAGATCCGGACCCCAACTCATACTATGCAAACATGAATTAAAACAGCATTTTATTAAATAGAGTAAACTTACAACTTCCGTAAAGGCGGAACAGAATAGACCGGGAGTAGAATTCCTCCAGAAATTATTCTAAAACTACTAAAATGCTAAACTAATATTTAGAAATGGAATATTAAGCTCAAATCCCGAGAGAGGGGATGAAAGTGATGTGGTGTATGGGGAGAATCGTGCTGTATTTATAGGAACGAAGCCAAGGCGTCCAAGTCAAAGCGTCCAAGTCGAAGCGTCCAGATCGGGATGCTTGAGCTGCTCCGGCCAACCAGATTTTTCCACGTGTCTTTCTTGGATTGCAAACTAGCCCAGGCGTCCAACTTCAAGCGTCTAACTTGGCCAAGCGTCCAAGTTGGACGCCTGGAGGCCTTGGTCCGTTGGGCTTCGCGGCTGTTTCGTGATTTTAGCCCAATTTCGCTCCGTTTTGGCCCCGAACACTGTTTTTGACCTCCTAGAAGCTCGTTCAAGTCCGAATCTTGATCCCTTGATGATTTATTCCCTTTTTCTCAAATACTTGAACAAAAATGAATGATTTATGATGATTTCATGTGGAATCCCATTTTATGACTCTTAGAACGAAAATGAGAGTTTTATCCATTAAAATCACATTTTATGAGATGATTAAATACTATTTACGTGCAATAACGTTTAGAATATGATGTAAATGATAAGAATGAAACGGACTTATCAAATTCCTCACACTTAAACGTTGCTTGCCCTCAAGCAACAAATTGAATAAGTATAAGTATAAAGACAAATTAATAATTGCAGAGGGAAGGTTTAAGCTACATATTATGAAGGAAAAAAGAAATAAGATAGTCATCAACCTTTTTGTTAAGAGGAAATGAACCTTTAGATTCTCACCCATATTGTTAGAAATGTAAAAGAATTTTGTCAAATCAATGTTTTTACATCAACCTAAACAACCGTAATTTTCCAAACTTTCTTTGGGATAACTACATTTGTAAGAGTACTTTAAAGATCAAATAATTTTTTTTTAATGACTAAATTAGAAAACATGTTCTTGCAAAAGTATTAGTCAAAGTGTAAGGGTTTAATTTTCTTTGGCACAACTTTGTCATGTTGACACGAGAAAAATTTATAACCTCATCCCGTGACATAGAACCACTAGCTTTTTGGATATTCACTCTCGAAAGTCTCATCACACGACATAGAATTGCATGCTTTTTGACTCTAGCACTCAAAAGGCCTCATCACGCAATATAGAACCACGTGCTTTTCGGCATGCTCACCACGCCTCATCAGTTGATCTAGAACCAACTGCTTTTTGGCTAAAACAAGAATCTCGGTCTCACCAAAGTATATTTTGAAACATCAACCCTTATACTTTGAAAATAACTCTTTTCAAGAAACAACAAATACTCCTAAAAGCACCAGCAAAAAGATTTTCAATAAAGCACTTAAAAATTAATTGATCTAAAAAAGAACTCTTAATAAATTGTGAATTTATCCCAAATCATTTCAGAAAACATTCCCAAAAGGTTAGAGTAAAAATAGAAGTTTGACAAAAATTTTAAAAATTTCCAATTTCCACGGGTAATAACTAAAGAGTAATTAATCAAACAATTAAAGTTGATGATTATTCTATAAAAATCTTTTCCTAAAAATATATAGACAAAACAATTCCTAAAAAGATCATTTCAACCAGGAACTCTTACCTCCTCACACTTAAACGGAACCACGCCCTCGTGGCTAAAAGTATTTTGGAATTGGAGTTAATGGTTGAAATGAAATGCTCACATGCAATTACTAAGTTATCTCAATACTCATAAAATTCAAAGATGAAGACTGAAATAATAAATGACCATAACATGTAAATATGAAATAATGCATAAAACTTCTCAAAATGGGTTTAAGAGTCATAATGTGAAATTCCAAAATAAGATCATATAAATATCCAAAAAACGATGTTCTGAATGCAGTATTAAGAAATAAGGGATCTCACTATCCCTAACGTTTTCCTTGTTTCGGACCTGCCCCATGCTCAGCCTTCTTTGTTCCTTGTTCCCGGGTGTATTCAAGTATTTCCTCCACCTGCCATTGTTGCGTGAGGAGGAGTGTCTCCATGCTCCTTAAGCGAGAGTCCACAGAATCCTGGAATGCAAACATAGCCTGTGAAAGCTCGCGAAGGGTCATGGGAATTCTATGCTGCTTTCTGGGGCGTGCCTCCTTGTCCTCCTTATTATAAGCGATCTGGATTAAATACCTTGTCGATGGTCGGAATATGCTTGCAGCCTCTGGGAGAACATTAGGGACTGTCATACATAATCCTCGGGCCAGAAGCGTAACCATTGGCCCACACAAGACAAACTGGTGGTTGCTAGTCGATTGAGCAAATAGGAATCGGGCCACAAAAGTTGCTAAATTGACTGGTACGCGCGCTTCCAGACTCCAGAAAAATAGCATATCAGAATCAAACACTACATCGGAGTCACGAGAACGGCCCAAATAGCTGTGAGTCAATGCATGGTGTAAAATCCTCCAAGACGGACGCACCCAATTCCTGGCTATGCTTGCTCCACTGTGATATCGTCCATACCCGTGAGCTTGCCAGAACTTCCTCACATCGAACTCCGGATCCAACTGGTCGGGCAGATTAGCAAAGGCCAAGCTTCGCGTCTCGTCAAGTGTGTAAAGACCAATCAGCCACCCTAAGTCTGCCACAGTAAGGCTCAGCAGTCGACCGATTAGAGTGAATGTGAGCTTGGTGGTGGAGGTGACTTCAGCTGTTGACTTTACTTCCTCTCCGTTATTGTGGAAGCGGAGAGAGCAAAGAAACTCAATGGTGACTTCCAGGCTTGCTGGTGCTTGCAGGAACAGCAGGATCCTCCATTTTGGGTTGTACAGAAACTCATCGATGTCCTGCCAGTGCCCTAGTTCATCCAGATAGGCAGGGTCTAACACCATGGGAGGCTGGAGCATCTTCGTGTTTCCCCAAGTGAGAAACTTCTTCCTTGCTTCCTCTAAGTGCAAGGTGAGCTCTTCCAGGTTCTGCAATGTGCGGCGGTTTTCATGCGGAATCATCCAAGCAACATCCATCTGTAAAAAAGTATAACGAGTAAAATCTTGCCCCCTACTGGTGCGGCAAGTAAAATATAGATAAGCATTTTAAATAATTTAATTATCTGAATGACGGGTTGCCTCCCGTTTAAGCGCTTCGTTAGCATCCGTAGCTTGACGCTGACCCACTTTTTCCGCGACTTTCCGATTCGAGAGTCATAAAGTTTGGCCCTTTTGACTCTTTTCTGATGCCACCCTGTTGGAACTTCTGCTCGGTCAAGGTCCAGGATCCTTGACTCATCCCTGCAGCTTGGTGGCAACAGGGTATATGGAGGAGACTCTGTATAGGTGGGTGGGGGCGGAAGTCTCCCCAATAGATCCACATCGTTAGCCTTGATTGCGAAATTGATTTCTTCCTTATCTTCAATTGGCTGACTATCCATTTGTGGTTTGATGATTATGATCGTACCCTCCCCCAAGGAAGAGTCCTCGTCGTCACTCATTAGGAGTTCATCCCAACTCTTTAAGTTCCAACCATCCTTCGGGCAGACATCGTCACACCCGTCAAGTAGGGAGTCAAAGAAGGTTTGGTCTGAGTCTTCAGATGAAGCATTACGTACATATGTTTCTATAGACGGAGTTGGCTTTTCTATGCAAAGTATTTCCTCGCCTGTAGATTCCTGCTCGGACTCTTGGCCATTGGTATCTTGGGGGCAGGTAATGGGCTCTATTTCCTCCAGAACAGGTTCCTCTGGAGTTGTGCCTTCAACACAAATAAGGAGATGGTCGTTTACTGCCATAGGCAAAACTTCCTCCTCCTTTTCTTGAATGAGCGTAGGTGGTTCTGAGTCAGGTCCCTCAGTTGGTTCCACCTCTTGTACAACTATGCTGGTTGAGACTTGGCTAGGAGGACATTCAGGTAACATCACCATAGTAGCCCTAGCGAGAGTTGTTATGCTCTCGGGTTTCTGTGATGGTGAAAAACTGGGTGAATCTTCTAGAACTGGAACCTGATGGTTGAATGGTTAAGGGTTGGTCTTAGGTTCTAGAGCCTCGTTTTGAGCATTAACCTCCCTCATTTGATCTTGAGATTGGAGGGAGCGTTTAAGTTCAACAGCCTTACAGAGATCATTGACTAATTTATCAGCTTTAGCCTCGGCTTCTAGTCTCTCTCTTTGGAAGTCATCCAACATTTTCTGCATCATCTCTGATCCTTCGCATAATCTCCTTTTGAACTCCTTTTCCTTCCGGACTGATTCAAGAAGTTTTGCTCTTTTTCGAATTGCCACCTTGTTTGCTTCAATTTGTTCTTCGGCAAACAGGGTATAGTCACGGGAGTAGGGTGGTTCATACCAGGAGCCTTCAGCGAATAAAACTTCGTCGAAATAGAAGATTTTCTGTTCTAATCTTGTTATTTCTTCGACGAGCGGATCAGCTTGATCGTCGTATATAGGCCCATTGCGGTCATAGTCATCGTGATCACCATGAGGTTCATAATGATCTTCCCCATCAGAGTCTTGGTACGGAGAATATCCAAAGTTTTCAGATGGGGTATCATATGGTGGTTCCTCATGGTAGGGATAGTAGTCAAACCCATTGTTGACTTGGTAGTCATCATCGTATGGGTTCTTGTTATACCCGAACTCCGGGAATAAGCTTTAAGTTTGGGACAAAGCTTCTTAAACGGCAGGAGCAAGGAATAATCGATTATCAATTTATGATAATCGACTAACAAGAGGTTCAGTTTCTTGGGAAGGAAATTTGGTAGTTCAGGGAAGGGAAATAGTCGATTGTCACTTTAGCAACAATCGATTGTGGGATTGTGTAGTTTGAGACAAGAAGGATCAGAAGGGTGGGATAGTCGATTATCAATAGTTGATAATCGATTATTTGGGGCTTCGGATTCTGCCAAGGAAGTTCAGGGGTGTTGGATAGTCGATTGTCAGTGAAAGATAATCGATTATCAGGGTTACCCGAGGTTTCAATATGGAAGGAAAGTGGCTGGGCTATATAGGAAAGTTATGGGAAGGAATGATAGGGTGTTTTATATGTTAAGGGAAGAAAAGAAGGGGATTTCAGAATGAGAAATGGAGGGATATGGGGTGGAAGGAAATCAGGGATAGATATTACCAAGTTGGGGTTAAGAGATATTACACACTTTTATCTTAACTTGGGGTTGAGTCTAGTATTTAAATAAGATATGACACACTTATCTAAATAACTAGAACCTAAAACTCACACTCAAGAGAACCACTCTTAAGATATAGATTTAGGAATTTAAGATAGCACACACAAACAAGTGTATTACTAAGTTGGAAATTTGGAATACAATGTATGTTTACAATGCTCAGGGATGAGCTTATGTAGGCATAGAAAAGGGAGACTACCAAGTCTCTTATTCACACAAATTAAAGAAATTAATGGCCACTTGTTGATGTTCCTTTAGTGGGAAAAACACAGGGATTATTGTACTTGTAGGGCAGGATTTTGGCTATTAGTGGTGGGAGGGAATATGTGAATATAATTCACAATTGATTGGCTTAGGTGGGGTTGTTTTGGGCAGGAGAAAAGGGTGGGGTAGCAGGTTATTTGGAGGTATTTCCTGGGCTGGATATGGGGTAAAAACATGGGGAATTGAAGGGTGTGGGTGTGGGTCAAGGTGTCTTGGATTTTATGGCTGTTTGTTTAGCCAAGTTAAGGTGTAAAGGAGTGGTATTGGTAGGGTTGTGGCATGAGGTTTTTGGCCAGGGATGAAGGAAAAACAAATGTAGTTTTGGGTTTATTATTTTGGATATTTTGGAGTTTGGACTGGATGAGAAAGGCTGGGCCTTTTAAGTTGGAGTTGGGCTCAGGGAAATTATGGCTATGTGGCGGGTTTTAGGATTGATAAGTTCGGTCCAAAAGGAATCATAACACTTAGCCATTATTCCGTTAATTTGTTTAACGACTTTAGAGTCGTTGGTAGTCGCCCGGGGTATATCAGTTCTGATGCGGGTGGTAAGGTGGATGGGTTTGAAACGGAGGGCAGTTAGGTGATTGGTAGAAAGAAGGCGGACCGTAATAACCACTAGGGTTATCCATAATAATTATTACGGGTGGTTGGTGAAAGGAAGTGAGAAGATCGTTCTAACCAATCTTCACCTAAGCTAATCAGAAGAAATTAAACTAATGCCGTGCCACTCCCCGGCAACGGCGCCATTTGACAGTCGTAGTTTTTCGGGTAGTAAACCTTCCCAACAAAGGGTCAGTTTTCTCTCCGAGTGTCGTATCTCTCGAGGAGTGGACGAAGGGAATTAGTTTAATTACTCTAATTAGGCGAAGATTAGGATTGGTTTATGAAAGTCTTCTCGGAACGACTATAAAAAAGGTAGAGTAAAAATAATAAATAAATTAAGTTTACATAGTATAAGTATAGATCTGGACCTAGGGTCTGGACGTCATTTGAATTTATTTTATCATATGAAATTAACAATTGGAATAATAATATTTCTATTACTACTCATCCATTTCTAGATTTGTACTTAATCCGTTGACAGTTGAATATCATAGCCTTTTGGCATACAATATTTTCTCAATAAATGGCCAATTAAATCTTTCGAGAGTAATTAACCAGATAAGGCAAGAACAACAGATTAACCATTCCAACATTAATTTAACATCAAAAATAAACAACCAAATTAGTCCGGACCCAGAGATCCGGACCCTAACTCATACTATGCAAACATGAATTAAAACAACATTTTATTAAATAGAGTAAACTTACAACTTCCGTAAAGGCGGAACAGAATAGACCGGGAGTAGAATTCCTCCAGAAATTATTCTAAAACTACTAAAATGCTAAACTAATATTTAGAAATGGAATATTAAGCTCAAATCCCGAGAGAGGGGATGAAAGTGATGTGGTGTATGGGGAGAATCGCGCTGTATTTATAGGAACGAAGCCAAGGCGTCTAAGTCAAAGCGTCCAAGTCCAAGCGTCCAGATCGGGATGCTTGAGCTGCTCCGGCCAACCAGATTTTGCCACGTGTCTTTCTTGGATTGCAAACTAGCCCAGGCGTCCAACTTCAAGCGTCCAACTTGGACGCCTGGAGGCCTTGGTCCGTTGGGCTTCGCGGCTGTTTCGTGATTTTGGCCCCGAACACTGTTTTTGACCTCCCGGAAGCTCGTTCAAGTCCGAATCTTGATCCCTTGATGATTTATTCCCTTTTTCTCAAATACTTGAACAAAAATGAATGATTTATGATGATTTCATGTGGAATCCCATTTTATGACTCTTAGAACGAAAATGAGAATTTTATCCATTAAAATCACATTTTATGAGATGATTAAATACTATTTACGTGCAATAACGTTTAGAATATGATGTAAATGATAAGAACGAAATGGACTTTTCAATTTAGATTCAACCATTGAATCTCATAAGGCTTTGGATGTGGAAAGGTCTCTAAATGGAGCTTTTCCACCGCTGTTTTGGAAACAACGTTGGCACTACTTCTGCTATTGATGATCATCGAACACACCTTATTTTGGATGGAGCATCGAGTATGAAAAATACTCTCTCGGTGTGTGGTATCAGCTTGGGCAGCCACATGACTAATTGTCTGTTGAATGACCAAAAGTTCACCTTCATCGGGGCGGACAATTTCTTCTTCTTCATTCAGCTCTCCTTGAACCCAAAGTGGATTCATTTCTTCTTCTTCACATTCGACAACAGCCATGATCTTCTTGTTTGAGCAGTCACTAGCATAGTGACCGATGCCTTGACAACGAAAGCACTTTTGTATTCGGCTATTTGATGAACTCGGTTTTGAAAGAGGAGGAGCACTTGGTGAGGAAATAGGGTGCACGGTTTTAGGATTTTGAGGGGAGGGGGCTGTGGGGTTTTGGGAAGCAAAAGCGTGGAATTTGATGCACATGGGTAGGAAGAATTGCCACGGCTCAAAGAAGATTTGCCCTTCTTGAGTTGGGCTTCCACTTTAAGTGCCAACTTGGTCAATTCTTCAAGGCTCTCAAAGGTTTGCAGCTCCACGGTGTTGGCGATTTGGGTGTTTAGGCCAAAGAGATATCTCACAAAGGTTTGCAAGTCATTCTCTTGGAGATCACACCACATCAAGAGTTCTTCAAACTCTCGGATGTATTCTTCTACGGACCGATTTCCTTGCCTTAGGTGTTGAAGACTAGCAAAGTTTTCCCTTATATAATGAGTGGGAATGAACTTCTTCTTCAATAAAGCCCTCATCTTGGTCCATGTTTTAATAGCAGCCTTACCTTCTCTTTTACACTTGGTGGTAGTGTTAGACCACCACGTAGATGTGTAGCCTCTGAATTTTAAGGCCACAAGCTTGACCTTCTTGTCATCCAGCACTTCGGTATAGTCAAAGACGTGTTCAATCGTCTCTAACCATTCGATGAAATCATCCGGGTCATCTTTTCCATCGAAGGTTGGTATTTCAACCTTGAAGTCAGAGGAAGACTTCTCCTGGTTGTTTCTTCTCATGGTGGGAGAAGGAACTGCTGATTCGGCATCATCTTCTTGCTCATCTTCGCTTTCCTTTGGAGTTTGGACCATGCTCATTTTCAACTTGGTAAGTTGAGCCACATGTTTGGCCAAATACTCAACTTGAGCTTTGTGTTCGGCATTGGATGCAACCAAATCTTCCTTGGTGATGTTTTGGGAGGTGTGAGACATGTTTTGAACTAGGAACTGAAAGAACGAAGGTAGGGCAGTAGCTAGTATGAAGGAAAGGAGAAAGAGTGGAAGTGTACGTGTTCTTGAACGAAGGTAGACTTCTCCTGGTTGTTTCCCGGGGTATAAACGAGTTGTTATTTTGAGGTGGAATCAAGGGAGGATGCAGCTTGAGTTCAAAGTTCAGGAGTTGGTGATAATCGATTATGGCTAGGTGGTAATCGATTGTGGAGCTGTGCTGCTAAAACCAAGAAACTTCAAGGACGGCAGATAGTTGATTATCAGTATATGATAATCGATTATTGGGGTTCGCAGCTTATTCCAAGGGAGTTCAGGAGGGGACAATAGTCGACTATCAATAGTTGAGACTCGATTATTGGGCTTTGCAACAGACGTTGAGAAAGTCCTGAAGGGTGGGATAGTCGATTATCTTTATTGATAATCGATTATTAAGGCAGTTGGGATTCAAAATCTGGGCGGAAAAATAGTGGTATTTGTGTGGGGAATGGCTGGGATTAATATGGAAATGATGAAGGAGTTCTTTTGGTATTTTAATATGAGGAAAGAAAGGAGATTAAGGATAGAAATGGTGGGAAAAGAAATGGAAAGAAAATAATGATGGATAAACCAAGTTGGTGTTTAAGAGATATTACACACTCTTATCCTCACTTGGGGTTTGAATCTAGAATTTAATTAAGATATGACACACTTAATCAAATATATAGAACCTAAAACTCACACTTAAGATAACCACTCTTAAGATATAGAATTAAGAATTTGGCTAAAATAGCATCACACTATTTTATTAATACTCAAAGAGTACTAGGGATTTTAATATTCAAAAGATGATCTTACAATGGCCATAGGGCCTGAGTTATATAGGGAGAGGGGAAGGGGAAAATACATAATACATTGAATGTGAATCATGAGGAAGCTTCCTAGAAACATCCACCTCCAAAGCATGGGGTAACCTTTCTTCAATCCTGTCTCCTTGGTGGACTAAAATCAGGGATGTGGCTGGGGTTTGTGGGGGTTTTGAGCTTTGGTTTGTATTGGTTGTCTCCTGGGTTTTAAGGCATTATTTGGGTAAAAATGTGGGGTTGTGTTTGGCCAATAAAAGGGGACATGGTTGGGCAATATTAGGGGTGGTTTTGGACATATGGGTTTGGGTTATTGTGAGGGAAACATGGGCAGGAATGAGTGGCTAGTGGTGGGTCAGGGTTTTGGCCTTTTGTGGGTATTTATGTTGGGATTGTGAGGTTTAATTGGCCAGGAAATAAACGAAGGATAGAGGGTTTTATATGTTTATTGGAAAGGCTTAAAAGAAGGAGAATAACAACAAACAAAAGGTTTTGGTTCACACATTCTTAATTTTGGCTAGGGGCTAAAATAAGAGTAGGAAAAACTTTATTTTGAAAAAGGAAATGTTTTTGGATGTTCATGGTTGGGTGCGGTGTTAGTTCGGCCTGGGGGGTGTAGGGCTACCACGGTGTCGGTTTGGGCTTTGAGATAGGGCAACATAGTGAATTTAACCCAAATAACGTTGTCATACTTCGGCCTTATTCTCCTGATCCGCCTTTCCTTTGGTGGCCTACGGAAGGTCTTCGTGGATGCTCCCGGATATCTAACAATAGGTGAAAGAATGGGAGTGGTTGTGGAAGCTTGTAATAGGCTTGTTGTTGAAGTTTTTTGGAGGCTTACTTTGGGTGGTGTTTGTGGAGAAAATGGCATGGCTAGGGAGAGAGAGACTTTTGAAGTTGTTTTTGGGTACCATGTATTGGTAATCTCTGGGCAAGAACCTCTTGATCGAGAGCTTTCTCATCTTCTCCCAAGTTTGCACCTTGGCTTTTCCTTCAAGCTTTCTTTTAGTGGTAACAGTAGTCCACCAAGTCAAAGCATTCCTTTGGAATCGAGATGCCACTTGCTTTATCGCCTTGTCTTTGGGCATATCTTTGAGTGTTAAGATATGCTCAACCTTCTTGATCCACCTTAGGAATTTCTCCGCATCATTTCTTCCTTCAAAGGTAGGAATGTCCACTGAATTTGTGAACTCTCCAATCTTTTTCATCAAATGATCAAGCTCCTTCTTTAAGTTGTTCAGATCAGCTTCTAGGTCTTCGTTGAATATGTTTTGAATGGTGTGAGACATGGTTTTTAAGAAAAGAGAGTAGGTTTAAGGGTTGTGGTTTTGGGGTTGGTGTTGGCAGCAAAGAAAAGGTGGGGATAGTTGTGGTTTTGGGTGTTCTCTTTTGTCCGAGTTAACCAAGAAGAGAGGATGAGGAAATGGTTTTAGTATGGGGATGGTTTTGGGCAGGTTTTTGGGCTGTTTGGTGTGGGGTTGGTTAGGTGAACAAAGGTTGGTTGGTTTTTAAGTTTTGGGGCTGGTTTTAGGGGTTTCTTTGGCCAAGAATACTAGAGAAAGATGTGAAAAGAGAGAAGGTATTGGGACTAGGTTTTAGGGCAGTATCAAAGGTGAGAGGAGTGTGGCTTTTGGAGAGGTGTTTTGGTTTGTGGTGGCTTGGGACTTGAGGGCAAAATAGCCAAGAAGAGGAATGGAATTTGAGGTTGGGTTTTGCTTAAGGAAACCAAGGAAGGATGTTATATCTAAGGCTCCGGGTGTAACGGTATTAAGTTCAAACTCAAGAAACAAAGCCCTTCGATTTTCAGGATAGGAGGATAATCGATTATCCAGTCTGGATAATCGATTATTTGCTGGTTCAGTTTCTTGGATTTTCAGGAGGGGCTGATAGTCGATTATCAGTATGGTGATAATCGATTATAGAGGACTGCAGGAGTTTCCACAAATGAATGATAATCGATTGCCGAGGGTGATAATCGATTAATGACGCCTGCTCGTGTTTCAATGGAGGAATGATAATCGATTTTTAACAATGCTAATCGATTATTTTGACAGATTTCTGGGAACGAAATGATGGTGTTTGGGTGGGGAATGGCTAGGAAAATATGGGGATGATGAGGGAGTTCTTTTGGGTATTTTTAATGGAAGAAAAGAGTAAGATTAAGAGGAGAAATGGGGAGGTATGAAATGGAAGAAAATCAGGAATGGATAAACCAAGTTGGTGTTTAAGAGATCTTACACACTCTTATCCTAACTTGGGGTTTGAATCTAGAATTTAATTAAGATATGACACACTTAATCAAATATCTAGAACCTAAAACTCACACTTAAGATAACCACTCTTAAGATATATAATTAGAAATTTGGCTAAAATAACATCACACTTTTTTATGAATACTCAAAGAGAAAGGGTTTTTTTCAATTTTCAAAAGATTTGTTACAATGGCCTTATGGCCTGAGTTATATAGGCCAGGGAAGGGGGGTAGAAACACACAATACATTGAATGTAGACATTAGGAAACTTCCTTGCAGCAACTATTTCAAAAACATGGGATAATAACCATTTATTCTTGTCTCCTTAATGGACTTGATGTACCCCTGGATGGCTCCACTAAAATCCCAACTCTCCCAACATATCCAAAAGTCTTCTTTCTTTTCTTTAATTCAAAATAAAGTCTTTCCCATCAATTTTTAACTCCAGGTCAAAAAAGAAATCAAAGGAAGACAAGTCAAACCTTAGTTTCTTATTATCTTTTAAAACCTTTGTTTCTTTTCAAATCCGTTTTACCCAAATTATGCCTTTCCCACTTTCTCTTCCAACCTTGATTCTAAAGCCCTGAATAATCGATTATACATAATTGATAATCGACTATTATAGCTCTCTGATTCTTCTTCGCAAAACCAGCAACCTGACATAGTCGACTATCTTACAAGTAATAATCAATTATCTCTACTCTCTGGAAAGTACCCAGCTTTGAGCAAGCCCTTGATAATCGATTGTATTTGAATGTCAATCAACTATTTGGTTTCTCTGAACATTTCCGGATTGAAACCAAATCTTGTGAATCGATTATCCAGAGATAGTAATCGATTATTCTACATCCCTAAACCTTGAAACTCAAAGCTATTCAATTCCCGTTTGCCTTTTCTAAGCTTGGGTATTAGGCTGAAGTTATTCCCTGATTTTCAACAAAGAATAAAGCCTTTTCTTTCATAAAACAAAAGCATGATCACTTTTGACACAAAGGAACAAAAATCACAAACAAAGTCATTGAATGAATAGTGCTGTTTTGGCATTTTATTCACAATTGTCAAAAGCTTGATTTCCCTTTGTTTTCTTCCATAAAGGCATGAAATTTCTGCCCAAATAAACCCAAAGAAGATCAGCTCAAAATCAGGAGAAGCATCATGGAAAATCAACTCACATGGATGGGCATTAAGCATTGATTTGTAGGAAAGAAGTAGGAAACTTCCTTGTTGTATTCTTCCTTCCTTTTTCTTGTATTTTTCCTTATTTGTTGTTGTATAAATACTTCCTCCATGAGGCCATTGTAACGGATCAGATTATTGAATTAAAAACCTTGTTTACTCTTTTGAGTAATTCCTTTAAAATAGTGTGATGTTATTTTAACTAAATTTCCTAATGAAATATCTCTAAAGTTGGCTACTTTTGAGTGCGTGTTAGGAGTCTAATTTTATACATTAGTAGTGATTATTAATGTGTAAAAGAAGATAAAAGCCCCAAGTTAAGATAAGAGTGTGTCATATCTCTTAACACCAACTTGGTTTATCCCTTCACTTTATTTCTGCCCATTTCATTCCTCACCATTTTCTCTTCCTAAACCCCATTCTATTCTATCTTCCTAAATCAAAATACCAAAAAAATAACTATTTTTGGATAAAACTTGAATGGGTGGATTATTTTTTATTTCTGAAGATAGAATAACTATTCTATTCTATTCTATAGTATTTTTTGGTATTTTGATTTATGAAGATAGAATAGAATGGGGTTTAGGAAGAGAAAATGGTGAGGAATGAAATGGGCAGAAATAAAGTGAAGGGATAAACCAAGTTGGTGTTAAGAGATATGACACACTCTTATCTTAACTTGGGGCTTTTATCTTCTTTTACACATTAATAATCACTACTAATGTATAAAATTAGACTCCTAACACGCACTCAAAAGTAGCCAACTTTAAAGATATTTCATTAGAAAATTTGGTTAAAATAGCATCACACTATTTTAAAGGAATTACTCAAAAGAGTAAACAAGGTTTTTAATTCAATAATCTGGTCCGTTACAATGGCCTCATGGCTGAAGTATTTATACAACAACAAAAAAGGAAAAATACAAGAAAAAGGAAGGAAGAATACAACAAGGAAGTTTCCTACTTCTTTCCTACAAATCAATGCTTAATGCCCATCCATGTGAGTTGATTTTCCATGATGCTTCTCCTGATTTTGAGCTAATCTTCTTTGGGTTTATTTGGGCAGAAATTTCATGCCTTTATGGAAGAAAACAAAGGGAAATCAAGCTTTTGACAATTGTGAATAAAATGCCAAAACAGCACTATTCATTCAATGACTTTGTTTGTGATTTTTGTTCCTTTGTGTCAAAAGTGATCATGCTTTTGTTTTATGAAAGAAAAGGCTTTATTCTTTGTTGAAAATCAGGGAATAACTTCAGCCTAATACCCAAGCTTAGAAAAGGCAAACGGGAATTGAATAGCTTTGAGTTTCAAGGTTCAGGGATGTAGAATAATCGATTACTATCTCTGGATAATCGATTCACAAGATTTGGTTTCAATCCGGAAATGTTCAGAGAAACCAAATAGTTGATTGACATTCAAATACAATCGATTATCAAGGGCTTGCTCAAAGCTGGGTACTTTCCAGAGAGTAGAGATAATTGATTATTACTTGTAAGATAGTCGACTATGTCAGGTTGCTGGTTTTGCGAAGAAGAATCAGAGAGCTATAATAGTCGATTATCAATTATGTATAATCGATTATTCAGGGCTTTAGAATCAAGGTTGGAAGAGAAAGTGGGAAAGGCATAATTTGGGTAAAAAGGATTTGAAAAGAAACAAAGGTTTTAAAAGATAATAAGAAACTAAGGTTTGACTTGTCTTCCTTTGATTTCTTTTTTGACCTGGAGTTAAAAATTGATGGGAAAGAATTTATTTTGAATTAAAGAAAAGAAAGAAGACTTTTGGATATGTTGGGAGAGTTGGGATTTTAGTGGAGCCATCCAGGGGTACATCAGAGGTTTCTTGTGGGTAGTTTTAAGGGGAACCAGATAAGGCTTGATTGGTGTAATGGTGGGTCATTATGTCTTGGATTATAGTCGATGTTTGTGTATCCAAGTTGATGGACGTAATGGGAATCAAGGATTGGATTATGGCATGGTTTTTGGGTAGGGATTTTTGGCCAGGAGTGAAGGGGAGAGGGGAAGGGAATAATGTAGTTTTTGGGCTGGTTAATATTGAATGGTGCTATTAAACCCAGGAGTTTCAGGGATGGCAGATAGTCGATTATCAATAAGTGATAATCAATTATTTGGGCTTGTTGTTGATGCTAGGGAAATTCAGGAGGGTGCAATAGTCGATTGTCAGTGTTCCACAATTGATTATTAGGGCTCTCAGGATAGCAATATGGATAGAAGGTGATGGGTGTATGCTGGTGATGGAAAAGTGGAATTATGGGAATGAAGATGGAGTTATTTTTGGGCTGGTTTTTTTTGGATATTTTGGGACTTGGTTTTTGGTGAGGGTGGTTCAATTTAAGATGGGAAATGGGGGCTCCAAGGGGTTATGGCTGGGCCTTGTAGTTCAAGGCTGGTTTCCACCCAAAAAGGAGCAAAGTCCTCAGCCATGGCTTCCTTCGTTTGCTTGAACATTTGAAATATGTCTCGCAGCTTGGATGTGGTGACCCCGGGTATAACATCATCCCCTTCTTCGAAAGAGTTTGCTTCGAAAATCGAGTTTTCTTTAGGCTTTTCATCGGGGCTGGAGTTAAACTTGCTTACATCACAATCTCCAATCATGCCCTGTCCTGGTCCTTGGGGGAATGAAAATCCAGAAATTTTTCTTTGGGAACTTAACGTTAGTGATCTCCCTTGCTTGTATTCCTTCATGATTTCCCTGCAAATTAAACACGAAGATATTGGCACCAAAGGCCGTTAGTGATAACAAAATTTCTCGGTTGGCATTTTGGGGTGAGGGATTGGGTGTGTCATTCTTGCAAGGGCACAAGGGAATATTTAGCTCAACCCATGGTTCATAAATCAACCTTTTGATTTTTGAAGGGGTTTGCTTGGCAAAAATGGAGAGTACGGAATAGGATTGCTTTCGGGGTAGTAGGGATTTTGGTGTTGACGGATAAAGGGTAAATTTCTTGGTATTCACCACGAATGAGTATGTGTTAGAAAACCCATCGTAGATAACTCTCTGATCGAATAACCATGCCCTCCCAAGAAGGAGATGACAAGCTTTCATGGGGATAACGTTACACCAAACTTCATCTTGATAAGACTGACCCATGCTAAAAGAAATCAAGCTACGTGTATTCAAACGTACTCCTTCATCAAGATTCAACCATTGAATCTCATAAGGCTCCGGGTGCAGCAACGTCTCTAGATTGAGTTTTTCCACCGCTATTTTGGAGATAACATTGGCACTGCTTCCACTATCGATGATCATCGAACACACCTTCTTTTGAATGGTGCATCGAGTATGAAAAATACTCTCTCGGTGTGTGGTATCATCCCGGGGAAGCCGCATGACTAATGGTCTTTTGAATGACCAAAAGTTCACCTTCATCGGGGCCGACAATTTTTTCTTCTTCGTTCCACTCTCCTTTAACCCAAAATGGATTCATTTCTTCTCCTTCACATTCGACAATAGCCATGATCTTCTTGTTTGGGCAGTCACTAGATATTAACCCTTTGATTTGTTTTATGGTTTGTGGTGTAGCCTCCATGCTTGTAGGAGCATCCCGGGGTACATCAATCTCTTATTCATTATTTGGTTTATCCATCCTTGTTTTCTGCCCATTTCGTTCCTCTCCATTTTCTCTTCCTAAGACACATTCTATTCTATCTTCATAAATCAGAATACCAAACAGAACTCCTTCATCACCTCCATATTTTACCCAGCCATTTCCAACAATCGATTATCATAAAAGTGATAATCGACTATCGGGCATCTCTGAACATTCTTGGTTTGGAAACAATTTCTTGTTAATCGATTATCAGTTAATGATAATCGACTATCACTAGTTTCTAAACATTGGAGTTCAAAGTTGTTTCCTTCTTGCTTCTATTTCCTCCGTAAACCCGCCATCAAATTGATTATTTGACAAGACCCCGGGTCTCGGGTACAACATTTGGTATCAAAGCTCAACTTCAACGACTTTCTCAAGTCTCGACGATTACCGGAGGACCAGCTTCACCCACGTTGCACAAAAGCAAGGCTGCTGAAATTGCTCCTGAAAATGTCCGCCCCAAAGCAGTGATCACGGAGGAATGTGCAAAAGTTATTTCAACGTGAAACTTTCCAATCCGAAAGTTTTACCTTTTATCTACGTCTCGCCACTGATTTCACTCAATTCGGAGTTGCGGTTAGTGAGATACGTCCTTCCAAAGTTGACAATGCAGTCCAGCCCGAATTCTGTCTAGCTTGCTTCTTTTGCCTCCAAAGAGGTAGCAAACGTTCTTTAATGGCTCTGAATTTTTGATATGTCTTTATGAATGTCGATATCTAGCTTTTAGAGTTGGAATTACTTAATTCCAATCTCCGGTTTGTGAGATATGGTATCTAAAAGACACCTCCGAAATCTGGACATTATCCTTGCAAATGGAGCAGTATTGCAATGGGCTACTCGGCGGTGTTTCATGTGTGGTGGCTGTGGTCATGGCCATTGGGAATGTTCAAACAAGTATGCCATACCATATGAAGAGTGGGTCATGATTCATGACGAGGAAAAGAGAAGCTCATGTGACCAAGTTGTCATTGAGGAAGACGTCTTTGATATTCTTGTCAAAAATGAAGATGACGTCTTCGTAGAAGAACCAGCTTCTAATGCTCAGGAAGAATCATACTATAATGATTCTTTCTTTATTCATGATGACTACGTTGATGAGGTAGTTATAGAGGAAGCCACACCGGAAGATATATATTCTAAGGAAGTGATTTCCATAGAGTATTATCCTCTTTTCGGTGAGGGAAAATCTTATCTCATCTCTGAGGTATGTTTGAAGCAGGTTCTTACAAGGAATGGCATCATGTTCCGGAAATTACACAACAAGGTGTCCACTAATTCCGGAAGGAGCCTCATTATTGGTGGTTCATTTAATTTCCCATTTGATCCGGGAATTCTTATATGAATCCCCAATCTTCCATGGTGGTGCGAAAGTTTGAGGACAAACTTTCTTCGAAGAAGGGGAGTATAATGTACCCCTGGATGGCTCCACTAAAACCCAACATCTCCCAAAATATCTAAAAGCCTTTAATCTTCATTTGATAATCAAAATAAAGTCTTTTCCCTCCTTTTTTTAGCCTTGGATAAAAATGAGGACCAAAAAGACAAACCTTGTGTGTTATTTTCTACTTCTTTTGTTCCTTTCATTAAATAAGACCTTCCCCTTATTTTCCTACACCTTTCCCACGAAATTCCCTACCATTTTCTTCCCAAAATCAGGCCTAAATCACCACACACAACAAAGGGACAAAAATAAGCAAAAGGTCTTTGATTGAATAGTAACTTCTTGTCCTATTATTCACTAAAAGTCAGGCCATGTTGTTTCCTTTGTATCACCATAATAGGGCCGAGTTTTACACCAAAAAGGAGGACTTTTCCATGCCAAAATACATCCCTAAAACCCCACTCATGAATAAAGCCAATACCCCTTTTCAAAGTCCAAAAGGGAATAGTGCTGAATTGTCCTATTATGCAATAAATCCAAGACTAGCCACATTGTGTCTTTTTCCTTGTTCTTTCCGATTTAAGGACGAAATATACCCCTCAAAATAGGCCAAGGAATGCTTCATCACATCCACATAATGTCCTTGACTTAATCCACATATGGCTGAAATCCTTATGCAAGAAAAGCCAAACAAAATCCACCATCTTTGTCCTAGAATTCAACTCAAATGGATGGTTGTGCATTAATGTCAAACATGTGATTTAGGAAGAAGAAAGGAAGCTGCCATTGTTGTTTTTTTCCTTCCCCTTGTTGTATATAATCTCGGCCATGAGGCCATTGTAAAGCAGATTGTTTTGAATGAAAATATTGTTTACTCTTTTTGAGTATTCTCTTAAAATAGTGTGATGCTATTTTAGCAAAATTTCCTAATGAAATATATCTAAAGTTGGGTACTTTTGAGTGTGTGTTAGAGTCTATTTTATACATTAGTAGTGATTATTATTGTGTGAAATAGATAACAGCCCCAAATATAGTAAGAGTGTGTTTATCTCTGTTGTACCCAAACTTAGGATAAATAAACAGGAATTAATTCACTCAGGGTTCAGAGGTGTAAGATAATCGATTAACACACTTAGTAAATCGGTTATTAGAGTTTGGCTCAAAACTGGGAATGTTCAGAGGAATCAGATAATCGATTGACACAACAAGACAATCGATTAATAAGGACTTTCTCGGAACTAGGAACTTTCTGAGGGTAAGAATAATCGAGTATCAATTTATTGACAATCGATTATGTGAAGTTGTGAATTTTGAAGAAGAATCAGAGAGCTACAATAGTCGATTATCAAATAAGGCTAATTGATTATTTAGAGGTTCAGGATCAGGATTAGCAGAAAAGAAGGGAAATGTTCTGTGGTTTTTTTTTGTATAAGGATAAACCAAATAATATGTAAGAGATAAACACACTCTTTATATATATTTGGGGCTATTATCTATTTTATACAATAATAATCACTATTAAAGTATTAAATAGACTCCTAACACACACTCAAAAGTGGCCAACTTTAGAGATATTTCATTAGGAAATGGATTGAACTAGCTTCACACCAATTCAGGGAATACTTCAAGAGTAATATTAATAATGAGAATGAGGTAGATTACAAGGCCTCATGGCCGAAATATATAATGCAAAACAAGGGAAATTACACTTTACTTTCCTACAAATCATGTGATTAATATCCATGTATTATTAATCTTAGTGGGCAGCACTCATTGACCAGGAAAAGGAGGTTAAAAGGCTAGGATTTTTGGCTTAATATGGATCATTAATTCCTTCCATGTGAGAAGGGAATCAAGGAAAGTTGTAACTTTGACAATTAAGGATAATATGACAAAGTTTGCACTATTTAATCAATGGTTTTGATTCCTTGATGTTTTTATCTCTATCCTTGGTAAATGGGGTTGTGTTTATGGATATTTGGAGTGGGAAATTCGGCCATATGCGGAAGGATATGAAGGGGATTGGGTTTTAAACAACAAGACAAAATCAGCACTATTCAATCAAGGAAAACTTTTTCCTGATTTTGTTTTTGTTTTGTGAATTGAATTTTGTCTTGATCAAATCATAATGTGGCCTGATTTTTGGGTAAAAGAGTTGGGAAATTCGTGGGTTTGATGTAGGGAAGTGAAAGGAAGGCTTTATTTTAATTAAAAGGAACAAAAGAAGTAGAAACATTACACAAGGTTTGTCCTTCTGACCTCATTTTTGTTCATGGCTAAAAAGGAGAGAAAAGACTTTATTTTGTTCATTAAATGAAAATAAAAGACTTTGGATATTTTGGGAAGGATATGGAACGGTTTGATATCAAGAAAGGCTTTGGAGGACAAGGGTTATGGTTTGGGTTTTAGGGTACGAAAGGTTAATGAGTTTAGCCCAAAAAGGATCATAACACTTAGATATTAACCCTTTGATTTGTTTTATGGTTTGTGGTGTAGCCTCCATGCTTGTAGGAGCATACCGGGGTACATCATCCTCCCCTTCTTCAGGAGAGTTTGACCTCAAACTCGGAATATCTTCGGGTTCAAAGTACGGGCTGAGATCCGTGACATTGAACATGGCTGAAACTGCATAGTCTCCGGGCAGGTCTATCTTGTATGCGTTGTCGTTGACCTTAGCTAAAACTTCGAACGGACCATCTCCTCGGGGAAGAAGCTTGGACTTGCGTTTTGAGGGAAAACGCTCTTTTCTAAGGTGGATCCACACTAGATCTCCAGGCTGGAAATCCATTTTCTTGCGTCCCTTGTTGATCTTTTCACTGACACGCTCATTCATCTTCTCTATTTTTGCTCGGACCTTGTTGTGAATAGCTTGTATCTCCTGTGCTCGTTTCTCCGCTTCCCAATTGTACTTTGTATCTATTAAGATTGGATTAAGATCAAGTGGGGTAAGGGGATTAACACCATAAACAGTAACAAATGGCGACACGCCTTTTGTTTTGCTTGGGCTGCGGTTGTAAGCAAATTCGGCATGAGGAAGTAATTCCTCCCACTGTTTGATGTTCTTCTTGATGATGACACGAAGGATGGTACCAAGTGTTCGGTTTGTTACTTCCGTCTGGCCATCGGTTTGCGGGTGGCTTGATGTACTAAACTTGATTTTAGTACCCATCTTTCTCCACAAAATCATCCAAAAATGACTTAAGAATTTGCTGTCTCGATCGGAAACCATACTTCGGGGAATGCCATGAAGTTTGACAATATCCCTAAAGTACAAATCTGCAATTTGTGAAGCATCGTGAGTTGTTAGGCATGGAACAAAGTGTGCCATCTTTGAAAATCGATCAACCACCACCATGATTGAATCCTTTCCTCCCTGCGTTCGTGGCAAACCGGTGATGAAATCTAGACTCACGTCTTCCCAGGGAGCTTGTGGGATGGGCAGCGGCATATGCATTCCTTGTGCGGCTTTGGAGTGGCTTTTGGCGAGTTGACAAGTAGTACAACGCCGAATAAAATGCTCGGTGTCTCTTTCCATCTTTGGCCAGTAATAATGCTCTTGAAGCATTATATAAGTTTTATCCATCCCGAAATGACCATCCAAAGAACCGCCATGAACTTCCTCGATTATTGTTTCGCGCAAACTACATTTCGGGATACATAGTTGGTTGCCACGAAACAGAAAACCGTCTTTAATGACGAAGTTACCAAAGGGCCGTGTGAGGCACTTATGGTATGCCTCCTTGAAATATTCATCATCTTTGTATAATCCTTGCAAAATTTCAAAGCCAACAAGTTTGGTACTAAGTACCGTTAGTAATAAATGTCGCCGGGATAAGGCGTCAACGCCTTTTTTCAGGGTCCCGCTCTTGTGTTTTATGGAGAAGGTGAAGGTTTTGATGAATTCGACCCATTTGGCATGACGGGGTCGGAGTTTATGTTGCCCTTGGATGTACTTCAGCGCTTCATGATCGGAATGGAGTATAAACTCCTTGCTAATCAAATAATGCCTCCAATGCTCAAGAGATCGTACAAGATCGTAAAACTCTTTGTCATAAGTTGAATATCTCCTTCGGGTGTCATTCAACTTCTCACTAAAATATGACACAGGGTGGCCTTCTTGGGATAATACGGCTCCTATGCCAACGCCGGAAGCGTTGCATTCAACTTCGAACAACTTATCAAAACTAGGCAAAGCTAACACTGGTGCATGTGTTAGTTTAAGTTTGATAGTTTCGAAGGCCTGTTGTGCACTTGGATTCCACTCAAACTTTTGATGTTTGGTTAAATCCATAAGAGGAGCTGTGATAGTATTGAAATCCTTAACAAATCTTCTATATAAAGAAGCAAGGCCATGAAAACTCCGGACTTGTTGCATAGTGGTTGGCATGGGCCAATCTCGTATGGCCTGCGTTTTTCTTTCATCAACTTTGATCCCTTCATTTGAGATAAAATATCCCAAAAATTCAGTTTCTTGAGAGAAGAATTGGCTCTTCTCAAGGTTGCCATACAATTGTTATTCATCAAGCTTCTTAATCACCAAAGTGAGGTGATTGATATGTTCTTCTTCACTCTTGCTATAAATCAAGATGTCGTCAAAGTAGACAACGACAAAATGACCTATAAACAGCTTCTGGACCTGGTTCATCAACCTCATGAACGTACTCGGGGCGTTAGTTAAGCCAAAAGGCATAACCAACCACTCGTAAAGACCAAACTTAATCTTGAAAGCGGTTTTCCATTCATCTCCTTCAAAAATCTGGATTTGATGATAACCACTTCTAAGATCATCAAAATATCAATTTCAACTAATAATTTAATCCTCAATAATCAGTGGTTTCATCAAGTCATAATCATCATAATAATCATTCACCATAATCATCAATCAACATAACATTCAATAGCAAATAGCGGCCTAGCTTTGAGTGTTAACACTCGAACTTACCGTCATGCATCACATAACATTTTTATTTGTCAAAAACATCATTTTTATTGTGGTAAATCATTTTTATAATGATCGTAATCAATTGGTATCAAAAATAGGATTTTAGAGCTCAAAAATAGCAATTTTGGGCAAATTTTCGGATCAGAACTTCGGGGGATCGATCCCAGGGGGGATCGATCCAGACAGTGGTGTTTCAGCCACTGTTCATCTTCTTGTTCGTTCGGGTCCAATTTTGGAAATATAGTTTTTAGTTATCGAACTTCGACGAAACTATATAGAGATGTTCTCCAAGGTTCATAGATCATTTTGGCATCATTAATTCATAGTTTTAACATCAATTTCATGATTTAAGATTCTTGGTTCTTCAAGCATGTCAAACACAAAACTCAACCAAACGACCGTTTATGAACGTAGAAACAATCTATAAGAACATTCTAGTCATTAGATATATCTACGGGCTTACCTCGAAGCTTAATGGAGGTTTTGACGATATTCCGGCGAAACTTACAGCGAGGTTTGTGGCTAGCTCCGGTGACCTCTAACTCTCTGGAGAGCACCACTCTACTCTCCACACTCTCAGGGACAAAATGGAAGAAAAAATAGAGAGAATGGTGAAGAAATGGGAGAATTGGGTTCTTTATATAGAAGAAGAGAATAGAAGAAGACAGGGAAGATGAGTTGTTGCTGCGTAGGATTCCCAATTCACGTTCTCGTTTGGGGGAGATGTGATTTTTAGGCGATTCTGCACGTTACTTCTCTGATTGGGACTAATTCAGTCCCAGTCGGGGTACACTTTTTGGTCCAACTTTCTCCGAATTGAAATACGTTTGCACCGTTGCGATCGTACAATTAAACTCTCTCCAACGATATAATTTTTATATTTATTCGTTATACTTATTCCGACATCATATTTTTGGTGTTTGACTTTGACAGAGTCAAAATTGATTTGTTTGTCCTTTACTAAAAATAATGCTCATACTAAATTCATATTATTTATTCTCATGATTTATTTCAATAAATCATTCCAAAGTTCATAAACAAATTTCTTCATTTATCCTTATTTTGGGTCTGTACTCAAGTTCCCAATTAAGGTCACGCAATAAGTCAACATTTTGGATTTATCTCTATGAGACTTATCCTGATGGTAATATTGTATATATAAAACACATATTATTTTGGCCTAAAGCCCAACAATAATTTATTTTAATCAAAACAAATTTGATTAATGGAATAATTATCTTATTAATAATTCTAGGGTATGTTTTGGGGAGTTACAACAGCTACCATATCCTCCTTGGCATAAGCAAGGTAGACCAGGTATTTCACTCCTTGAACTACTTCCGCATCTATGTATTCAAAGCTCTTCATTGTCTCTCTAGTTACCCGAACAACTTCCTCTGAGTAACCGAGTATTTGTCCCTTGTTTAGAGCATGTAAGAACTTTGTGTTAGCCATGGATTTCCGGAAGAGGTTGAGGTTGTCCTTAATTACTTGATCAAACTGCTTCATACTCTCCTGGTCTATTTTTCCATCTGTGGAGTGTGATTGAGTTTTTTCGAACTCCAATTTTAGTGCTGAATCCATGAAAGCCTTGTTTGCAGATTCCGTCTGTCCTTCCTCTTCTCTGCCATAGAGCCTCTCACTTTGCGCGCATCTCCACCCTTCATCCCTGTCTATTTTAGCATTCCCGGATATTCTAGTAGTTCCATTTAGAAGTGGTGGTTGGCTACTCTCCAAAATCCTATCTTCTGATTCCCTAAGAAATTGAGCTAAACCTTTGCTAAAGAGCCTATATTCCAGATAAGTTGAAACCAACGGGTATGAAAATGTGAGAGCTCCCTTTATTAGAAAGTCTAGCATAATGTCCAAACCTATTTGATTCCCATACCACTTTGAGGGAAGAATCTCCATCATAACAAGTGATTTCCCAAGATTCTTCTGTGTAATCCGGCCTTCTTAGGATGTCGATCAAACGTGTGGCTAAAATCCTTGAAATGGATAGAAAACCGGATTTTGATTCGGAAATACTGATGCACTGCCCGTATGCTAAGATTACAAAATCTTTGCTTTCAATTGATAAAGAAATCTGACCGGCTTCGTTACTAAAAGGCCCTGAGCTCCGTCTCCTCCACCTCTGTGGTTTGCGAGCTGAAGGATAAAACTTGGGATGATAAGATTCAGAGTACCAAGGTCGTCGATTCCCATAACCTGGAGATTTCCTAGTGTACAGAGGTCTTCCCCTCCTGTCTTCATCGGAATTGAGTAGCCGCCAGTGGGCGGCGTTTCCCCTTCTTTCTCCAAAAACCCTTCCATCCATCCATATATATATATATATATATATATATATATATATATATATATATATATATATATATAATATATATATATATATATATATATATATATATATATATATATATATATATATATATATATATATATATATATATATATATCGGTAAGTCTAAAATGACACCAGTGCTACTGGTGTCATTTTCTTACACCAGTTCGTTTGGGGTACCTACGGTGCTCTGTTTGTAAAAACGACGGTTCCTATCCCCCCTAACCCTCCCCCTAAACCCCCCACCCCAGGCCCCCCTCCCTACCCTGGCAGTACACTGCTGGCAGTGTACTACCAGGGTAGGGAGGATGCCGGGAGGGGGGGCAAGGGTACTGCCCGGGCCAGGCAGTGTACTGCCAGGGTAGGGAGGGGAGCGGGAGGTGGGGCTGGGGTGGGGGGTTTAGGAGGACGGTTAGGGGGGGTATGAACCGTTTTTTACAAACGGAGCACCGTAGGTACCCCAAACGAACTGGTGTAAGCAACTGGTGTATAAATAACTGGTGTCATTTTAGACGCTCCATATATATATATATGTATGTATATGTGTGTGTGTGTGTGTGTGTGTGTGTGTGTGTGTGTGTGTATAGGTTTTGGATGTGAGTATATATATAGATTTTGGTTCTGGTGAGAATACGATCTAATGAAAGAAATAAGAATGATTAATCACCGTTAGATCTACTCAAATTTAGATGTGAGATACGCTATTGATTATGGGCATTTTTGGGATTTAACATAACATCCTTCTCTCACCCCTTTAATGGTATTAGCCGGATCCGCACAATCAACGGACGATCTCTGTTTCCTTTTATTCGAGAGGTCGTTTTATTCAATCAAAAGAGAGACAAGAGCGAACTGTAAAGGGAAGGAGAGACAACGACGGGGTGCAGCGGCGAGGCTATCGTCGAAAATTTAGGTTGCGGTGGACGGGGCATGAGTGCAGATGCAGTGAGGGATGAGAATTTTGAAGCAACGATGATTTACAATGGCAATTGGAAAGTGGTGATTGCGGTGGATGGCAACGAGAACCACTTCCTTCAGAAAATTGGGTTATACGGAGTAATTTTGCTTTATCTCCAAAAATGATTAGATTCTCTTCCTCTATATAAAGTTAATTTTATATTTTCTGCTCTCTTGCTGGCGATCTTGGAAAGACCTATAGCATGTAAAACAACCGTGTTTGTTTTGTATTTGGAGTGATGCTTTTTAGGATGTTTGAAATGCACCGTGGGTTGTTATTTTTTTAATTTGACATCCAAACCTTGCTATTGATTTTTCTAAATTTTTTATGTAATAGTTCGTTATGGCAAATTTGTGGTTAAGCGTAGTGTTAATTTTTTGGCATTTTTGTTTTATTCATTGTTGTTTGACTTCCTTTCCCTGCCCTGCCTCTACTTCTTTATGATAATTTTATGGTTAAACATAGTGTTCAGTTTATGGCAAATACATGTTTTTTGTAAGTTTGATTTTGATTTTTTTTATTTTGTATTTTTCACAAATGCATCACGCGTGTATATTTCAATTTTCATAAGCTTGATTTCTACATTTTTTGCATTATGCTTAAATGTTTCCTGAGCTGTGTCAAACTATAATTTCACGGTTCATGTTCATTGTGGCATGGAGTATAATATTTATTCAATTCTTTTGTAGACTTTAGTCTACTCCATATGACATTTTTAATTTGTTTCTCTATCAATGTTGACATGTCTAACTCTTTTGTTTGTGATGCATTTTGTGTTTGTTGATAGTGCACAGAATCACCAATGAAGATGTTTTTTCAGGATCCCAGAATGATCCAATGAATTTGTACCAAAAGTGGGCATGGTTTTCAGTTGTTTAGATGATGACATTCATTTTACAAGAACTATTCATTTGCTAACCCCCAGCTTTTTTTCTTTTTGGCTTCGAGTTGAGGATTCCCGAAAAGGTTTGTACAGAGTATATGACAGTCAAGTTTCCGAATCCATGTTGGCCATATTTTTAATTTCTTTGCCTTTTCCTTTTGTTTCATTCATTTATCACCCTATATGATTAGTTATTCTTTTTTTCCTTTTTGTGGGGAAGGTGATGATTACTTAGGTCCCGTTTGGTACATGGAATTCAAACTATGGAATTGGAATTGGGGACTTCAATTCCAATTCTGGTGTTTGGTAGCACAAAAATTATGTGGATTTAAAATTGATAGTGCAAAAAAATGAATTGGAATTTACAGAATTCAATTCTAAGGAATTGAATCCTATGGAATTTCAATTCCAATTAAATTCCAATTCCACCAATTCTGTATACTAAACGAACCCTTAATGTAAATCTACTGATCGACAAAAATCTAAAACAATTTTTTTGTTCAATATTAATGTTTTGCACAATTTTGCTCGCATGAAGTTGCTCTAATTTTTTAGTTAGGGCGAAATGCACAAAAAAGTTATTAGATCTGGGCATATTTGGGTAAACAATATCCTAGATTCATTTTCAAATGAAGTCTTTGAGAAGAAAAGGTAACCATGAATATTCACTTTGTCAAAAAAGTATGACCGTTTGGGAATTAACAAATATTCTGGTGCGGTATAAATATGCATGTCATTCTTTTTTGGAATATGAATCATTTATTTAAATTCAATTATTATCATTCTAAAAGTTAAACTTTAATGGATTAGAAAAATTATTTAATTATCATCAAGAATGTATAAAAATGTTGTCAAAGTGCATTATCAAACACGTGCGAAGCCAATGTTTAGATCATCTGATCTTTCTAGAGTGCAATTGCTAATAATATGCGTAAAGCATTTTGCTTCATAACAATCGGGATCCAGAATTTAGACTAAAGTAATGAGAAGAGGAAGACATAAAAACTCAGTTTATTTGACTAGTATGTGTTGGAATGCGAAACAGATGCTTCAAAAACTAATTCATTGAAATTGTAGAAAGAATATTTTCATTGATGAATTGTGGTGATTACATGTGTATATATACTAAGAATCTCAATCCTAATAATGGTAATAATGGTAGGAGAGACATAGTAGGAAGGTGATACAGTTATGGTAACAATATAATACAATAATATGAAATATAAAGAATATATTTAACATGCTCCCGGCTACGTCGGATGTGGAAGCGATCTGATGCCCAAGCTGTCTCGAAAGTCAAGAAACAGAAGTGAAGGGAGTCCTTTGGTGAAGATGTCGGCATACTGGGAGGACGAAGGAACATGCAGGACTCGAATGTGCCCAAGCGCCACTTTGTCACGAACAAAGTGGATGTCTACCTCAACATATTTGGTGCGCTGGTGCTGAACGGGATTGGTTGAGAGATAGACGGCACTGACGTTGTCGCAGAAGACGAGAGTGGCAAGGGGTTGCTGCAGCTCAAGGAGGAGATTGCGCACCCAGGTAGTTTCGGCTACTGCATTGGCTACGGCCCTATATTCGGCTTCTGCACTGGATCGCGATGTGGTTGCCTGCCGTTTGGACGACCAAGACACATGATTATCTCCTAAAAATACGCAGTAGCCTGAAGTGGAATGTCTGGTATCTGGGCAACCAGCCCAATCAGCATCGGAGTAGGCTTGGAGATAATCTGTGGAGGACGGTGTCAGATGGATGCCATGAGTAGCGGTGCCGCTCAGATATCGAAGAACCCGCTTCATGGTAGTGAGGTGAGCGTCGCGAGGTGCATGGAGATGAAGGCAGAGCTGCTGAACCGCATATGTGATGTCGGGTCGAGTAAAGGTGAGATACTGTAGAGCACCCAAAATGGATCTGTAGATGGAGGGATCGGAGAGTAATGTGCCCGTGGTGGAGGACAACTTTGCCTTTGCATCTACCGGAGTGGTGATGGGGCGACAAGAAGTCATTCCAGCACGCTCAAGGATGTCATGTATGAACTGAGTCTGATGAAGAAAGAGCCATGTGGTCGTCCGATGAACATTGATACCAAGGAAGAAATGTAGGTCCCCCATGTTAGTCATGGCAAACTCGGTCTTGAGCTGGTGGATGAGACTCTGAAGGAGTGATGCCGAGGAGGCCGTGAGGACGATATCATCCACATAAAGGAGGAGGAATGATGTGCCCGTGGTGTGAGAGAAGACAAAGAGGGATGTGTCAGCCTTGCACCCGCGGAAACCAATAGTCTGAATGAAGCCGGCGAATCTGTGGTACCACGAGCGCGGTGCTTGCTTGAGCCCATAGAGTGCCTTCTTGAGTTTGCATACGTAATGGGGTCTGGCAGCATCCTGAAACCCAGAAGGCTGGCTGGCATAAACAGTCTCCTGAAGGTGGCCATGCAGGAAGGCATTTTTGACATCAAGCTGGTGAATGGGCCATCCCTGAGACAGGGCAAGGCTAAGGACGATTCGAACAGTAGCAGGCTTGATGACTGGGCTGAAAGTCTCGTCGTAGTCAACTCCAAAACGTTGATTGAAACCACGGACCACCCATCGGGCTTTATACCTGGATAACTCACCTGTGGGGCCAAGTTTATGTCTGAAGAGCCATTTACCGGTGATGATATTTTGTGATGGGGAGGGGGGGTACTAATTCCCATGTATCATTCTTAATCAAAGCATTATATTCATCACACATAGCGCACTACGATAAGTTGGGGGAAGGGGAGAGATGGGGCCGGAGGTGTTAAGGTTGAGGATTTGTTTAGGGCGGAAAACCCCGGATTTGGATCGGGTTTGCATAGGGTGTTCGCTTGGGCCAGGGATAGGGGTTGGGCTGTGATGTTCTGGGTTGGTTGATTTGTGGGCTGATGCGGATGGTGGGGTGGGCGGGCTAATGTGGGGCGGGGACTGGGCTTGGAGAACGGGCTGGAGGTGTTGGACCGAGGGAGGGGGAGATGATGGGTTGGGGGATTCGGCATGGGAGCTGGGTGAGGACGGGTTGGGCAGCGGGTGGGATTGGGCCGAGGAGGGGAGGGAAATTGGGCTGGGTAGAGGTGGGGAACGGGCCAGTGTTGGGCTTGGGTTGGGTGTGGTCCGGGGCTGTTGGGGGCAGACCGGGAGGTGGAGGGGGGGGTAGCGGTGCATCGTTCTCCGTGTCGTCAAGAAACCGAAGGTCGGGATTGTTAGACGGATGAGCAAAGGGGAACGTGGATTCCTCGAAAATGACATGGCGAGATGTTATGACTTTGTTAGTTTCAAGATTTAGACAGCGAAAACCTCGTTGATTTGAAGGATATCCAAGGAAAACACAACGGGCCGAACGGGGTGCGAGTTTGTGTAGGGTGGTGGCGGTGAGGTTGGGGTAGCATAGGCAGCCAAAGACGCGGAGATGGGAATAATCGGGGTTGGAACCATAGAGAATAGTGTGGGGGATTGCATTATTTAGTGTGGTGGTGGGAGTGATGTTAAAGAGATGGGCTGCCATGTGGAGGGCTTCAACCCAAAATTCGGGGGGGAGTTGGGCTTGGAAAAGAAGGGTTCGGACGGAGTTGTTGAGGGTGCGGAGGGTGCGTTCCGCTCGGCCATTCTGTTGGCTTGTATGAGGGCACGAAAAACGAAATAAAATTCCTAAAGAGTTAAAGATATTTTTGAGAGGTGAGTTACGGTATTCAGTTCCATTGTCACACTGTACAGTTTTAATGGTAGTATTAAAATGATTTTTCACATAAGCTACAAAAGAATTTAAATGAGTAGTGGCATCACTTTTATGTCTTAATGGAAAAACCCATAAGTAGTGAGAAAAATCATCTAATAATATCATATAAAATTTAAAACCAGTAACACTTGGAACAGGAGATTGCCATAAGTCTGTATGTAATAATTGAAAGGGAAAATAAGAGACACGACTAGAACTAAAAAATGGGAGGCGCACATGCTTTCCCAGTTGACATGCATGACACAAAGTTTGCAAAGAAGTTGAAAAATAAGGAAAAAGGTGCGAGACGCCACGGAGAACTGCAGGGCTGGGATGGCCTAGGCGCCGGTGCCAAGTTTGATGATTAGCAGCGGCGACGTTGGCTTGGGCAGGTGCGGGGTGGCTGACAGGGTAGAGGGGGCCTGCATTATTGGACCGATGCATCACGGTTCCCGTCCGACGATCCTTCACAGAAAAACCATGAGCATCAAATTCAACAGAGCAGTTATTTTCACAAGTAAATTGACATACTGAAATAAGATTGTGGGTGATGTGGGGGGAGACAAGGACATTATTAAGGTGAAGAGGGGGGTCAGTTGGGAGGGTATGGCTGCCAACAGCCGTAGTGCGTACTCTGGATCAATTACCAACAGTGATATATAATGGTGAATGTAAAGTTTGAGAAGAGACATGAGAAATAGTACCTGGGTCGGATGAGATGTGGTGGGATGCACCGGTATCCATAAACCAAGTTGGCTCGCGGAGGGACATTGTTTCAAAATTATGTGCTAGGGCCATGGGGCTGAGGGTTTGGGTGGCGGGGTAGGTTGGGGTGTGGCTGGGGTACGACACTGCCGTGGGTTGGGGGGGTTATATGGCTGCGGGTAGGGGAGTGGGTGATGGGAGAGGTACGGGTGGGGGGAGGAGGGAGTTGGGGAAGTAGTGTGGTAGGCGTAGGCCTTGTAGGGGTGGGGTGGGGGGGTGGGCCGTGGGCCCAGCAGCCCCGGGTTGGGATTCGGGTGAGGTGAGTTCCAAGTATAATGGCCATCAGTGGGTGGTCGTTGCCTCGATCCGCTGGATCTGCCACGTCCACGACCACGGCCCCGGTTTCCACCGCCCCGTCCGTGACCTCGTCCATAGCCGCTACGCTGTCCCGAGGAGCCTTCGCCATAGCCGCTGCCAAAACTGCCCTGCTGCCCTGCGGCGTGGGGTTGCTGCCGTAGCCCCCTGGGTGGGAAGAACTGCCCGATCGTGCAACGAGGGCCGTAGAGCCGTGGTTGTCTAGCGGGGAGCGTTGCCGTTCCAAGAGAAACAGAGCCGATCGGGCTTGAAGGAATGTGGGTAGCGGATCTTGAAACTGGAGGAACGAAGTCTGAGCCTGAAGATCCTCCGGCAGTCCACGTAGCATCTGAAGAACAAGCTGGTTTTGTGATACCGGCGCATCAACATCGTCTAACCAATCGGCGATGTTGAAGAGATTTTGACAATAAGTAGCCATGGGGGTGTTCCCTTTGACGGTAGTACGGAATTGGTGCTCGAGTTGCATGGCCCGAGCATGTTTATTGTCGTGAAAAAGATCGTGTATCACCTTCCAGAGAGAGGAAGCAGAGGTGGTGGAGGAGATGACAAGGTCCGAAACCTCGTCGGTGATTGTGGAGAGAATCCAGCCTTGTAGAAGAGCATCCAGTTGAAACCATTCATCGTCGTCGTCGGAGGTAGGGACGACGGATCCATAGAGGTAACCATGGAGATTGAAGCGCCGAACAAGAAGAAGAAACAATCGGCTCCACTTTTTATAATTGGGTTGAGAAAAGCTTAGTTGAATGGGGACATGGAGTTTGACATTGGAGATGGTAGTAAAGGCAAGATGTGGGGATTTAGAGGTGGTGTTTGGAGACGTAACTTCACTGTCCGTCATGGTGATTTGGGGGGAGGACGCCGGCAGGAGGTTGCCGAGAGAGAGAGAGAAACCGGCGGCTGAGAGAGGAGAGCCGAGAGGGAGGCCGGAGCAGGGAAGAGAGGAAAAATTTTAGGGTTAGGGTTTATGTGGCTCTGATACCATGTAGAAAGAATATTTTCATTGATGAATTGTGGTGATTACATGTGTATATATACTAAGAATCTCAATCCTAATAATGGTAGGAGAGACATAGTAGGAAGGTGATACAGTTATGGTAACAATATAATACAATAATATTAAATATAAAGAATATATTTAACAGAAATGCTCTACCAGTTTGACTGTATGCACCCTATTCAAACTGTAGTGCATAAACACATATACACAACGTAGATCTTGATTTTCTTCAATTAAAACATGTCATCATGTAAAATAAAGTTACAGAATACTTGTAATTTCCACAAATATTCTAAAGCACGCCACAAAAAATGCATCATGAATTAAGAATAGAGCATTTCGAGTAGCGTATGAGTCTTAACTCCCTCTTAAGTAATCACTAGTATATAGTATATGTTAATTTATTCTAGAATGCATTCCCATGCTGTTTACAAAATTCATTTGTATCACACATTTTGATATTATGGTGCACAATTGCTCCAAGACAAAACATTTTGATATTATGCTGCACAATTGCTCCAAAAAATCATGTTAAGAAATTTTTATTTACTCTTCTGCATGAAATATTTTCAGCCACAAGCGTACATAATTCTATTATAGACAATGCATTTACAGATCAAGACAATGCATAATATGTATACATATACAATTAAGTTATAGATAACGCATTTTAGAAATCTGCAGTACAAATAACTTCCTATCCAAATGCTGACATCTCTAAAAGATCAATAGAAAATTCTCACGATTAGTTATTTATATAATATAAATCAAAGTGCCCTAAATTCATTAAAAATATGAAACCCTAAATCACAATATCCCCAAATTTTCCATAAAACAACCCTGAATTACACAAACCCACGCATAAATCTTCAACATAAGAATAAATTTAATGTTGATCTTGATGGTTAACATGAAACGCCTCCCCACCCCCCATTAAAAATAAAAACATAATCATATATTTGATGATTTGAAACTCTATTTGTAAATGTTTCCCATCACATTCATACCAAATGGTGCAGCTTCGCCTTTCTTCATCGATAAGAAAAAAAATTTTGTGCATCGTGATTAAAAGCTTTCTACTTTATCGGCATAATAGGTGGAGACGAGAATGGAAGATAGAATTCACACGTTAACTACATTAATGCATCATGGTTTTACATATTTGCCCCTAGATGTTAATGTGTTCCTATTTTAGTGGGCATGTGCTATTGTTTTCCATAAACAACACGGAAGTTTATTATCTCGGATTTTAAATCTAAGCCGTCTAATCTACTCCATCCAATGGTCAAGATCTATTCTTATTTCTTTTACCAAGGTCTATTCTCACAGGAACTCACCCCTATATATATATATATATATATATATATATATATATATATATATATATATATATATGTATATATATATATATATATATATATATATATATATATATATATATATAAAGGTAAAACTTTATTAATGACAATCAAATGGCACATATTAAGTTTGGAGGGAGAGGTAAATCCTTCCCTACACAGTACAAAACGCCAATAGAGAGAATTACAATAAAGAGCTATGTTTGGATAGGTGTAACCAGAATCCCATAGCCTTCATGATGTCATCGAGTATCATCCATTTCTTCTCCTTGTTTTCCCAGCACCAATCTTGTATCATTTGCGTAATATCTCTTATGATAGTTGTGTCTTTGAACTCCCTTCGCTCAAATATCTCTGGTTGTAGGCTTTCCAAATTCCACAGGCTATCATCCCTGAGAGAATGGCGTTGAGTCTGTCCTTCATCATGATTCTATTACTATGTACCCACCAGGCCGTACACACCTCCTTCAACTCCGATTGTCTATGGAGGATTAGGCCTTCAAAAAGTGTGTTAAACAATCTCCACGCCCTAAAGGACCTCTGGCATTGAAAAAGAGTGTGGTTAAGTTCTTGAGGCCCCGGCCCACAAAAGTTGCAACGAGTTGGGAAGCAAACCTTGAATCTGGCAAGATTCTCAGGAAAGTGTAGTGCTTCGTTGAATTCCCTCCAAATGAATAATTTAATTTTAGGAATTTGATCTTTGTTCGAAATCATCTTGGAGCTCAAAGTAGTAGGTTTTGCCATCCTCCAGAAGTTATAATTAAGCTGCCCTCTGAGTGAAGTCCTCACCATCCCATTGCTCCAAACCATTCGTGTATGTGATGTGTTGTTGCGCCCAAGGATGAATTCTTGAGACTCGCTTCCTCTTGACACATGCGCGCGCGCACACACACACACACACATATATATTAACGCCCAAAACATACCTTAAAACTATTAATGAATAAATATTCAATTAATCAAATTTGTTTTGATTAAAAAAGAATAAATTGTTGTTGAGCTTTGGGCCGAAATGAAAGATGTTATGATATCCAATATCACAACTTGGATAAATCTCATAGAGATAAATCCAATATGTTAATTTATTATGTGATCTTAATTGGGAACCTGAGTATTGACCCAAATTAAGAATAAATAAATAAATTTTTTATGATGTAAACATTGAAATGAATTATTGAAATAAATCATGAGAATAAATTAAATGTGAGAACCTTTTCGAGTAAAGGTCAATAAAATCAATTTTTACTCAGTCAAAGTCAAACACCCAAAAATATGATGTCAGAAAAAGTATTACAAATAATTATAGAAATTATATCGTTGAATAGAGTTTGACTGTCTGATCGCAACGGTACAAACAGAATTCAATTCGAAGAAAGTTGGACCAAAAGTGTAGCCCAACTGGAACCAAAATCGATCCCAATCAGAGAACTGTTCAGTCGGCGCCTCCCAGCACACTACCTGATCCTAGAATCGAAGGAATCAGCATCATCTTGCATTTTCTTTTCCGCCCCGCTCTATATAAGAAAACCCAACTCATTTAATTCTTCACCATTTCTCACAAAATTTTCTCCTATTCTGTTGCTCTGAGTGAGGAGAACGCAATGATGCTGTCAATTTGGTGTAAAGTCGCCGGAGCAAGCTATGGTGTTCGCCGGAAGTTTTGCCGAAAAATTTTCAAAACCCCCGTTTAAGCACGAGGTAAGCCCATAGATATATCTAGTGATTAGAATGTTCATATAGATCATTTTTACGTTCAGAAATGACCGTTTGGTAGAGTTTTCTGTTTGATACGCTTGAAGAACCAAGAATCATAAACCTTGAAATTGATATTAAAGCTATGAACTAATGTTACTAAAATGATCTATGAACCTTGGAAAACATTTCTATATACTTTAATTGAAGTTTAGTGAATAAAAATGACATTTCCATAAGTTGGCTCAAGGTAGAAGACGATGAATAATCGATCATGGACTTAAAAATTGATTACGACTTCGTTCTGCAAAAATATTGAACACAACAGCACAATAATCGATTATTCTAAGCAATAATCGATTATCAACAATCGATTTTCATTTCTAACAATCGATTATCTGCTAGCTCTGAAAATAAAAAGTAACAAATAATCAGTTATCACTTCTAATAATCGATTATCATCCTGTTTTGGAATTCAAATAATCGATTATCACCTATGATAATCAATTATCTCCCTACTCTGCTGAAGAAAAATGAAGTCAGTGGCTATTAATTGATTTTCCTATCATATATTAATTGATTATTGTTCAGAAAACATGATTTTTAAACTATGAAATCCTCTTTTTGATACGCATTAATTATGAGCAATATAAAGATGATTTTCCACAATGAAAATGATTTTTTGACAAATAAAATATTATGTGATGCATGACGGTAAGCTAGGGTGTTTACACTCAAAGCTAGGTCGTTGTTTGTTATTGGATGTTATATGTTGATTGATGATTATGATGAATGATTGTTATGATGATTAAACATTGATTCGTAATGGATACATTGATGATTATGAAATGATTTAGATTGTAAGGATATAGAAGAACTCTAAGATATACCTAGGATGACGTTGGTTTCTAAGACTATCTAGAAGACCTCTAAGATAGCTTAAAAATAGGCCTTGCGGGTATAACTATGAATATTCAGTGGCGTGAGTTAAAACATACGTACGGGATCTACAACCCAAACTTGAGGATCACTCGTTTGGGGATACCACCCAACCCGACAGTGAGCATTCAACTGTCCGAGACTGAAAAGATTATAAAGAAAACGAATAAAAAAACAAATATGATGTAGACATAATATTATCCTACGAAATTTGGGTTTTCGGATAGATCTCGAAAAAAAGTGACCAATGATATATTATTTGTTAAGTTTAGAATTTTGTGTGAACCGTGATAAGCGGAATAATCAATACAGTTCAATAAATTAATGAAAAGAGATTTAGTAATATAATAATAATAATAATAATAATAATAATAATAATAATAATAATAATGAGTCATAAATAAGGGAATGAAACCCATTTCCGTTAAGCATATACGGCCTCTTCTCTTCTTCTTCGCACGAAACTTCCGTCCAGAGGAGGAGTCGCCGGAAAGCTTCGCCGGACATCGCTAGGGTTCTTCGCTGGAATCTAGTCGCCACTTTGATTCTTCGTCGATCCAATTGAGGTGAGTGATTTATCTTCCGATAGAGTTGGTTCTTAGATTAGGATTAGTTAATATATTCTCGTTCAATTGATGATGAGTTTGTGATTATGATAATTGAATTGTGTGTTTTGTTGTAATTGAAATTGAGAATCTGGGAATCTGAATTATGTATGCCAGAGCCGACCTCTCTGCGCCGAATCTGTATTTCTTCTTCTCTGCTCTGTTCTGTTTCTTTTTACTTTGCTCTATTCCGCTCGGTTCGATCTCCCTCTCTTCCTTTTTCCTGTTCTCTTGTTCTGTTTCGTACGTGTGTCGTCGTGGGTTGCTGCCGCCGGTGGGTCGCGTCACTGACGGGGTGCTACACCGGAATCTGCTGCTGCCGTTAAGCTCCTCCGCGCCGCTGCGTTGCTTCTTGCCGGCCGTTGCATAGTTGGGTCGCCGGAGTTGGGTAGTTGTACCGCTGCTCAGTCCGGCGAAGAATGGAGGACAAAGCTGCCTTGCTGAACCTATTCGCCGAGAAGGAAATGTGAAAGCAGAAACAAGATTTGTAATTTCTAAAACTTATAAATTGGCCCCAAGTTTCCAAATTACTTACAATTTGATCAACCTTCAGACTTTGGCTATAAAAATTGGTAATAACCATGAACTAACCCAAGTTTGCTAAATGAACAAACTGCTGTGCGTTGGATCGAACTTGTGAACTAAGTCACCTCGTGTATCTTAGCGAATCTAAATTGAATAGAATATTGGAAACACTTAATTTGAAACTTAAGGTCATGCAGATGTTGGCGTACATCTGATGGTCTCCAGGGTTAAAGCGTACGTACGGGAGTCCGTGACCTGCCTCAGCACCTCCGTGGAAGGGGCTCCAACCCGCCCAATTGGACACCTTCCATTGGGTTTACAAGCTTGGCCTCTTGGACACCTTTCCAAAAGTGTCTATGACTAGTGTGTTTACTTAGACTTTAGTCGAATATGTTAAGTGTGGTAATAATACACAAGGATATGAAAGGAACGGACGTATGAACGAACGAATGACGGATTTCACTATTTGATAGTTGTAATTACTGATTCTTCTGATATTGTATGATTATATGTTAACGGGTGCTAGTCTATGAGTTAGTCTAGCGTTAGATACTTCCACTCTCCCTATTTTTACAGGTAGGGATCAAGGATTGGATGAGGAGCAGCCTGGAGGATAGTGAAGCGTGACGCTGTTGGATGGCCCGGAGCTGTTTGAAATTGAATTAAATACTTGTTGACTTTTGTTTTGTTTAAACTACAAGAATGTTTGACGATGTTGTCTTAAAGGCTTCCGCAACATTTGAATTGTTTACTCCGATTACATTACGATTGGTTCTTAAATAAATATGATTGAATGTTTTGTTTTTAAATGTTTTAAAAATCATGCATGTGAATACCAAATTAGTAATAACCCGATTCGCTAACTCGTTGATTCGGGTTACGCGGGTTAGGGTGTTACACTTTAGGTCACCCCCAATATTCAATGTAATTTCTCTTTTTAGAAATATTGTTAAAACCGAGTTCTGGAGATTTCCAATAAAGTTTGTGATATTTCACTCTGTGGTTTGATGTCAATCTTTGAAGACTTAATCAAATTCAGTGATATGGAAATTGGAACTCTTGATCGGAAATGTCAGAGACAAGTAAGAAATTCTCAAAGCAGTTGGTTACTTTGAAGATTATCTAATCCGCAACACTCCATGATAACCGGATGTCTCGCTACAACCCGCTGAATGCTAAGTCATCCGGATCGGAAGACTAGCGTGGATTTCTTTCTCACCTGGAAGTCTAAGAATGACTTATCCGGAATTGTCAGCAAAGAGCCGGATGTCTCAAGGAAGACTGGAACTCTCAGAAGCAGACTAGTGAGAAAAGACTTAGAAAAATTATCTAAGTCCTGAATGAAGAAATTCTACCCGTTGGTAAGGAAAAATCAATTTCTTGATTTTCAACGGCTAGATTGGGGATATTTAAGCTGATTCAAGAACAAATGACTTGAAGACAAAGTCTGGACTTCTCAAATTGAAGAGCTCGCCCAGAATTCCTAAACAAACACAAGAAGACAAATTGAGTACTCCACTCAATAAAGAGCTACAGTCCAGAATTCTTGAACAACTGCTAGAGGACGAATTATGTGAAAATGGAATCCTTCTTCAAACAATTGGGTATGTCCAAACACCCATTCTAATGAAGAATCCTCAATCTGATTTTTCATTCATATTGAAGCCAGCAAATGCAACGGATAGTCTATTCTCTTCAAGGGATAGATTATCCAATCTAGCTATATATAGCTTCCATGGAAGACTGAAAAAATATACCAACCTTAACCCGAGAAAACATAACAACAAGAACAAAGCTATCTCATTCACAGTTAGCCCAAAAGATTGATAAAGAGAGATTTCTAAACTTCTTATCCAGAAGCAAACTTCTTCTCCTTCCAAAGAGCTATAGCCACTTGAAGGTTTCCTTGCCTCAAGTACCACACCACGTTGAAGGATACAACTTTTAATCAATCTTCTTGATTAAAAAGGGGGTACATCAACTTTTCCACAAGTTGATCTTGCAAGTCCTATTGTTCGGATCTTACAATTGTTGAAGAAGCGTGACCTTCGAAGGAACAACAAAGCCAGCACGAGTGTAGTAGCAAAATTGGCCTTGCGAAGATATACCGTGCAGAAATTCACACAAGTGTAATTGTTGGTTCATTATTCAACAACCAACTACATAGTGGATTTTGAGGTCGTAGAAGGATTACCCCACCTTCGAACCTTGTTAAAGTTTGCGTGTCTCTCTTTTATCTTTACTTATACTAGCACTTATATTAATTGTGAAACTAACCCATCCATATTGATTACTGCTCTTATAACCCACCAACTTCCGCACACAATCTAAAGTTCACAAGAACTCTAGATTAACATTTATTTTCACGTTTTCAAAAGAAACGAGAAAGCTTTTAAATTTGTAACAAAGTCTATCCCTCTAGACTTTGTATCTCACCACTTTAGGACCACCAATTTTGAAAACCTCTTTTTGAAATTTTTTATTTTAAACTAGGCCTAACTTAAGGGTTAGTTAGGAGTACCTTAAGCTAGAATATAGTTTAAGTATCTTAAACTAGAATTCGTTTAAGAGTTGGTAAACATTAAAGAGATTGACTTTAGACTAAAAATAGTTTAAGGATATTGTTGAATGTTGAATATAAATGTTGAGTGTTGAATATTGAATGATGAATATTGAATTTTGATTAGTGAATACCTGAACTAAACATTATGTGCATGATATCAAATGATATGGTTATGAGTTGAGATTCAATTTATAATGATGTTCGACGCATTAAATATGTTTACTCACCTTCACTACTGAGCGTGTAGTGTGTTTTATTTGCTATACACAGATAGGGAGAGTGAATTAATAGCATAATCCTGGAAGCAGAACAGGCGAGACAATCGTGGTGGATTTATGGATTTAAATAATTAATTATGATTGTTAGGAGACATGTTTTAAAATCGCTACAGCATTATTAAACACTCCGTATTTCTACAATTTCGTATTAAATAATATTTATGATGAATAAACCTATCTGAAATGTTTTAAATTTTTACTATTTCCAAGTTAATACTTTAGTCCGAAAGGGGCTACAAACCTGGACGGATTAGGGTGTTACATATATTCATATTGGTTCAAATGAGAATTGTGCATAGTGAAAGAAATGAGAATACATATGATCCATTAGATTTATGATCTAAGGGCTTTTAAAAATCAAAAATTTTGAAAAACAATCAAAAAATCATTGTCACATTTTTGTAAATATATTAAAACTTTCAAAAATGCACAACTACAAGTGTAAAATGCATCACGTAGGTCTTAAAATTTATCACCTAAACCAACACACACATACACACACACAAATATATATATATATATATATATATATATATATATATATATATATATATATATATATATATATATATATATATATATATATATATATATATATATATATATATATATATATATATATATAGGGGCTGGTTCAAGTGAGAATGCATCTTGGTGAAAGAAATAAGAATAAAATCTGGCCTTTGGATCTGATGCATCGTGCGGCTCAGATTGCATTCTGCACTCAAATTTTGAGATAGTGCATTTTCAAAGGATTATGGTGCATTTCGACATGATGCATTTTCAAACCATCTTGGTGCACCTAATTTTGATGCAATCCTAACCCTTAGATCTCCCAATCTAATGCACCAGATTCATTCTTATTTCTTTCATTAGATTGCATTCTCACCTGAACCAAAATATATATATATATATATATATATATATATATATATATATATTATATATATATATAATATATATATATATATATATATATATTATATATATATATATATATATATATATATATATATATATATATATATTATATATATATATATATATATATATATATATATATATATATATATATATATATATATATATATATATATATATATATATATATATATATATATATATATATAAAACGCCCCAAAATATACCCTAGAATTATTAATGAATAATTATTCAATTAATCAAATTTGTTTTGATTAAAATAAATTGTTGTTGGGCTTTGGGCCGAAATAAAACATATATTGATATCCTATATCACAATTTGGATAAACCTCATAGAGATAAATCCAATATGTTGACTTAATATATGATCTTAATTTGGGGAACTAGAGTATAGACCCAAATTAGGTATTTGTTTATAATGTGAACTTTGAAATAATTTATTGAAATAAATCATGAAAATAAATAATATGAATTAAATATATGAATTTTATTGAACAAAGGTCAATTAAATTAATTTTGACTCTGTCAAAGTCAACCATCCAAAAATATGATGTCGGAAAAAGTATTACAAATAAATATGAAAATTATATCTTCGGATAGAGTTTAACTGCACGATCACAACGGTGTAAACGGATTTCAATTTGGAGAACGTTGGACCAAGAAGTGTACCCCGACTGGGACCAAAAGTAGTCCCAATCAAGGACTTACGTTTAAAATATGTAGGAACCACAGCCCCCTCCTCTGAAACGCCGAAACAGGAACGGATACATCATCACCTTGGCCTCTTCCTCCATTCTTTTGCTATATAAGAAACCCAACTTCACCATTTCTTCACCATTCTTCATCAAATTAGTTCTGGGAGATAGCTTTGAGTGTGGAGAACGCAGTGGTGCTGTCAATTTGGAGAGAGATCGCCAGAGTTGAGAGCTATTGTCGCCGGAAGTTTCGCCGGAAAATCTTCAAAACCTCCATTAAGCTTCGAGGTAAGCCCGTAGATATATCTAGTGATTAGAATGTTCGTATAGATCGTTTCTACGTTCATAAACGGTCATTTGGTTGAGTTTTGTGGTTGACATGTTTGAAGAACCAAGAATCGTAAACCTTGAAATCGTTGTTAAAACTTAGAACTAATGGTACTGAAATGATCTATGAACCTTAGAGAACATTTCTATATACTTTAATTGAAGTTTGGTGACTAAAATTGACATTTTCGAAAGTTGGCTCGTGGTAAAAGACGATGCAAAATCGATTTTTCATAAATAAATCGATTAGACTTTTGTCTGCTGGAGAAATTGAGTTCAGCAGCACAAAATCGATTTTTACCCAAAATAATCGATTATTTTGAGTAAAAATCGATTATTTGAGCAAAATAATCGATTAGGCTATTAATCTACAGAAGAAATGAAGTCAGAAGCAATTAATCGATTTTCCTATGATATATTAATCGATTATTGTTCAGAAAACATGCTTTTTGAGCTGTGAAATCCTATTTTTGATACCAATTGATTATGATCATTATAAGGATGATTTTCCACCATGAAAATGATGTTTTTAACAAATAAAACCTTATGTGATGCATGACTGTAAGTTAGAGTGTTAACACTCGAAACTAGGCCGCTACTTGTTATTGAAATTGATGACTATGATGAATGATTGTTATGGATGATTATGAATGATGAACCTACTGATTAGAATGATTATTGATGATTAAATCATGATTAAAAATGAATATAATGGTTATCATGGAAATAATGATGATTATTAATAAAGTTAAGATATACCCATATTAATGTTGATTTGAAAGGTATCTAAAAAACCTCTAAGATATACCTATTTAAGTTAGGCCTTGCGGGTATGAACCCCGGTGGCTAGGGTTAAAACATACGTACGGGATCCAAGAACCAAACTTGAGTACCTACTCGTTTGGGGGTACCACCCACCCAACAATGAACACTACGCTGTCGGTTTTTGGTTGGCCTTAAGTGAAGGTAAGTTTAAGATTTTCAAAACCCTTTCATCTTAAACTAGGCCTAGCTTAAGGATTATTTAGGAATACTTTATGCTGGAATATAGTTTATTTATTTAAACTAGAATTCGTGTAAGGGTTGACAAATATTAAAGTGATTGGCCTTAGACTAAGAATAGTTTAATGATATTGTCGAATGTTGAATATTGAATATGAATGAATAATGATGATTATTGAATTGAATATTGTGATTATTATGAATGACAGATGACCATTAAATATGAATGAACATTGAATGATGATTATTGAATTGAATATTGTGAATATTATGAATAACCGATGAACGTCGAATATGAATATAAATGTTGAATAATGAATGATGAATACTGACTAATGATTATTGAATATCTGAACTGAACATTATGTGCATGATATCAAATGATTTGATTATGAATTTAGATTCAGTTTATATGGATGTTCGACGCATTAGATATGCTTACTCAGCTTCAACGCTGACCGTGTAGTATGTTTTATTTGCTACACGCAGGTTAATAGAAAGAATGAAGTGACGTGATCCTGGAGGGAGACAGAGGCGAGATTGTCGGAATGGATGTGATGGTTTTGAACTGAAGAACATAAATAAATTATGTTTATGATGTGATTTGTTAAGCTTCTGCAATATTGAAAAATCCGCACTGTTATTAATATGAAAAATATTATTGTGATAAATAAAAGTGTTTAAATTGTTTTAAATTTTACGATTACCAAGTTAATACTTTAGTCCGAAAGGGGCTGCAGACCTGGACGGATTAGGCTGTTACATTTTGGTATCGGAGCGAATGGTTTTAAACCCGATCTTCGGATCGAAATTTGATTTTAAAAAATAATAAAATAAAATGTCAATCACATCCACGACTCTCGCATCCCTCTGCTCCAGAAAGGTATGAGAATTTACTTGGTAAATATTGACTGTGTTTAATTCTCATTTGATAACAATTGTTAGTACTGAAATTATATCGAGCATAGACTCAAGTCGAATTTTCGTATTCAATGAAGAAACGAAAGAAAAAAAATGTATAAACCTCTGATATGTTATCAACGTACGCATCGTGAATGACGAAGTTGATCTGTACCGGAAAAGTCGCACGGAAGTGAGATGAACCTGAAGAACGATTCGTGTTGATATATGTTGAACAACATTTGTGAAGCCGGTGTCAAAGATCCTCATGTGGCTTGAACGCGAACCAATCGTTGACGCAAACGAAAACGTTTAGAATTAATAAACCCTATCGTTTCTTCCAATCTCTCTTGATTGTTTTCAATTGTCGCAACTGTTATATACCCTCGTGATATCTGTTATCAACGCACCTACGCAAATAAGGAATCCTAATAAAGAAATTCCTACTATTTGTAGAATGAGTCAAGAAACTGCGCGCGGACAAGATAACCATGTTAGAATAAGTGCCCTTCACTAGATCGAGGGGGGGTGAATAGTGAGGCACGAGAATGTTTATAACTTTTCGCGGAATAAAAATCGCAGGGATAAAGTAAAGAGCGGAATAAAAAGGAGTAAAGGGAGCACACCAAGATTTATACTGGTTCACCACAATGTGTGGCTAGTCCAGTCTCAAGAAAGACTCTCTCGAGCTACACTACTTCCGTTAAGCTTACGGGTGCTTAACAAACGGTTAAAACCTGAGAACTCGAGTCCCACGAGCCTCAATACACTTGCTCGGAGATACCGCACTCCAAGACTTCAACCCGAAGGAAAAAATATCTTTCCTTCGTACAACCAAGGGAAACAAGCTTCCCTAAACGTGTTTACAACACTAAGAACACTCAAGAACAAGACTCTCTTTAAGAGTAGATGTTGAGTAAACTATATACGCTCAAGAACAACTCAAACTTCACAAATTAGCTCTAGAAAGCTATGCAAAATAATGTTGTTTGGATGCAATGATAATATGAATAAAGTGAAGTGAATTGATGTGTAAAGCAGACCCAAATACCCCTTTTTATAGTGCCAAAATAAGCTCCAACGGATCAAAACATTTAAAGGGTGATTGGCTTGATTTATGGGATTGATTAAAATGTGGATCTTCAGGATATTGTCTTCCCATCGATGTTTAGACTCACCCATCGCTAGTAAGCCAATTTTCCTTCAGTTTTGAAGCCAACGGTCACCTACCCATCGGTGGGTAAATGCTTCCCATCGCTGGGTGGGAGGTTGACTTTCAAACAAGGAAAGAATCAGTCTTAAATGACTCACAACGGTCATGCCTAACCAGCCATGGGTATGCCCTCCCATCGATGGGTTCCCATCGATGGGTAAAGGTTCCCATCGCTGGGTAAGGGCATTCTGCCTTGTGAAAATGTTGGACCAAGGCTTAAACAACGATGGGTGGAACTTCCCATCGCTGTTTGGCATGGTTCTGGAAATCAGTTAGGCTAAAGGCTGCTTACCCATCGCTGGGTAATATTTCCCATCGCTGGGTGGCATGATTCTGGAATCCCGGGATCACTTACCCATGGATGGGTGATATCTACCATCGCTGGATAGATGGCTAGCCTAGAACCATGGCCTAGCTGACCGGCACTAAAACCCGACCAAAAAATGCAAAGTTCTCCAAAGTAAAAACTAAGTATATAAAACACTTATTTAATGTATTTTGATGTCAAAACAATATTTTTATGTTGAAAACCACGTCGTTAAGGTAAAAACCACGATTGACCAAGTCAATGCCGTACACGGGTGGTTTTTACCAAAAGACAAAACCGAAAGGTGGTTTTCATGATGTTTTGATTGGAGAACCATTTAAATGCATTAAAAAACAATTCCCACAAAAAAAGACTCTAAAACCACTTCATTTAAGTAAAAACCACGGCTAGCCAAGTTTATGCTGTTTCGCATGGTTTTTATCAAACGACAAAAAAAGAAAGGTGGTTTTTGAAGTGTTTTTTATGGAAAACTATTTAAATGTTCCCAGAATTAAAAACTAATCATAACAATTTGAAAACTACTTGTTTGGTTCGGATGCCAAAAACCAACGCCGATAACCAAATGCCGAACGCCGGTTTCCGAAAGCCGAACCCCGGATGGCTTGGTTTTTGGGTTGGGCGAACACCAAGTGTTTTTAATATGTTTAAGCATATTTGAAAATAATTTTGATGATATGTAAAATGCAATAAAAAATGTTTTAGCGTAAAGAGCGAAAGTGCAAAGCTTGGGTCGGTCTTGATCACATTGTGACCGACTCAACGACGCTAAAGACTACAGTCTTTGTTCTTGGTCTTTTAGCTCTTGTTCTCTTGCTTTCTTCTTATATTTATTTCTCGCCTTGTATATTCAACAACTTGTCTCGTTCACGGCGGTTTGGCATTATCAAAACCTGTCATAAAAACAAACACGGCTTTAGTGCGAAAAAGCGAAAACCGGTGTTTCAACAAACCAAGTGCAAAACAATGGACACACAACGGTTCATATTGAAATATCGAATTTCACTCTTGTTGTCTGAAAAGAACTAGACAACCAAAACATCCACCAAGATATTGAAGGTCACTCCAATGCTTATTCAAGTATCAAACCTGATATTAAAGGAAAGAAGTCTTTGACTGGAACTTATAGTGCACCACCCTCGAGAAGAAGAAAACCTTTGTCAACTCAACACAAATTGAGAGTGTGGAAACATCCAAAGTGTAACACTTGTAGAAGACATCACCCAGGAGAATGTTGGATGACACAAGGATTATGTATAGGCTGTGGTAAATCTGGGCATTTTCGAAAGGAATGTCCTACAAACCCTTGGAAAACCAATGCCGATGACCCTGTTCAAAGACAATCTACCTCAGCCCAGCTTGCACCAGCAGGAAATAATCCACAAATAAAATCATGCACATGCGTATGCAGTGAAAGACCGCGATGAAAAAAACTCTGGTGTCATCATTAAAATATTTCCTTATTCAATAATTCAATACAATTATGCATGTATTGATCTTAGGCTTACGCTGTCTTATATCCATGTAAACTCCACATTGAATATCTTTTTGTTGAAATTTAAAACTTAAGGATTGCTTAATAAGGAATCATTTGATCAAGTGTTTTCTCTTTGAATACCTATTTTGTTGATACGCGAATACAGAAGGATCGACGAGACTCTGTATCAACTATCGTTAATTAAACAAATCCTTATCGTTTACTTCGTATCATGACTTAATTGATCATCTTAGAGGATCCATTGTGTTCTCTAAGATTGACTTACAGTCAGGATACTATCAATTCCTGTTAAGAAAGTTGAACAAATTGACGATCACGAATCACTACCCTTTACTACAAACTGACAACTTGTTCGATCAGATACAAAGAACCTGCTTGTTAGAAGCTATAGACAGCTCAACCTTGTTGAATGAACTGATGCCTTGTTATGAAACAATGAATGACCTAATTGCTTATCATCGAAAACGTCGAGGTAGTCTAATTGAAATAATGAAGTAAAGTGATTGACTTGTTTGTATACCATATTAACGTGAGAGATCGCGACGTGGTGACAAAACAAAACAAAACAAGATGTGAAACAGTGACACCAACAGTGAAAGACTGAAGAATGAAGAAAATATAGCTCGCACTGGTCATACAGCCTAAAATAATATTTATGGAAAATATCATTTCAACATACAACTTGGATCATATGAGGAATGTTACAGATGCAATTCTAAGTCTAATCTCCCAGGATTTACAAACTCGTCATAGCTAGCCCCAGGACCCGGGAAAGCTTTAGCAAACTCTAGTTTGTCTAAAAGCTCATCAAAAGTTTCCTCTGACTCAAAGACATGAAGTTCTGCCTCACTGCATCGTCTAGAAATTTGATTAGGTTATTGAAATAACCGTCAATGTTCAAGAGGCCAATGGATTTACTGTGTAACCCTTCGGATGCCCATGAGATCAAAGTGAACAAACCTTCCATAGTGTCAATCCCTCCAGGAAGTACGATGAAGGCTTCCACAATATGATTCATCTCGAAATATTTATAGTAATTGCTGGAAACGGTGTACTCTACACCGTATGTAGGTCCGTAAACCTATCGTGTTGCTATATACCCTGGTATGAAACCTCTGACTCTACCACCATTGTTATAGACTGTTGAAGCTACAGCTCCTTGAAGGACAACGTTGCCTCCTCCGTACGTAAGCCTAGTTTTTCGTCTTACCAATTCCCATCCTAGATCTACTGCTGTAGCCATGAACCTTGGATTGCTACCAAGAGCATGACTACCAAGTAGACCAACAAATCTTATGGTATAATAAAGAGCTCGAGAAGTTCCTTCCATAATGTGAGAATGTGAGATACTTTTGCCACAATTTGATATATATAGACTCTGAAACTAGACCATTGATGGAAAAGTAATTATCACCAGCCTAAAAACATACAGGGAAGTGGATTCGCTACAGACAAGAATGTACTCGCCAATACTACAGTTTGCTGACGACATGACATATTGAGACTCATGAATAGTTAGGCTCGTTGTCCTGAAATACATTCAAATCCGAGACGAAAAGTAAAAAAAACGGCTATTTCCTAAGACAATGATATCTTGAGTAATTGCCAAAGAGTGAAGCATTGAAGATTGAAGACCTACGATTGATGACGATAATTCATAAATACTATCTTTGTATCCTATGATTCGTATCCTTGAGATACTAAAACTTGTTGTGTTAACTACACCTCACTTGACCAATCTTGAAAAGATTGAATTCCATTGTTTGTATCAAATCATTGAAAACTTGCCTCAATTTTTGGTTCTGTATTAAATCCTAGAAATGCTTTATGATACCGATCTTCGAAAACTATACGTTGTGAAACTACGTGACTTGATCACAATAGTAAAACTACCCTGACTTGAAAAAAACCTCTCTTTGTGAACTACAAAATGGTTAATGCAATTACGTTATCTTTAGATCGATGATCTTATTGACCAAACAAACTCTGTTATAACCCTAGCAATGAAATGTTTGTGCAACAACCTGAGAAGAAATGACGTCACGAGAACAAGCTGAATCATTCTCAAGTGGAAATCCCAAACCTATATGCGATGTTGGTGTTAGAAATTGTAAAGATCTCTATGAATTCATGAATTGAATTACGTACTCAAGATCTTCTCTTCTTCCCTCGAAACGAGATCAGCCATAGTGCTACAATCGAATCTGTCACTATCTAGATATGTTTTCAAATTAATGAAAGAAATTTGAATACAAAAAGACGTACATGAGATGCCACTCAAATGTCATCTCCTAGGAATACGAATTAATACAGAGACTCATTAACGATAATGAGAGCTACCATGAAGTGAATGAAGAAATGTTTCGATGTAAGGTCGATGATGACAAGCTACTGTACAATCAATCAACAGTATTTTCTCATAAATGATGACTAATCCAATATTCTAAAAATTATGAACCGATAAAAGTTATTTGACATTATTTACGAGTCATTGCTGAACTATGTGAACGATGTGAAGATGTTTTGGATGACTTAGAAGATTACACTATGATGTATGAATTGAAACAAACTCTAAATCCCGAACTATACCTATCGTGAAGGTGATGATACGAAACTGCGAAGGCTATTGAAGAACTTTCAATCAAAGAAGGAATGTTGTTGACTAATGACGTACAATCGAGACTTGTGAATGAACGAAGTGATGTGCAAATATGTTAAATATGTTCCAAAATACGATGTTATACCTTGCAAAGGAACCTAAGTTATGGATGTTGAATTTGAACGGGAACCCGCAAAAGGATTGTTGGATACCTTCCTTAAGTCTAAAGATTGTTAACCTCTTGAAGAAACAACAAGTTTGATAACATCTACAGTTTGAGAATATGTATCCATATGGATAATGACGTAATTATGGTTTAATCGAATGAACATGACATGGTCATGATTAAGTGTGATTACTACGAAATGTTGATGTTGAAACACGGGCATGTCACGTTTTCGTACTAAAGCCGTGTTTGTTTTTATGACAGGTTTTGATAATGCCAAACCGCCGTGATCAAGTCAAACTTTGAATATACAAGGCGAAGAAGGAAGACAAGAACAAGAGCTAAAAGAAGACCATGAACGAAGACCTTAGTCTTAGTGTCGTTGAGTCGGTCTTCATTGTGATCAAGACCGACCCAATCTTTACACCTTGGCTCTTTAGGCTAAAAACCTTCATTGCACTTCTTAAATCATAAAAATTCTTTTCAAACATGTTTAAGTCATTAAAAACACTTGGTGTTCGCCGAAACCAAAAACCAAGCCATCCGGCGTTCGGGTTTCGGAAACTGGCGTTCGGCTCTCGGTTATCGGCTATGGTTTTTGGCGTCCGAACCAACCAAGTGGTTTTCAACTTTTTGTGATTGGTTTTTACTCTTTGGCATGTTTAAACGGTTCTCCAACAAAAACACCTTGAAAACCATCTTTCGCTTTTGATCGTTTGACAAAAATCATTCAAAACGGCATAAAACTTGGCTAGCCGTGGTTTTCACTTAAATGACGTGGTTTTCAAAGTGTCTTACTCGATTTATTAGCCAAATACATCAAATAAGTGTTTTAAAAACTTGGTTTTTATTTTAGACAACATTTATAAGCATCTCATGATGTTTATTTGATGTTTTTGATGCTTAAAGTGCCGATTTTAAGAAAAATCTGATCTTAATAAGTGTCATTTAAAAAATTCTGTGCAATTTTTCCTTGATATTCAAGCTGATTTTTGTGTTTCCTAGATGCCTATGTGCTTAATCGTGAATTCTAGTTTATAAATCTTTGCTTTGAGAGATGTAGAAGTTGGTGCACCTGCTCGTGGTGAAGTTTTTGAAAAGATAGTGGCAGAAGACAAAAATGGATATGCAAAGACCTTTGGTATGGGAGTGAGAGTGCCTCGATCTTGTACTAAACAGTGCGCCTTGAAGGAGGAGAAACAAATGAGAGACTCCAGAATTTAGAAGATGTAGTGTCATTGCTTTTAAATAGCCTGGTTAGTCTCTATTTATTACTGTTAACTACCCATATATTTCATTTGATTTTTGTTTAGTTTATTATATAGTTTAAAGTTATGCCACCTAGTATGAGTATAAGGTAAATTTGGTGCAAAATATGTAACTACGTTATCATGTGCTTTTTTTTGCATAGGGTTCAAAACCCAATCAATCTGAAATCGATGACCTTACAACTGGTGGTAATACGACCACTGACAAAAGTCATGATGAGGATCGATGGAACAAAGATGATGAAGCTGAGAGCGATGAACTTGAAGATGTATACAGTGATGATCAACATTAAAGCTTTGGACTATATCTTTCATATCGATGCGTATTTTATTTTAGTTCACTTTGACTGTTTATACTTTAGCTTAAATGATGAACTACTTTTGAGATGTTGGTTTACATTCTAGTAAATGGGTTAGTTGTAACCCTTTGAAATGTTATCGTATTATGTATTGTTGTTAATACAAGTGTGAATATTATTTTTTATCTGTCAATGAAATTATTTAATATCACTTAAATAGTTGGTATTAGTAACAGTTATAATAAATGTAAATGTTGGTCAAAATAAGCTATTACCGACAGAAAAAAATGTTTGGCTCACACATTTTTTTTGTGAGTAATCTAGTTTTTAGCGATAGTTATATTAAATGTTAATGTTGGTAAAAACAAGGTATTAGCGACAGAAAAGAAGGATATACCCACACTTTGTTTTGTCGGTAATTCATTTTTTTAGCGACATATATGTTTTGTCGGTACTTCTCTCTTTTTTAGCGACATCTTTGGTCTATCGCTATTACACTATTTTAGCGACAGTATATTTTATCTATCGGTAATACTTTTACTGACGGAGTTTTTAGCGACAGACAATTATCTGTCGGTAAAAGCGAATAGCGACAGATATTTAACCATTAGCGATATATTGACCCCTGTCGGTATTGCCTTCTTTTTTTGTAGTGAATGCTCAATGATAAACGGAAGTCTCGTTACAATCCGCTGAAGGCTAAGTCATCCGGATCGGAAGACTAGCGCGGATTACTTTCTCACCCGAAAGCATAAAAATGACTTATCCGGAATTGTCAAGCCAAGAATCGGATGTCTCAAGGAAGACCGGAACTCTCAAAAGCGGACAAGTGAGAAAGGACTTAGAAATTTATCTAAGTCATGAATGAAGAAATTCTACTCGTTGGTAAGGAAAAATCAATTTGTTGATTTTCAACGGTTAGATTGAAGGTAATTGATGATCGAGTTTTTCGGTAAGTCAACCCTCCCAATGAAGGGTTAGTTTTCTCCGAGTGTCGTGTCTCCGAGGATTACCCCACCTTCGAACCTCGTTAAAGTTTGCATGTCTCTGTCTCTTATCTTTACTTATATTAGCACTTATATTAATTGTGAAAACTAACACATCCATATTGATTACTGTTCCAATAACCCACCAACTTCCGCACACAATCTAAGTTCACAAGAACTTCAGATTAACACTCATTTCACGTTTTCAAAGAGAAACGAAAAAGTTTTAAATTTGTAACAAAGTCTATTCACCCCCTCTAGACTTTGTATCTCACCACTTAAGGGACCACCAATTGGTATCAGAGCAAACTTCTCACTATCTGCTTTTAGATTAAAGAGAAGAGATCACAATGCTGAACAATATGGATCACGGTTTGCCCAAGTTTTCTCTTCTAGGTTATGATGACTGGAAGATCATGATGGAAGCACATCTCTACGCCCTGCATGTGGATGGTTCTTGAAGATAGACCCTTAAAGATTCAAATAGAGAATCCTGAGAGGGATCCAAAGAATCCAGACGTAGTCCAGTACATTCCAAAGCCCAAAGAAAAATGGGACGATAGATACTGCAAGAAGCATAACCTGGACAACGTCGCCAAAGCAGCCATCATCAAGATACTTGATCCCATTACCTTTTCCAAAATCAAGCATCTCGAGACTTCCATGGAATTATGACAAGGTCTTGGGAAGCTATGTGAGGGATCAGGGGATCAGAGAAAGCAGAAGATAGAGGTTCTGCTTGAGAAGTTCAAAAGCTTCAAGATGCTTCCCGGAGAATCATTTGACTTGTTGGATGAAAGATTCCACAAGATTTTAAATGATCTTGCATCACTTAACCACGTTCTTTCTCCCAAAGAAAAGAATGTAAGGTTGCTGAGATCTCTTCCAGCTGAGTGGTATACCAAAGCCACAGCAATAGAAGAAGGAAGAAATCTAGAGAACTACATTGTCCAAGGTCTCATAGGCGAGCTCAGAACCTATGAGCATGAGCTGGAGAAGAATAAGAAGGAAGAACAAGTCACACCTTATCCCACGGCACTGATGACGAATCCCAGAGTCACAGCAAGCGAAGGGACATGTCCAAGGAGCTGTGACACTCCTTCTACCAGCCAACCACCAAGCTCAAAGACGGTGAACTACGAAGAGGAATTCGCTATGATGGTCAAGCAATTCCAGAAATTGAAGAAGTTCTTCAAGAAAACTAACTCCACCAGAAGGCCTTCCAAGGGAAAGCTACAGGTAAGTAACTCTCCCCCCGAATCTTACTTATGCTATAACTCCAGCAAGCTTGGTCATTGGAAGTCAGCATGTCCATACCCAAAAGTTGAGAAGTACGGAGAAGGAGAAAAGAATGAGAAGAAGAAGAAGGCAATGGTAGCAGCTGAAAGTGACGAGTCATCCAGTTCAAGCTCGGATGAGGAAGCCTGCATGGAGCGCAGAACTGAGAAGTCCAACCATGAAGATCGTTGGACAATGTCAGAAGATGACATTCTCTGTCTCATGGCCAAAGATGATGTCGATCAAGAGGTAACTTCACAAACCTCTTGCTCGTCTTCTTATGAAAGCATACTCACTTCTGAGAGTCTTTTTGAGGAGATAAATCTCAAACACTCATCCTTGAAAGAGGAGAACAAGCTATTGAGTGATGAGAATCTCAAGTTGGCTGAAGGTCGGAAAAGTCAACTCATTGAGATCACTCATCTTAAGGTTGAGAATGAATCTCTCTCTCAAAAGGTAAAATCCCTCAACAAGGAACTAGGGATACTAAAGTCCAAAGAAGTTGTGGATAAGCTTCTAAATACGGCCAAAGAGAAGGGTCGTGAAGGACTTGGGTTTGACCCCTCCAGTTCCAAAAGGAAAGGGAGAACAACATTCATTCCTCCCAAACCTACTGCCAAACCCAACAAGCAGAAGGGTAAGGAAAAGGAAAAACCAACAAAGGTTCCCAAACACGTTGTCCCTCCTAAAAACTATAGGAAGCTTGACAAACCTCAAAGAGGAAATAATCTCAGAAGAAAGCCTTCTAACCCCCAATACACACGAGGCTATACTCATTATGGGGCAAGAAGAAGCTTTCCGAGAGATAGTGAGTGGAGAATAATGCCAAGACATCATTATCCTCCACGGCAAAAATTCTATGTTCCATCTAAGTATGCTTACAACCATCACAGACCACACTATGCACAACTTAGACAAAACTATAGGCCTCATCAACCTAAGTTACTAGGAGGAAACATGAATTTGCACCACCTGCATGTAGGAAATTTTATGCCTACAACTATGATTACAACCCCAACAAGTTTAGAGCTGCAAGGAAAATTTCCTGCAACTTCAAACTTGATGTGGGGACACACACCATTAACTATTCTGGACCCAAACTGAATTGGGTACCAAAATCTTCCTCCACCTAATGCAGGAAGCCACTAAGTACCCAGGTGTCTGGTACTTGGACAGTGGCTGTTCAAGACACATGACGGGTGATGCGAGTCTTTTGAGCAATCTAATTCCTTATGATGGTCCAAGAGTTACTTTTGGACGAAGCAATGATTTCGGCCTTACAAAGGGGCTAGGAAATCTGGTGTACAAGGGACTAACCATCCAGGCTGTATCTTATGTGGAAGGGCTCAACTATAACCTTCTAAGCATAAGTCAGTTCTGTGATAAAGGTTATTCTCTGGAATTCTGCAAGGGCATGGCATCCCTCAAGAGCATCTCCAAAAATGAAGTCAATCTCACTAGGAAGAGAATCAGAAACATCTACGAAGTAATGTGAGAAGATGTCAAGGAAGACTGCCTAATCAGCAAAGGTGACACTAACCTTCTATGGCTTTGGCATAAGAGGTTGAGTCATCTCAACTTCAAAACCCTCAACAAGCTGTCCAAAGAAGGGTTAGTGGAAGGACTTGTCAAAAAGGAAAACAAGTCAAGTCTACTTTCAAGGCGAAACCGGCACACTTAACTACAAGGATACTAAGTCTTATCCACATGGATTTATTTGGACCTGTTACTCCAATAAGTCTAAGTGGAAAGAAGTATGTCTTAGTAGTAGTTGATGACTATTCAAGATACACGTGGACAATCTTCCTCAATAGCAAGAAGGAAACTCAAGGGAAGCTCACAAACTGCATGAAGCTGATTCAGAATCAAGCAAGTCAGACCATCCAAAAGATTAGATCTGACAAAGGCACAGAGTTCCTGAATGAGATCATCATTCACTACTGTGAAGAAAACGGAATTCTTCATCAGACCTCCGCAACAAGGACACCACAGCAGAATGATGTAGCTGAAAGAAGGAAGCAGTAAGAACAATGCTAGCAGAAGCTTGCTTACCAAAAAGGTTTGGGGCTGAAGTTGTAAACACGGCTTGCTATACTCAAAATATGAGTATGATATATAAAAGGCACAACAAAACTCCCTATGAGCTATGGATTGGGAGAAAGCCAAATATATCATATTTCCACATTTTTGGGAGCAAGTGCTGTTGAACAACGGGAAGAACCATCTGAATACTTTTGATGACAAATCAGATGAAGCCATCTTCCTTGGATACTCTCTGGTTAGCAAGGCATTCTGAATTTTCAACAAGAGAACCATGATCACTGAAGAGTCAATGCATGTTGTTTTTGATGAAAAACATGTCGTTGACAAGCCATCAAAGCATGATCATGAGGTTCTGGATCTCTCAGAAAAAGATGAAGAAGTCAATGAAGGAGATATGATGAAGCCAACGGAGTTCATTCCATTCGGAAGTCTACCACTTAAGACTTCACGGAGAAGTCCGGATTCAGACTGCACTGAGTCTACCGGAAATCATGGCCAGTCTTCCTAAATCCCGGATCTATCACATGGCGACAATTCCGGAAATGGTGTTAAGGTGCCAATCCATCCAGAAACACCAACAAACTCCATCCTTCAACCAGAAGCAGAGCTAGATCAACCAGTCAACCTTAATCAACACAATCCTCGTTGGTTAAGGGATCACCCTCCTCAACAAATCATTGGAGATATGCAATCAGGAGTTCGCACCCGGAGCGCTCAACAGAATCTAGAAGCCATGCTTACATGTTTCATCTCACAAGTGGAACCAAAGAGCATTGAAGAAGCTCTAGCTGATTCTTATTGGATCAATGCAATGCAAGAAGAACTCAATCAATTCACCAGAAATGATGTCTCGAAACTTGTTCCAAGACCTACTCATCAGCATGTCATTGGGACAAAGTGGGTCTTCCGGAACAAGATTGATGAAAATGGCGTTGTTGTCAGAAACAAAGCCTAGCCAAAGGTTATTGTCAAGAAGAAGGTATAGATTTTGATGAAACATTCGCTCCAGTTGCTAGACTTGAAGCTATAAGTCTATTTCTAGCCTTTGCTGCTCACAAGAACATCAAAGTCTATCAAATGGATGTCAAAAGTGCTTTCCTCAATGGAAACTAGAGGAAGAAGTTTATGTGGAACAACCTCCAGGATTTGAGCTACACACTAAGGGTGATCAAGTGTATAGACTCAAGAAGTCGCTTTATGGACTGAGACAAGTACCAAGAGATTTGTATGATACATTATCTCAATTCCTAATAGACAATGGATTCATCAAAGGAGTCATTGACAAGACCTTGTTACTACAAGATGGTGAAGATCTTCTATTGGTCCAGATCTATGTAGACGACATCATATTTAGCTCAACTAAGGAAGCTTTATGCACCAAGTTCTCCACCCTCATGCAAGGAAAATTTGAGATGAGCATGATGGGGGAACTCAACTACTTCCTTGGTCTACAAATCAAGTAGAGAAGTGAAGGAACTCTCATCAATCAAGCCAAGTACACAAGGGATCTCATCAAGAAGTTCAAAGTTGATTAGAAGTCACCCGTTTCTGTCCCCATGAGCACATCCACCAAACTTGATATGGATTTAGATGGAAAGGATGTTGATCAAACTCTCTACAGAGGAATAGTTAGATCTCTACTCTACCTTACTGCAAGTCTTTCGGATATCTCATATGCAGTAGGTGTTTGTGCTATATTTCAATCCAAGCCAAAGGAAAGTCATCTAATTGCAAGCAAAAGGATTCTTAGATACCTTAAAGGAACTCAAAACATGGGTTTATGGTATGCTAAGAGCAGCTCATTTGAGTTAGTGGGATACTCAGATTCTGACTTTGCCGGATGCAAAGTGTAACACCCCAACTCGAATAACCCGATTATCTAGATTATTTGAACCGGAGTAGTTACCATGATGGTAATTACGCATGATAATTTGAGGAATAATCGAAAACTAATTAAATATTAATATAAATGATAAATTCAAATATTAAATTTCAGAGTAACGTTGAAACAGTGCGGAAGCTTAAATGTAAAACATAATTAAGTCGTATTACATTTTCTAAGAACTCGCCCGAAAAGGTATTTATTTAAATAAAGCATAGTAGTTGTGGTCCACCAGTCCGTACATCTCATCACTCTCATTGACCTCCGGGATGAGCTCCATGATCAGTATTGTTACCTGCGTGTAGCAAGTAAAACAAACTACACGCTCAGCGTCAGCTGAGGAATACACTAATACAACAATTCCAAGTTGAATAGCAAGTAGACATACAATTATTCATGATATGACATAATATAGCATGTATGTTCAAGATGATAATAATGATACGTAATTGATGTTTTACTTGATGATAGTTTATGCTGTATGATTCTAACCCACAAGGAACGACCTTGCACTATGAGATTCGCCCATTTGGTACGACGAACTCATGCCACCTTAGTCTCACGAGAGGAGACTAGAAAAAAATAGGGGTGGTACTCGAAAGCCTGAATACCATGTACGTACACTAAGCCCGGTCAGTGATGTCAGACTGCTAAGTCCCGCATAATCACACTATAAGAGACGCACGAGGCATGATCTCTTACGCATGCATATGATGTGATATGTTTCAATATGGATGATGAAATGAATCATATGATATGAACAATTTGTGAACAATATGAATATGTAATCATACACTAATTTATTTGGGTGAAACATGATAAAAATATCATTTAAATAAGCTACGGGGCTCGGAACGGTCGACTGTTTGGCACGGCGGTCGACCTTGATCTTCATCGCATCGGATTGGCGGATCACCGTGACGGTCGACCTCGGTTGACCGGCGGTCGACCATTTTTGACTGGATGGGAACGGCGGTCCTCGGCTGGGCAGGTGGCGGTCGACCGTTTGGCTGAGAGTCGTGCTCCGTTTCGATGTTTAACGCGACAGTTGACTGTTTACGTGGACCGTTCGGGTTTGCGAGTCAAATTTTTGATATTTTTGGATGTCTAAAATACTTCTTTAAGTCATTTTAACACTTATGATCACTACGTCAAAAACAGATGCTGATAACTGTTTCTTTGAGTAGTCTCCCGGTGCTGATTTCAGTAGTCTTCCGAGCAGCTGTCTGATATATTTACAGACTATTGTTCAAAAACAATTGTGTAAAATGGTTGACGACACCTGTTTTGTAATGTTTTAGAGTACCACTTTTTAGTGTTGTCCCCGTATGAGTAAGACATCTGTTTTTTAGAGTTAAAGAGAACTGTGATTTTTTGTTGTCTATCTATAATGAATACTACTGTTGTTTTTAACTTTAGACTCCTAATTTTTGGTGTTGTCGTTCAACAATATAGACATCTACTTTAAAAAGTAATTGAAAGATATATCACACAGCTACTCGGAAGACTACTAAACAAAAATAAGATTAGACAACTGTTATCTTTTGTTGTATTTCTAGAATATGGACTACTAATTTTATGTATTTTAAACAACCGTTTCTTTCAGTTGTATAGTGCTCAATAACACTGCGCTTTTTTATAGTTGTCCTTGAAATAATCAAACTGTCATTTTAAACACTAGTTAGATTATAAATCAGACTACTGCGCCGAAGACAACTAAGTATGTTTGGATAAAACAACTGCTATTATGTGTTGTATTTTTAAAATGTAAACAACATTATTTGTTGTATTTCATACAACTGTTTATTTAAATTGTCTAACGTTTATTAACACTACAGGTTTGTGTAGTCGTCCTTTAAAGATTTAGAAAACTGTTTAAATATATTGTAAAGCTTTTTGAAAGACTACTATTTTTAAATTTACAATTATATTTAATAATTAAACTTTATTTCAATTTTAAAATATTGATCATGAAACAAAAATAAATTCCAAAATGTACAATATATTGAATAATATCTAAATACATACAACCCAAAATCTTAATAGCATCCAATAATTTAATATTTACATAATTAAAATCACATTCTAATTGTCCTTTAAAGATTTAACTCACTATAGGTCTGTATATGTTTTGCTTGCAGATTATCATGGTCACAACGGCGTCAAGAATTGAAGCTCTGTATACCCCTCATTCAATGCTGGATATTATTGAAGGGACAAATAACTAAATTAGGCATGCTCAAAGACAACACACTATAGAAAGGCAACACACTATAGAAAAATCTCATTTTGATGAAATTGACTTGCACAAGCAATTAGAGTAAATGTGTGTAATCAAATGTTCTTGGTCCATGCTAAGCGATACATGTATTATATATATGTGAATCAAATGTATAAGGAGAGACTCACATTTGAGTTGCTATCAACTTTGATATCTGTGGTAATCTTCTTGCTCTTAAGCTTAATATTAATATCAGCCACAAATCAATCTCCTTTCTTTGACCGTGATGAGGTTATGGCCTGTGAAATTTACAATAGAAGATTAACCTATGAGTATGCTAAAACACACACATGACCTTAAAATCTCAAAATGCACACATTTACTTGTAATATGTATGCGGCATTAAGAAAAGCCTAATGAGAAAAGCTTTTGTTTGCCTAAAAACAACCATGATAACAATTACGTTGATTTCATCATGATGTGAAAACAAAGCCAAACTTAACCTAAAACCCACACTCCTTATTATTCACATTCGTGCAAAAGGCGAACATGTACGTTAGCCACAACAACCTTAGCTTCACCAGTGTCTGATCCTCAGCTACACTATTGTAATTGCCCTAGTCATAATTCTAGATCAACCTCTAAAAATAAGAAGAATGAATGCTCTAACCTTGTTAATTCCAGACTTCAACGCTCACTGTGAACAGTGCGCCGGATTCAGAAACATTGCTCAAATTGTATGGAATTGCAATCCAGCTTTAGACCTTGAACAACAACCCAGGTCGCTCATAAACCCCAAGAAATTGTCCTTTGATTGATCATAAATCAAAGTGAAAACCGATGTCCATGGTCACCGAATGAACAAGGACCACGAAAGGGTTACCTTCAGTTCGCTTAAGTCTAGCTCCAAAATAGGAAAATTGAGTTTAAAGTCAACAGCATTTGCTTGAGACAAGCTCAAATCTCAAAAATTCCCAAGAAAATAGCAACGAAATAAAAAATAGAAGAAAAAGGGGTGAATCGGAAGAAGGTGTTCAACAACCGTTGCGTTCTTCTGCTCGAGTCCATCGCCAGAACAGTGGAGGTCATTCCCTGTCACCGCCGTTCGCTGCCTGTGTCACCGTATATGCCAAATCGCTGGAATTTTGCCGCTGTGGGTCTGAATCACTGCGTTCGCTGAGGGTCTCCGGGGATTGCTGTCGCTGCTGCTCTCGTCGCCGATTGGGGAGAATTGGAGAAGAAGGTCGTCGGAGGGATCGGAGAAGAGAGGGGCGGCGGAATTCTTTGATCGAGGAGGAGAAGGAAAAAGAGGATAAAAATCCTTTTATATACCCTAGGGTTTTGTACTTGAAATTTAAAATAACGTGTCTAAGTGAAACACACTTTTCAGGCTAACTTGTTCCGAATTAAGATCCGTTTGCATCGTTGGATTCGATTCGTCGATCCCTACCCAACGATATAATTTTTATATTCAATAACTGAACATTTATAAGTTCCACCTGGTCCGCAAAAATCATTTTATATACCCTAGGGTTTTGTACCTCGAAATTTAAAATAACGTGCCTGAGTGAAACACACTATTCACACCATTGGATTCGATTCGTCGATCCCTATCCAACGATATAACTTTTATTATCATTCGACAAGTATTTACCGGTTCCTCCTTGTCCGTATTAATTCTTTCGTTTAATTAGTACCGATCATTCCTTTAATTTAAACCTTTACAAATAGAGTCAGATTAGTCTCGTAATATTGAGACGATTAGAATGCTCTAAAATATCTTTTAATTCTTTAAGGAATAGATTATCATAAAAAACTAGATCAGTCAAGATTAGATCTAATTAGAAAGAGTTTTTAAATATAACTAGAATTAGATCTAGCAGATTAGATTTAATCATATAAGATGCTTTAAGATCAAATCAAATTCAATCAGATCTTATTGCTTGAATATTTAATGTGAGCTACTATGTCTCAATTTAACATGTTTATATGTTGTTTAGATGATATCTAATGAAATCAGATCTCATCATATCAAATTATACTAGATTAAATTAAAAGAGTTTTAAATATAACCAATCGGACTAATTAGATCAAATCGGACAAAAAAATCTAATTGGAATAAATCAAAGTCAAATCCAATAAGATCAGATCAAATCTTCAAAAATATCGAATCAAATCAAATTCAAATCTAGTAAGATCAGATCAAATATTTTAAAAAATCATATCGGATCTGTAACACCCCAATCCGTCTAGGTCTGCAGCCCCTTTCGGACTAAAGTATTAACTTGGTAATCGTATAAAAATTTAACACTTTTCAAACACCTTTATTTATCGCAATAATATTTTTCATACATATACAGTACGGAGTATTCAATAATATTGCGGAAGCAAATTTAATATTGACATATCATAAATCATTTCAAACTTGTCACATCCATCCCGACAATCTCGCCCCATCTGCCGCCGGGATCACATTAATCTTTCTGTTTACCTGCGTGTAGCAAATAAAACACACTACACGCTCAGCGGTAAAGCTGAGTAAGCATATCTAATGCGTCGAACATCCATATAAACTGAATCATATTCATAATCAAATCATTTGATATCATGCACACAATGTTCATTTCAGACATTCACAGTTTTGGTATTGTTCACTTCATATCAACGCATTTTATTTAATTCAGATACTATTTCAATAGTGCTCTTAAATTATTATTAATCTAAGGCCAGATCATAACAACGCTATTAGCTATTCTTAGTCTAAGGCTAGATCATAATAATGTTCTTAGCTATTCTTAGTCTAAGGCCAAATCATAATTTCCATAACCACATTCTTAAAAGCAATTATTAATCCGACACTTAAACTATCATTAGTTTAAGGCAATTGATTTCGGACACTTAACTGTAGTCAGTTAAGGCAATCAGACACTTAAACTATCACTAGTTTAAGGAAAATGATTCGGACACTTAACCGTAATCGGTTAAGGCAACAACAACGTAGCGATTGATCAACATTGGATCGGACATTCCCAAACGAGTAATCCTCTAGTTTGGTCTACGAATCCCGTTTATACATTTTTATTGAATTCATCAACTATTTATGTTTTCATAATTTCATCCTAAGATCTATTCTAGAGGTCTTCTAGATATTCTTAACATGAATTAGCTAATAGGTATATCTTAAAGTCTTCTAGATATCCTTAACAGTACACATCATTTTCTTGTTGATCAATTTATTCATTTTGAATTATGGTTTAATAATTCATAATCATAATTTAGTTCAAGATAGTCAAACAAACATATCTATTCATAATTTTATCTTTACAATTCTTTCATTCAATTCCATACATTTTTATTGGTCATAATAAAATCATGATCGTTATGTAGTCATAATTACTCGGGTCGTCCATTTGATCATCATAATCAATATTTATTATCAATGATATTCCATTATCCATTATAATATCCATTTATTCAGGATATTATCAAGGTTTCATTGTAATAGTCATAATAACATTTATTAACAAATAGCGGCCTAGTTTCAAGTGTTAACACCCGTACTTACCGTCATGCGTCACATAATGTTCTATATGTCAAAAACATCATTTTTATTGTACAAAATCATATTTATATTGTTCATAATTAATTGGTATCAAAAAAAGGATTTTGGAGCTCAAAAATAGCATTTTTAGACAAATTTTTTTATCAGAATTTCAGAGGATTGCAGTGTGATCGATCAAGGCAGTGTGATTGATCAGGGCAGTGTGATCGATCCAATCAGTGTAGTTTCAAGTTACTGTTCATCGTCTTCTACCTTCGGTCCATTTTCGGAAATATTATTTTTAGTTACCAAACGTCAATTAAACTATATAGAAATGTTCTCCAAGGTTCATAGACCATTTTGGTATCATTAATTCGTGATTTTAACATCAAATTCAAAGTTTATGATTCTTGGTTCTTCAAGCATGTCAAACACAAAACTCAACCAAATAACCATTTATGAACGTAAAAACGATCTATACGAACATTCTAGTCATTAGATATATCTACGGGCTTACTTCAAAGTGAAATGATGATTCCGGCGGAAAAACGGCGAAACTTCCGGTGAACACCACGGCTTGCTCCGGCGACGGGAAGCTCTCCGGACAGTTTCTCTCAACTCTACAAACTCTCCTCTATCTATTGGGATGATTTTGGTGTGGAAATGATGAAGAATGAATACCTCTATATATAAGCCTGGGAGGGAGTTGCGTAGCTCTGGTCTCCGTTGATTCAGGTGAGTGGAGGGGGCGGCTGATTTAATTCTTTCCAGTTTAGTTTGATTAAATTGCCTCAATTGGGGTACACTTTTTGGTCCAACTTTATCCAAATTGAAATCCGTTTACACTGTTACGATCGGACAGTCAAACTCTCTTTAATGATATAATTTTTATATTTATTTGAAATACTTTTTCTGACAGCATATTTTTGGGTGTTGACTTTGACAGAGTCAAAATTGATTTAATTGACCTTTCTCATAAAATAGGATAAAATAGATCCGAATGATGTCCAGACCCTAGGTCTAGATTTCTACTTATACTATGTAAACTTAATTTACTATTTTTACTCTGCTCCTTTTATAATCGTTTCGAGAAGACTTTCATAAACCAATCCTAATCTTCGCCTAGTTAGAGTAATTAAACTGATTCCCTTCGTCCACTCCTCGAGAGACACGACACTCGGAGAGAAAACTAACCCTTTATTGGGAAGGTTTACTACCCGAAAAACTACAACTGTCAGAGATATAATCTTTAAATGCATGAGATTTTAATTTAGTTAATATTATTAAAGTTTACCTCCAAATCTCTACAATTTTAATTTCCCTCTATCTAAATTCATTTTCCCTCCCCTAAATTTCATTCTCCCTCTTCCTAATTTCTCTTTTTCCTCCTCTAAAAAACCTATCTCTCATCGATTAAGGTCAGAAGAAAAAAGTTTGCCACTTCGCCATACCTTCATTCCTGGAGCCAGAGCCGTCGATCCTCGTCGCTCCTATCTTTTCATCGCCATCGAGATACCTCGAAACCGGGCCTTCCGATCCCCATAGAGTACCACGATTTCGGTCCATCCCACTTATCGATGGCGCATACGTCTTCCTCAAACACCGTGTAAAGCTAACATCACAACCCGAATCTCTACTGCCTCTAATTTACAGGTTTTACTTTATCTTGAAAATACTCTAATGGTTAAATTATGTGAATTTCTTTGCATATCTCTTGAAAATACTCTAAATTCTTCAATTATATGAATGAAAATATTGGAATTCTTCAATTATGAGGATTTATTTGCTTCGTTTTTGTTACCTCAATCTTTCTATGAACTTTTTCTTGTGAGGGATAAATGGAAGTTTTTAAATGGAAGTTTTTTGTTGTAAAAAACAGTGGGCATAGTCAATTACCAAGACATTTACATGGCTTAGCTTGGGTTGGTTTACTTTAGCTAGTCTAAATTGGGTTGTCCATTGCCAATTACCCATACTCCACTGATTTGAGCTCGTTCAATCAGATTTATGGATATTTGGATTCTCCTTCAACAGGCGAATCCATACCAGACTTCATCGTGCAGAATTTTGAAGAATTTTGAATACCTTTTGTCTAAGTTTTGTGTGGTTCTTAATCGTGCTTTGAAGGCCTTCTTGTTGTTTTTGTGGATGTTTTTGATGATACGTTTTCCATGTCCATTTTGTGCCTCTAGTGTTTTACAGTGTAGCATTGCAGTCCAGTTTTCAGTTTTGTATGCTTTAACTTTTGAAAGCACAATTTCTATTAATAAATCTTTTTTGGGAACTATGTTTATGCTCATAGTTCATATTAACTTTTTTCTTGCTTCACGGATTACAAATTGCAATTTATGGCTATGGTTTTGGGATATGTACCTGGCTTGTACTTTTGATGATCTGCCGTTGGAGTTGCTTGCCCTTTATGAAGCTCTGCAAGCACCGGTTTTAAAGCAACTAATAGAATCTTACTATCACAAAGACACCATCATGAGGTATGTGGTTAGTTGCATTTATGTGGTCTTTGATATGTGTACCTGGCCTGTACTTTTGATATAGTTGCAAATCACAAACCAAAACATAAGCTGGCCTGGTCTGTAGTTGCACCAAAACAACTGTGATTTGCTTTGATGTAGTTGCATATATGTGGTCTTTGACAGGCCAGGTACATATATCAACTCCAACTTTTGTTTTGAACCACTAATATGTTACCATATGTTTTGGTTATAGTTCTTTATTTTGGCTAAGACTTTTTCTTTGAAGAATGTATATAAGAGGCATCGACCTAATTTCTTTCAGTTACAGCACCTCAAACACGAGGAGTTTATTGTCTCGAACTTGGATTGTGATTTTCTTTGATGTCAAGAGAGGGGAAAATGGACTCTCGGGCCTTACACGCTCTTTGGAGGAGGTATAAATTGGCTAATAATGGGGCGTTAACCACAACAACTAGTGGCCAAACCCCCAAAAGAGCTAGGAGAAGACGGTTAAGGGTGGTCAAACTAGACCTACTATCATGCCACTAGCAACGGGTAATAAACAAAAGAAGAAAAAGAAGGCTTTGAAAGGTGATGAATCTGTTGTGGATGGTTATGGTGATGCTGTCATGCCAAAGCAAGGAGGCCAACCAACCAGCAGTGCAAGGACTAAGAGGGGTGATGATGTTGTTCTCTCTTCCAACAGTACGCGCTTTTTCGCCCAAACTGTTCCGAATTGAAAACGGATCGGGGTTTTGGAATCAGACTGTCAAAACTAAAATTTTGATATAACTAAAATATTTTTCAAAAAACTTTTATTTTTCAGTGTTTGGGTGTGTCTCAGTCATTAATTAATATTTAAATTAATTAATTCTTTTAGGCCTAAATTAGGGGCGTTACACAAAGTTGACCGGAAGAGTACCTCTAACACTTGTCAATTCATTGGCGGAAATCTTGTTTCTTGGTTCAATAAAAAACAAAATTCCATCTCTACATCAACAACAAAACCAGAGTATATTGCTGCTGGTAGTTGTTGTGCTCAGATCTTGTGGTTAAAGCAACAACTACTAGAATATGGAGTCAAAACAAAGGAAGTGACGATATTTTGTGATAATCAAAGTGCTATAGCTATTTCACAAAAATCCAGTGCATCATTCTCGCACTAAGCACATTAATGTCAAGCACCACTTCATCAGCGATAACGTGGAAAAGAAGGATATCAAAATTGAGTACATCTCAACTGAAGAACAATTGGCGGATATCTTCACAAAACCACCAAGTGAAGCCAGGTTTTCTGAATTGCTTCACAAAATAGGTCTAATTCTATTAAACTAAGTGCAGTACATGTGGCAGCACACATACCACCCCTGATAAAGCTACGCGTGGACACGTGGCCTTGGGAACAGTTTAAAACCCAATCGCCACCAGCCATATAAATCGCCCAAATTAAACCCAATCTCCACTATCTCAAATCTCAACTACCCACTCTGCCCACTCAACTCTCCGTCGTCTTCCTCGCGAGAAATCACAGAAGAACCCTCGTGAGAAATCTTTCACTTCAAGAAATTAGAAGCAAAACGCTCATCCCCAGCATTTTACGAAGCCTACATTGAAATGATCGAAGCTCAAGAACTTTCGGAATTCCTCCATCTGAAAATTCATTCCAAATATGAAGAGGAAGTTTTGGAATTCTACAGAAATGGAGAAATCCAAACCGTACAATCCAAGAAGAATGCAAGGAGATCTCCTCAGATTATCAAATCAACTTGTTATACCCGAACTCCGGGAATAAGCTTTAAGTTTGGGACAAAGCTTCTTAAACGGCAGGAGCAAGGAATAATCGATTATCAATTTATGATAATCGACTAACAAGAGGTTCAGTTTCTTGGGAAGGAAATTTGGTAGTTCAGGGAAGGGAAATAGTCGATTGTCACTTTAGCAACAATCGATTGTGGGATTGTGTAGTTTGAGACAAGAAGGATCAGAAGGGTGGGATAGTCGATTATCAATAGTTGATAATCGATTATTTGGGGCTTCGGATTCTGCCAAGGAAGTTCAGGGGTGTTGGATAGTCGATTGTCAGTGAAAGATAATCGATTATCAGGGTTACCCGATGTTTCAATATGGAAGGAAAGTGGCTGGGCTATGTAGGAAAGTTATGGGAAGGAATGATAGGGTGTTTTATATGTTAAGGGAAGAAAAGAAGGGGATTTCAGAATGAGAAATGGAGGGATATGGGGTGGAAGGAAATCAGGGATATATATTACCAAGTTGGGGTTAAGAGATATTACACACTCTTATCTTAACTTGGGGTTGAGTCTAGTATTTAAATAAGATATGACACACTTATCTAAATAACTAGAACCTAAAACTCACACTCAAGAGAACCACTCTTAAGATATAGATTTAGGAATTTAAGATAGCACACACAAACAAGTGTATTACTAAGTTGGAAATTGGGAATACAATGTGTGTTTACAATGCTCAGGGATGAGCTTATATAGGCATAGAAAAGGGAGACTACCAAGTCTCTTATTCACACAAATTAAAGAAATTAATGGCCACTTGTTGATGTTCCTTTAGTGGGAAAAACACAGGGATTATTGTACTTGTAGGGCAGGATTTTGGCTATTAGTGGTGGGAGGGAATATGTGAATATAATTCACAATTGATTGGCTTAGGTGGGGTTGTTTTGGGCAGGAGAAAAGGGTGGGGTAGCAGGTTATTTGGAGGTATTTCCTGGGCTGGATATGGGGTAAAAACATGGGGAATTCAAGGGTGTGGGTGTGGGTCAAGGTGTCTTGGATTTTATGGCTGTTTGTTTAGCCAAGTTAAGGTGTAAAGGAGTGGTATTGGTAGGGTTGTGGCATGAGGTTTTTGGCCAGGGATGAAGGAAAAATAAATGTAGTTTTGGATTTATTATTTTGGATATTTTGGGGTTTGGATTAGATGAGAATGGCTAGGCCTTTTAAGTTGGAGTTGGGCTCAGGGAAATTATGGCTATGTGGCGGGTTTTAGGATTGATAAGTTCGGTCCAAAAGGAATCATAACACTTAGCCATTATTCCGTTAATTTGTTTAACGACTTTAGAGTCGTTGGTAGTCGCCCGGGGTATATCACAACTGTTGGAGATAAAGAAGTGAAGCTTTCACAGAAAAGTTGAAGACAAAGCTTCACGTTCCCAATTCTGGTGCTGATATTGGGAAGCTTTCACCCAAAGCTCTGAACTAGAGTGAAATTGGGATTTCTGGAAGAGTCCCCTCTGGTCTAGCAAAGAAGGGTGATCTGAAGAATGATTACAAACTGATTTTGGAGCTTGTCATTGGATGTCTAGAATGTGGAAGTGGAGGACATGCCGATGATATCACCCAGAAGAGAGCCTTCATCATCAATGATCTCATCACCAAAACCAAGGTAAATTGGGCTAAACACTTCTTCAATTCCATTTTTAAGCACATAGGCAAACCCAGGCAGAAATTCCTTTATCAAGGACTGTACATTGGGCATGTATTGAAAACCATGGATATTGCCACTAATGGCAAAAAGTATGAAGAAAGATGCTGGCTAGATTACCTATCAAGAAAGGGAGAGAACAGAAACAACTTTGTTGCTGAAGAAGAAGGATCTTCAAACGAAGTCATGGATATCGCTTTGAAGAAGGCTTCAAAAAGGAAGCAAGTGGTATCTTCCTCCCCCAGTGCTGAAGAACAACGAGACCTTGAGATGGTAAATCTGGATGAAGAAGAGATCTCAGCTCAAGGACAGCTTCAAAAGAAAAAGAATAGAAGAATCTCCACTCCCTCCACATCCGGAGATGTCAATCCGGAGAACTCACTAGAAAACCATCCTCAGGACAGCCCTCACCCTCTTGATGAAGAGACCCATCAAGAACAAAGTCTCCCAATGAAGTACTGCTGTTGGAATTCCTGTCAACTTCTCTTCCTTCAGAATTTGAAGTTGATGATGAAGATACAGCAGTCTTCAAGCCCATTATTTTAAATCCAGCTGGAAATCATGTTGAAAACATCACTGAAGAAACCCAAGCAGACTTAGAAGCTGGAGCAAAGGATTTCTTGATCTTTCCAGAAAATTCCTCTGCACTTGAAATTACTTTTGTTGAAACTCTTCAGGAGGATGTTGCCATTCCTCAACCTGAAGAACAAATCCAAGCAACAGAAAAAGAAGAAGAAATTATGCATTCTGTCTAATTTCAAGTTCAAGAGATCCTCACAATCACCTGTGAGATCTCCAATCAAGCTGAACTTGAAATTCGGAAATGTACTGAAGGAGATCCACATTTGGAGGGAAAGTCAGAAGAACATTTGGAGAAACTGTCAAAGTCCACTCCTCCAGATACTACAGAAGAAGAAATTCAAAGAGAACCTGAAGTGGAAGCTCAAAGAAGCCTTGAAGAAGCAGGAGAAGACGCTCAGATAGCTAGCTTGGAGGTTGCTGAAACTCTAGTTGCTATCTTTGAGCAATAAAATGCTGAAGTAGTGAGAGATCCAATTTCCTAGGAAATCTCAAACTACAAGGATGGAGAAGCTCAGGAAGGGTCTGTGAAGACTCTAAAAATTAATGAAGAAGATGACGAAGAAGGAGAGGAAGTTGAATCTCTCCCTCTACAAAGCTTTCACAGGATCCCTCCATCCACTCAGCTAACTAACTTCCATTTTCACAGCTCCTCCTCCATATCTACTCTTCCGGATGAGATGTCGGAACTCTGGACCAGAAAAATCCAAAGGCTGGTTGAATCAGCCCTGGAGTCTCAAAGAGCCTCTTTCCAGAGAGAGTTGGATAAAATTGAAGAAAGGCACAATCTGGTCATGGAGAGAACTGAAGAAAGGTATAGATCAAATCTAAAAGAGATAGGCAACACTGTCAACAAGACTTGAGATCATCTCTCTTATGAGTACTTCGTTGAGCACTACTATGATGACCTATGCTTCTGATTCCCACATCCAACTCAAAGAGGTGGTGGAGATCAAACAACAGCTTGCTGCTGTTACCACAAGTCTTTAGAAGTAAATGGCGCTTCTACAGAAAGACATTAGATCAGCCTTGGCAGTTTCTTCAGCAAACCAGGTGGTTACCCAAGACTATCTAAAGGTCCTTGCAGAAAACCAGAAGGAAGTCTTCCGGTTACTCAAAGGTATGGCAGCTTTCACTGCCAAACATAAATTGGATATCACAGTCCAATATAAGAATCTTCCGGAAATTCCGAGGCTTCCCATTCCAACACATCTGAAGTTGATAGATCTACTCCTGGAAGCCCAGCAAAGCAATCCGGAGCTCTCAGTGCAACACTTGTCAAACAATGAGTTTGATGGAATGGAAAGCTTAGGAACAACAGCATCACACTTCACCAACGAGGGACAGCACAAAGAATCTAAAGAGAATCAGGACTGAATGTGGCGTCATTCAAGACTTGGGTGACTTGGCCGAAACCTCTAGACACAAGAGGAGTTGAAGGTTTGTTTTCATCAAAACAGGGGGAAGTCTAGATACATTATTGTTGTTTTGATGAAAACACCTTCTTGTGTAAACACTTCTCTTGTTTTGGGATTTATTATGTTCCACACCTTTAGGGGGGATATAATTCAGGGGGAATATAACTGTTTTTGGCTAATGTTTTATTGTTGGTAATGGACTACTGATGAAACACTCCAAGCATGGAAGTCGGATACCTCATTTCTGTACTAGAGTTGGAGATCTCCGATTCAGGTACTCTACAATATCTTCCTTCTTAAAATTGAGTTTCAATCCTTAGTTCATTTCCTGTCTTGCCCTAAGAACTGGTGCTTAGGATTTTTAAATGTACAGGACTTTGGAAAATTAGTACCAATTTTTCTTTCAAAATAAAGTTTATTTTTGGTACTACCTCGTCCTAACTAGAACTTAGAACTGTAGGGAATGAAAAATGATAGATTTATTTTGGGCCTTGAGAACCCAATAGGAATAATTTCCCTTAAGTGAATAGTTTTTTTGGCCACTGTTATGGGCTTAGCCAAAACAAAACAGTTATTTTCTCAAACCCTACGTATTTGGTTCAATTGGAAACGGTTTTGGTTCATTGGTAACTGATGAAAAATATTTTCAACGTTTCAAAATTCAACTTTCTTGGAAGTTGAAATTCATTTACTTTTCTCGTTCCAACCACCCACTAAATGGAACCCGTGAACCACTCCCTCTAATCTTCTCCTCCTATATAAACCGAGCAAATCCATATCAATTTCCATCACACAAAAAAATATCTCTCAATATGAAAAGTCTTCAAACTCACTGCCTGAGAAAAATCTCTTCAATGGAGAACTTCTTCCCTACCCTCATAGATGGCAATGGAGGAAGCCTGGTGGGAAGAAAAGATTTTCAAGGTCTATGGTGCGAATCTCGGTAGTAGAGAAGGTCTATGGTGAGAATCTCACATTTCTGCACCTCACCATACACCTTCTCTAGATCAACACTCTCCTTTTTCTTTTCTAAACCTTTTTCTGCCCCCTTCTTCGCTCTCTTTTTTCTATCTCCACCTCTCTCTCTCCTTTTCTATTTTTTGCTCTTCAAAATTTCTTTTCACTTTTTCTCTTGGCCTACTTTCATCTCTCTTCCTCCTCTTCTATTTTTCAAAAATTTTTCTTTTTGATTTTAAATCTCCGCTTCTCCTCCCTCTTCCCCACTTGTCTAAGACTTCTTAGCAAGTATCTTCTTTCCCCTCCCTTCTTTCACCACCATATTTTTTTTAAATTTTTTTTGTTTTTCCCTTCATCTTTAAAAATCCCTTCTCTTTTATCTCTTTTCTCAATCTCTTTTTATTTCTCAAAACCTTTTTTCTTTCTGTCTGTCTCTTTCTTTCCCTTCACCTCTCATCCTCTTTGCTTTCTCTCTTTTTCTTTTTTTTCTGGGAGAGATGTTTATCCTTAGGTCTCAATGTCCTCTTTGGATGTTGAGATCCATCAAACACAATGCCATCAACGTTTTCAAGCAAAAACAGCTGAAGACGAAAGCAGCAATGTCAAAAATATCACAAATCTCAAGACAAGACTTGGTTTAGGAATTGTTGTAATTTGAATTGTATTCTGTTTAAGAGTTTTTGTTAACAAGCTGTATATTATGAGAAACTAAAAGAATATTATAAAATTAGTTCTCACTACAGCGACCGGAACTCTTAAACATTGTTTGTCATCATCAAAAAGGAGGAAATTGTTGGGGAAAATTATAGATTTTGATGATGATGTATTTAGATTTTAATAGGGAATTTAGGTCACCCCCAATACTGAATGTAATTTTCTTTTTAGAAATATTGTTAAAACTGAGTTCTTGAGATTTCAAATAAAACTTGTGATATTTCATTTTGTGGTTTGATTTCACACTCTGAAGACTTAACAAACTGAATGATATGGAAATTGGAACTCTCACTCGGAAATGTCAGAGACAAGAAAGGAATTCTAAAAGAAGACTGATAACTTTGGAATTCTCAAATCCGGAATGCTCAATGATACCCGGAAGTCTCGCTACAATCCGCTGAAGGCTAAGTCATCCGGATCGGAAGACTAGCGCGGATCACTTTCTCACCCGGAAGCATAAGAATGACTTATCCGGAATTGTCAAGCCAAGAATCGGATGTCTCAAGGAAGACCAGAACTCTCAGAAGCGGACAAGTGAGAAAGGACTTAGAAAGTTATATAAGTCATGAATGAAGAAATTCTACCCATTGGTAAGGAAAAATCAATTTCTTGATTTTCAACGGCTAGATTGAGGGTAATTACGTTGATTCAAGAACAAATTACACGACGACAAAGTTTAAACTCCTCAAATTAAAGAGCTCGGCCAGAATTCTTGAACAAACACAAGAAGACAAAATGGGTACTCCACTCAATAAAGAGCTACAGTCCAGAATTCTTGAACAAAAGCTAAATGACGGATTCTGTGAAAAAGGAATCCGTTTTCAAACAATTGGGTGTGTCCTAACACCCACTCCAAAGGAGAATCCTCAATCTCTCTCTTCGTTCAAATTGAAGCTAGCAAATGCAACGGATAGTCTATTCCCTTCAACGGGTAGATTATCCATCTAGCCTATATATAGCTTCCAAGGAAGACTGAAGAAGACATGATGAACACATCAAACTACAATTAAAGCTATCTCATTCACAGTTAGCCAAGAAGCTTGATAAAGAGAGATCTCTAAACTCCTTATCTAGAAGCAAACTCCTCCTTCTTCCAAAGAGCTATAGTGTAAACACTTGAAGGTTTCCTTGCCTCAAGTACCACACCACGTTGAAGGATACAACTTTTAATCAAACATCTTGATTAAAACGGGGCACATCAGCTTTTCTACAAAGTTGATCTTGTAAGTCCTATTGTTTGGACTTTGCAGTTGTTGAAGAAGCGTGACCTTTGAAGGAACAACAAAGCCAGCACGAGTGAAATAGCAATATTGGCCTTGCGAATATATACCGTGCAAAAATTCACAAAGTGTAATTGTTGGTTCATTATTGAACAACCAACTACATAGTGGATTTTGAGGACGTAGAAGGATTACCCACCTTCGGACCTCGTTAAAGTTTGCGTGTCTCTCTCTTATCTTTACTTATATTAGCACTTATATTAACTATGAAAACTAACCCATCCATATTGATTACTGCTCCAATAACGCACCAACTTCCGCACACAATCTAAGTTCACAAGAACTTCAGATCAACACTCATTTCACGTTTTCAAAAAGAAACGAAAAAGTTTTAAATTTGTAACAAAGTCTATTCACCCCCCCCCCCCTCTAGACTTTGTATCTCACCACTTAGGGGACCACCAAAAACGTCACAAGCATTCAAGCAAATGTCATGCAAGATTGAAAATACAAACCAAATAAATAGTTCTAATGTTTGATCAATTGTCACGGCTTAACACAACTTTTTGACGAAGAGAGGCTCGATCTTGGGTCGTCTTTTGAGGATTCTCTCAATCCTCCATTTTCTTTACCATTGGCGAGAGCTCTTCAAGATTGTCTTGTATATTCTTAATTAGCTCGACGAAGTTCATCACAAGAAACTTCTTGATCTTCTTGAAAGAGGACTTGGAAGATGCTGCCTTTTAAGACATCTGGCGCATGAGCTTGGATGAAGATGTAATAGAAGCGGATTTTGAGCGCTTGAGCTTCGTAGGGATTTGAACGGGAATCTCTTCATCGTCGTCGACATGAGGTCCTTGAGAGCTTGGATCCAGATCAAGATGGAAGAGCCGAAATTGAGCACCGTGGTCCATACTGGCTTGAGTATCTTTGGGAAGATTTTGGAACTCACACTTCATGTAATAGACATCTCCGATCTTCACAAGACCATAATATCCAAGATATTCAGCATCAAGGAAACGAACACAAGAATGATTAATCTCAAGGATTTGATGACGGGCAAAGATGTGTGTGAGCATCATTCCATATGGTTTTTTTAGGCGGTTTTTGCACTCATACATATGAGAATTGATGAGGGACGGTAGGTTGATTTTGTGGAGAGTGAGGAGGTAGTATAAAAGAGTGCATTCAACCACGCCAACAAGTTTGTCCTTGTTAAGGAAGAGAATGACATTCTCCTTGAGGATTTTGAGGAGAACGAAGTTGCTTCAAGAGAGGTTTTGGACTTCCGGATGGGGGATGAAATAGCTCGGGTCCTCAAACACGTGATCAAGGGAGATGTGGTTGAGAACACGAAGACAAAGATCAATGGAGAATTCATTTGTTTCTTTCACCCCCCATTTTTTTTCTATATGTGGTTAATCCTCCTTGAGGGATATAAAAAAGAGTAGCAAGAAGGTTGGTGGTGATTTTAACGTCCTTTCCGGCCACAACAGTGGAAATGATGTGATTTTGGGCATTATAGTTCATGGAGTCATAGAATTGGAAAACTAGGTCGGGATACACCGGAGCTTGAATTTGAAAAACAATACGTCCAACTTTGAAACATAAGGAGCTCAAGAATGCCAAGAGGAATGTCGTCTTGTTTCAAGACCTGACCTTCAATGAAAGTTTGGGTGGAAAAACACTCGAAGCTTGTTTTGGGGTTCCTCAACAATTTCCATCATGATTGATTGAAAACAGTGAAAATAGAGAGAGGATTTGATGAAATTTGAAAGAATTGAGGTAGGAATTGAAGAAACTTGAGAGAAATTGAAGGATTACTTAGAGTGGAGTCACACGGTAGAGAGAGAACGAGAGTAGCAGACTTGCGACTGGTAAGAAAAAATTGATGGAGAAGAGGCAAACCTAGGCTTTTTAAGTAGGACTAACTCGTCGCGACGTTTAGTACCTACGTACTAGGTAACGATATCAAGGTACCATCTGAGGCCGTACGGCCTACCGTGAGGGGTACTTGTGCAGGTAAGAAATGTCTGACAGGTTCTGCTTCACACGGTTTCAAGGTACCATTATGGGCGGTACATCCTACCATTAGGCGGTCGGTGGGTACCGAGATAGCAGCCGTCTCCAACACTGAATCTCCATACCACGTCACCAAGTTCTTCTCCACCAATTCCATGGCATCAAGGATGAAGAGGAAGACCGTTCGGCAACCTGCTTCTTCCTCTCCCCCTGGTTCTTCATCTCAACCACAATCTACACCTAAAGTACCAAGGTTTGTCTACCCTCTTAATCCTCGAGTTTATTTTGAAGATGAGGCCAATTTGAAAACTTTCCTTGAACGAATCGTCCCTAGGAAGATTGTCACTCCTAGGTATGTCGATTTGGTGGAGTTTGAAAGAAACCAAGCTTTTGAATCTGTTTTGTCCAAACTCCGCTCCTCGGGTCTCCTTAATGTCGTCACCATTAGAGAGACTGAAGTTCCTTTGGATTATATTAAGGCTTTTTATGCGTCTCTCATCTTCAAACGTCGTGGTTCCCAATTTGTTGTTACGGCTAAGTTTTGTGGAAAAGAAGTTGTTGTTACCAATTCGGAGCTTAATTCTATGTTTGGGATGTCCAATTCTGGAGGTGAGATTACCACCGTGAACAATGACCAGAATCCATGGTATGATTTTGATGAGCGTAAATGTTGGGAGGCTATGAATTTCACGCCCCAATTCAATTCATCCAAACGTCCAATGGTGAGCGGGATGACACCACCTCAAAGATTACTGCAATATATTTGTTCTTATATCTTGCGAGGTCGGGTTGGAAATCATCCCCAAATGTCCAAGGATGACTCGATGCTCATCTATGCAATTCTCAAGCCGGTTCCAATCAATTGGGGTAAATCCATTTTGACCTACATGAACTTCTGTCGTACAAAGAAGCGAGCCCTTCCATATCCTCTTCTCATCACTCATATTTTGAAGCACAAAGGTTTTGAGTTTACTCATGATGAGATGATTAATGATACTCCTTTTTTGCGAATCCGTGTGGAAACCGTAACTCGTGCTCAGAATGTTGATGATGCCTCCAGTGACGATGATGATGATGCTGTTGCTCCTACCCAGAGGCGCCCGATTTCCTATAGAGGCAGGGTTTCTCTGCTGATGCTATACGATGCTATGCAAGGACTTCAAACCTCCCTTGACCACTTGAAGATTCAACAGGCTATCCATGGTTATAATTTGAACAAATTGTTGGTCAAGTCGGGAGAAAATTGGGAGGTTCCATCGATGGATGCGTTGGAGCCATATATGTATCACGGATCATCATCTTCTCAGGATACGGCTACTCATCGAGAGACTCCGGGTCTTGTTGCTGTTGATGCTGCTGATGATGAGGAAGATGAGATGGATGAGGAATGAGTGGATGGGGCACTCATTTTATTTGCTAAACTATTTATCTAACATTTCTTTCTCTTTTATCTTTGTTTAATTCGACTTTGCTTCTCCCATTACTACTTGTGTTTTGATAAACTCAATGTTTTTTGTCCTTCACCCTTTTTGCTTATGACAAAAGGGGGAAGAGTAATGTGCTTGTGCTTGTTGTAGTGCAATCACTAAGGGGGGAAGTAAGGGAAGTACTCTAATCTCTTTCTTTAAACTCTTTTCTTTAATGTGCTTGTGCTTGTTGTTGTGCAATAACTAAGGGGGAAGTAAGGGAAGTACTCTGATCTCTTTCTTTAAACTCTTTTCTTTAAGCTTAAACTCTTTACTTGTGTTGTCTTGTGTGCTCTTGTTACATTTGTTGAAAACAGGATCTTATTTGGAATCAAGCCCAAGCATTTGATAAGTTGAGTTTGTCATTATCAAAAAGGGGGAAATTGTTGACCCTTGTGTTTTGATAATGACAACTATCTCATGGGTTTGGCACTTTGGATGTTGATCTTCACAATTATGCGTTGGATCTCAAGACAAGTGTGAAGATATAGTGTTTTTATTTTTTCGTTTAGGTCTTAGCATTTTAGTTAAAGTGTATGGCATGTTAGTTGTTCTTCCCTCCTTGAAAATGTTTTCCAAAAACCCTTCAAATTGTTTTTGAGTCAATTGCAAAATAACATTTTCAAAACTGTGAGAACTATTCGGATAACTATTGTTTTACTCGAATAAGTCAGAGTTCTCAGTTCTGTCTTATTCGGATAATTAACAGTTTATTCGAATAAGTCCTGAATCTCATTTCTTCAAACCTACAGTGATTTAGTCGAATAAATCTTTATTTAGTCATATAAGTCTACGTTTTTCGCTCTGTCTTATTCGGATAAATATGATTTTATTCGAATAAGTCGTCAGTTTGAACTGCAGATTTGTCAGTTTTTAAGGGAGTTATCCATCCCTATCTTCCATAACTCACTTACAACGGCTCTTTTGCTTGAAGAACATTATTTATATCCATTCAAACATATTCTTCTAATAATCCAAGCATTTCAATTCATACTTTTGATCATTCAACAATACTTCCAAGCAATTCTTCAAGAAATCAATATTTTCTTGAGTTTTGGAGAGTACTAGTGTGCCATACTCTATAAGATCTTGTATTCTACAGCAATCCACTCTTAATTTGAAGAGTATTTTCGCTGTGCACTTTGTTTTTGGAACGGTGTGTGAATTGTAAAAACTTGAAGTTGTTATAATTCAAGTTTTGGAGAGAAATCCTAAGTCTTGTGAAATCAAGACTTCGGTGGAAAGGTTAGAGGCTTGCAAATTCAAGTTCTCGAGTTGTAATCGGATTGTCAAACTCCGTTAAGTTTGACGAAGTTAGTGGAATCTCAGGCACGTTTGCTTCGGGGACTGGATGTAGGCATTAGGCCGAACCAGGATACATCGTGTGTTGCTTCTTCTCTTCATCTTTGTGTTCTTGGGGTTGATATACTCCTGCGAATTTTTAGTTTTTCCAAAAGTTTTGATTTTTGAAGAACACCTCTATTCACCCCCCCTCTAGAGGTGCGTAAGTTGTTCAACAATTGGTATCAGAGCCTGGTTGCATTTCCAAAGCTTTACCGCCGGAAATCTAGATCCTGGCCAGAAGAACATTCCAAGCCGATGTATCCGAAGGACAATCTACTACACGTCCTCCATTCTTTGATGGTACAAATTATGCATATTGGAAGGAAAGAATGAGGATATTCATACAATCAAATGATTTCGACTCATGGATGGTAATCAAGCATGGAAACACAACCCCTGCAAATATTGTTGATCGAATTCGTGTTCCCAAGTTGGAATCCGAATATGATGATCAAGACAAGAAGAATGTCATGCAAAATGCCAAAGCCATCAACTATCTTTATTGTGCAGTCAACCCTGATGATTATAGGAAGATAACAAGATGCAAATCCGCCAATGAGATGTGGACTAAACTGGAAGTCACTTATGAAGGTACATCTCAAGTTAAAGATGCTAAAGTTGATATCTTATTGCATGAATACGAATTATTCTCAATGAAGGAGAATGAAAGCATTGATAGTTATTTTGAGAGATTCTCTACAATCATCAACAATCTTGACACGCTCGGAAAGTATTACACCGATCATGAGCTTGTCCGAAAAATTCTGCGTTGTATGTCTCCTGAGTGGAAATCCGAGGTGAACGCTATAACTGAAGGAAGAGACTACAATGTCTTAACTTATGATACTCTTCGTGGGAAACTACTCACATATGAAACTACTACTCCTCATCTACGTGGTGAAGACAAAAGGAGGAAATCTATAGCATTGAAAGCCACCAAGGAAGTTGTAGAGGAAAATGAAGAAGAAGATGATGAATCACTTAATTTAGAAGATAATCCCGAACTTGCTCTTGTCATCAAACGCTTCAACAAATTTATCAAGAAAAGCTTCAAGCCAAGGAGAGACAATGGCAAGAAAGCTACAGCACCTAAATGCTATGAATGTGGAGAGATAGGACACATCAAGCCTTATTGTCCTAAGTTGAAGCAAGGGAAGGACAAGAAGTTCAAGAAGAAGCAAAAAACATACATTTCATGGGAGAGTGATCATTCATCTTCCGAAACAAGTGATGAGGACGAAGAAACAGCAAATCTTTGTCTAATGGCTACCAAGGAAGAGGTATCTTCTAATTCTTTTTCAACTCCTTCATCGTCTTCGAGTGATTGCTTTTCATTGGATGATTTACATAGTGCATTTAGTGATCTCTATGGTGAATTTCTCAAATCCACCAAAGAAATTAAGCTTGCCAAAGAAAATGTCACATCTTTAGAAGCTCAAATAATTGAACTTAATAAGGAGATGGATTTATTGAAACTTGAAAATAAGAAACTTGGCAAGGTTAGTATTGACACTCCTTGCGCACAATGTAACATCCATGAAAAAGAGATAGCTAGATTGCATGAGCATTTAGGAAAATATAATAAGGCTAGCAAGGACATGCACTTTATAGTTCAACAAGGTCAATATAATAGAAATGGATTAGGATATAAATCTAAGGGACTTAAGAAAATGAACTTCGTAAAAGAAGGAGAAAGACCTTTGGATAAAAATAATTCTAGGGATAATTCACAACGAAAATTTATTAGTAATCCTAGGAAGACTCAATCTAGAATAGAACAAATACCTACTACTTCTAGGATGAGAAAACCTAGTGAGCCTAGGAGTTACGTTGATCATAGGTTCACTAGACAACCTAGACAATTTCCCAGAAATAGACAACCTAGCAATTTTAGGAATGTAAGGAATGCACCTAGACAACCTAGCAACTTTAGGACACATAGGAGACACTCTAGTCCATATAGATATATGTATGATCCTAGAGTTGTTTGTCATTTATGTGATCACGTTGGACACATAGCTCCTGTATGTTTTAGAAAGCTTAGATTGATTGCTAAGGATAGGAAGAGGGCACACATTGATATTTATGATGTTCATACTAACTCTCAAGGACCAAAAAAGATTTGGGTACCTAAAACCCCTAATTAAATAATTATACAGGCGTGCTTGAAGGCATCAAGTGTACTATGGTACCTTGATAGCGGATGCTCCAAGCACATGACTGGAGATGCATCCAAATTTGTTTTTCTAAAATCAATTGATGGTGGAAATGTCATATTTGGCGACAACAACAAAGGAAAGATCATTGGAACCGGAACTGTTGGCAAAAAAAAAGCTTCCGGAATTGAAAATGTGTTGTTGGTCGAAGGCCTCAAGCATAATTTGCTTAGCATTAGTCAATTGTGTGATAAAGGTAACCGTGTTGTTTTTACTTCTAATCATTGCATGGTCGAACGCCTTTGTGATAACAAGATTATTCTTACCGGCGATCGCATAGATAATATTTACATGATCAACCTTGAAATTACTCCAACGGACTTTGCTCATTGCCTCATTACTAAAGGGGAAGAGATGTGGCTATGGCATAAAAGAATTGGTCACACCAATATGGAACTAATTAATAAATTAGTTTCAAAAGACCTAGTAATTGGTGTTCCTAAACTCAAATTCGAAAACGGAATTTGTGATTCATGTCAAAAGGGTAAACAAGTAAAAACCTCTTTCAAATCAAAAAAAGTTGTTTCTACTTCTAGAGCATTGCAGCTTTTGCACATTGATCTCTTTGGACCTTCTCGAACTATGAGTTTAGGAGGTAATTAATATGCCTTGGTTATTGTTGATGACTACTCTCGTTATATATGGACCCTATTTCTTTCCCACAAAAGTAATGCACCTTCATCTTTTCGCAAATTCAGTAAGAAGGTTCAAAATGAAAAAGGTTGTAGCATTGTGGCCGTAAGAAGTGATCATGGGGGAGAATTTGATCAAAGTGGGTTTGATACCTATTGCGATAAACTAGGCATTGCACATAACTTCTCAGCCCCAAGAACGCCTCAACAGAATGGCGTTGTTGAGAGGAAAACCCGATCTCTTAAAGAGATGGCGAGAACTATGCTTAGTGAGGCTAACATACCTAAGTACTTTTGGGCAGATGCGGTGAGTACTAGTGCTTATATTCTCAATCGTGCGATTATAAGACCTACACTCAATGCTACTCCGTACGAATTGTCTAAGGGTAGAAAGCCTAATCTCTCACATCTTCATATCTTTGGTTGCAAATGTTATGTTTTGAATAATGGAAAAGATAATTTAGGACCTTTTAATGCCAAGTCAGATGAAGCAATTTTTATAGGTTATTCTTTGACTAGTAAGGCCTACAGAGTTTTCAACAAACGTACCTTAGTTGTTGAAGAATCTGTGCATGTGGTATTTGATGAAAATAATGCTCGCTTGTCGAGAAGGGTATCCTGTGATGATCTTGCAGGTTCACTTGAGAAAATGAATCTTGAAGAAGGTGAATCTAGTAAGACAAAATTTGAAAAACAAGAAGATGTTGGAGAAAAAGTTGAGGACAAAAAGGATGAGCATATTGCAAATGAGTTACCACCCGAATGGAGAACTTCAAGATATCATCCTTTAGACAACGTGATTGGTGAAATCTCTAAAGGGGTAACTACTCGTAGCTCATTACGCAATTTAGTTAATCATATGGCTTTTGTATCTCAAATAGAACCTTCTACCATTGATGATGCCATTAATGATGAATACTGGACTATGGCTATGCATGAAGAGTTGGACCAATTCAAACGTAACGACGTTTGGGAGCTTGTGCCTAGGCCACGTAATCATTCTATTATTGGCACCAAATGGGTATTTAGAAACAAACTCGACGAAAATGGTATAATCACTAGAAACAAAGCTAGGCTTGTAGCTAAAGGCTACAATCAACAAGAAGGTATAGACTTTGATGAGACTTATGCCCCTGTAGCGAGATTAGAAGCCATTAGATTACTACTTGCGTATGCCGCTACTATGAATTTTAAATTGTATCAAATGGATGTCAAGAGTGCTTTCTTGAATGGTTTCATTCAAGAAGAAGTGTATGTCGAACAACCTCCGGGATTTGAGGACTTTGAGTACCCAAATCACGTGTTCAAACTGAAAAAGGCTCTATACGGACTTAAACAAGCCCCAAGAGCTTGGTATGAACATTTGAGTTCGCATCTCTTGGAGAATGGATTTCAAATAGGAAAGGTAGACACCACACTCTTCATTAAGCATAATGCTCTTGACATGCTTTTAGTACAAATCTATGTTGATGACATTATTTTTGGTGCTACTAATGATCTTATGTGTGAGGAATTTACTAAGATTATGCAAGGGGAGTTCGAAATGTCAATGATGGGAGAATTAAATTTCTTCCTCAGTCTTCAAATTCGACAACTTGAACATGGGACACTTCTTAGCCAAACGAAGTACTCAAAAGAACTTCTCAAGAAATTTGAAATGGAAGATTGCAAAGAAATGGCTACCCCAATGAGTTCTCAATGCTCACTTGATAAAGATGAAAGTGGTAAGTCGGTTGATGTGAAACGGTATCGAGGTATGATAGGTTCTCTACTTTATTTAACTGCTAGTAGACCTGATTTGATGTTTAGTGTTTGTATGTGTGATAGATATCAAGCGAACCCTAAGGAATCTCATTTGACCGCTGTCAAACGGATCCTTAAGTATGTGAGAGGCACCTTGAACTTGGGACTTTGGTATCCCAAAGGTTCAACATGCACTCTTGTTGGGTATTCTGATTCCGATTTTGCCGGATGCAAAATGGATAGAAAGAGTACGAATGGAACCTGTCACCTCTTTGGTTGTTCTCTTGTTTCTTGGTTTAGCAAGAAGCAAGTAAGTGTTGCTTTGTCCACCACCGAGGCCGAGTATGTCGCTACGGGGAGTTGTTGTGCACAAATCCTTTGGATGAAACAACAACTTTTGGACTATGGCCTTATACTTGATCACATTCCTTTGTGTTGTGATAATATGAGCGCCATAAATATTACGAAGAATCCTGTTCACCATTCTCGTACTAAGCATATAGATATTCGACATCACTTTATTAGAGACCATGTCCAAAAGGGTGATGTTGACATTGAGTTTGTCGATACAACTAATCAGTTGGCCGACATATTTACTAAACCCTTGGACCGTGAGAATTTTAGTCGTATTAGAAATGCCTTAGGAATTATTGCTATTAACTATGTTCTTTTAATTATTTTCATGTTAATTGATTGAATTTTGTACTAACTTAGGCATCGGAGAGGTTTTTAATTCTTTTTTGCAGGTTGTCACCCATCCACTCCTCTTTCTTACTCCATAGGAAGCACTTATTAAGGGGGAATGTTTATTGACCTTGGCTATTTGAAGAATTTCAAAGGACTGCTTTACTACAGTGGTTTATTCGAATAAATTCTTAACTATTCGAATAAATATGCTCCTTACAGATTCCATTGTTGCGCCTCAAATTGATCTATTCGAATAATTTGGTAACTATTCGAATAAGTGGGATTACAGTGTTGCGGGTTGACATGCGTTATTCGAATAAATAAGGAACTATTCGAATAAATTAGATCAGACCTGAAATTTTTAAAAGGTCATTTATTCGGTCAAAGCTCCTTCACTTCTACTCATACTAAAATCGCCAATCCTCTCTCTCTCACTCGGCGACTCACTGGAACCCTAGTCGCAGGCTCTTCTTCCACAATTGGTTCATCCTCATCGCCAAGAACCCTAATCGGCCTCTTCCTTCTCCGGCGAATCTCCATACCACATCGCCAAGTTCTTCTCCACCAATTCCATGGCATCAAGGACAAAGAGGAAGACCGTTCGGCAACCTGCTTCTTCCTCTCCCCCTGGTTCTTCATCTCAACCACAATCTACACCTGAAGTACCAAGGTTTGTCTACCCTCTTAATCCTCGAGTTTATTTTGAAGATGAGGCCAATTTGAAAACTTTCCTTGAACGAATCGTCCCTAGGAAGATTGTCACTCCTAGGTATGTCGATTTGGTGGAGTTTGAAAGAAACCAAGCTTTTGAATCTGTTTTGTCCAAACTCCGCTCCTCGGGTCTCCTTAATGTCGTCACCATTAGAGAGACTGAAGTTCCTTTGGATTATATTAAGGCTTTTTATGCGTCTCTCATCTTCAAACGTCGTGGTTCCCAATTTGTTGTTACGGCTAAGTTTTGTGGAAAAGAAGTTGTTGTTACCAATTCGGAGCTTAATTCTATGTTTGGGATGTCCAATTCTGGAGGTGAGATTACCACCGTGAACAATGACCAGAATCCATGGTATGATTTTGATGAGCGTAAATGTTGGGAGGCTATGAATTTCACGCCCCAATTCAATTCATCCAAACGTCCAATGGTGAGCGGGATGACACCACCTCAAAGATTACTGCAATATATTTGTTCTTATATCTTGCGAGGTCGGGTTGGAAATCATCCCCAAATGTCCAAGGATGACTCGATGCTCATCTATGCAATTCTCAAGCCGGTTCTAATCAATTGGGGTAAATCCATTTTGACCTACATGAACTTCTGTCGTACAAAGAAGCGAGCCCTTCCATATCCTCTTCTCATCACTCATATTTTGAAGCACAAAGGTTTTGAGTTTACTCATGATGAGATGATTAATGATACTCCTTTTTTGCGAATCCGTGTGAAAACCGTAACTCGTGCTCAGAATGTTGATGATGCCTCCAGTGACGATGATGATGATGCTGTTGCTCCTACCCAGAGGCGCCCGATTTCCTATAGAGGCAGGGTTTCTCTGCTGATGCTATACGATGCTATGCAAGGACTTCAAACCTCCCTTGACCACTTGAAGATTCAACAGGCTATCCATGGTTATAATTTGAACAAATTGTTGGTCAAGTCGGGAGAAAATTGGGAGGTTCCATCGATGGATGCGTTGGAGCCATATATGTATCACGGATCATCATCTTCTCAGGATACGGCTACTCATCGAGAGACTCCGGGTCTTGTTGCTGTTGATGCTGCTGATGATGAGGAAGATGAGATGGATGAGGAATGAGTGGATGGGGCACTCATTTTATTTGCTAAACTATTTATCTAACATTTCTTTCTCTTTTATCTTTGTTTAATTCGACTTTGCTTCTCCCATTACTACTTGTGTTTTGATAAACTCAATGTTTTTTGTCCTTCACCCTTTTTGCTTATGACAAAAGGGGAAGAGTAATGTGCTTGTGCTTGTTGTAGTGCAATCACTAAGGGGGAAGTAAGGGAAGTACTCTAATCTCTTTCTTTAAACTCTTTTCTTTAATGTGCTTGTGCTTGTTGTTGTGCAATCACTAAGGGGGAAGTAAGGGAAGTACTCTGATCTCTTTCTTTAAACTCTTTTCTTTAAGCTTAAACTCTTTACTTGTGTTGTCTTGTGTGCTCTTGTTACATTTGTTGAAAACAGGATCTTATTTGGAATCAAGCCCAAGCATTTGATAAGTTGAGTTTGTCATTATCAAAAAGGGGGAAATTGTTGACCCTTGTGTTTTGATAATGACAACTATCTCATGGGTTTGGCACTTTGGATGTTGATCTTCACAATTATGCGTTGGATCTCAAGACAAGTGTGAAGATATAGTGTTTTTATTTTTTCGTTTAGGTCTTAGCATTTTAGTTAAAGTGTATGGCATGTTAGTTGTTCTTCCCTCCTTGAAAATGTTTTCCAAAAACCCTTCAAATTGTTTTTGAGTCAATTGCAAAATAACATTTTCAAAACTGTGAGAACTATTCGGATAACTATTGTTTTACTCGAATAAGTCAGAGTTCTCAGTTCTGTCTTATTCGGATAATTAACAGTTTATTCGAATAAGTCCTGAATCTCATTTCTTCAAACCTACAGTGATTTAGTCGAATAAATCTTTATTTAGTCATATAAGTCTGCGTTTTTCGCTCTGTCTTATTCGGATAAATATGATTTTATTCGAATAAGTCGTCAGTTTGAACTGCAGATTTGTCAGTTTTTAAGGGAGTTATCCATCCCTATCTTCCATAACTCACTTACAACGACTCTTTTGCTTGAAGAACATTATTTATATCCATTCAAACATATTCTTCTAATAATCCAAGCATTTCAATTCATACTTTTGATCCTTCAACAATACTTCCAAGCAATTCTTCAAGAAATCAATATTTTCTTGAGTTTTGGAGAGTACTAGTGTGCCATACTCTATAAGATCTTGTATTCTACAGCAATCCACTCTTAATTTGAAGAGTATTTTCGCTGTGCACTTTGTTTTTGGAACGGTGTATGAATTGTAAAAACTTGAAGTTGTTATAATTCAAGTTTTGGAGAGAAATCCTAAGTCTTGTGAAATCAAGACTTCGGTGGAAAGGTTAGAGGCTTGCGAATTCAAGTTCTCGAGTTGTAATCGGATTGTCAAACTCCGTTAAGTTTGACGAAGTTAGTGGAATCTCGGGCACATTTGCTTCGGGGACTGGATGTAGGCATTAGGCCGAACCAGGATACATCGTGTGTTGCTTCTTCTCTTCATCTTTGTGTTCTTGGGGTTGATATACTCCTGCGAATTTTTCGTTCTTCCAAAAGTTTTGATTTGTGAAGAACACCTCTATTCACCCCCCCCCCCTCTAGAGGTGCGTAAGTTGTTCAACATTATGGATGTTGTTGTATGAAAAATGAGACTAAGAGGGGGTTTATTTAGGGTTTGGGAAGGTTAAAAGTGATTAAGATCTGTTAAGAGACGTTGGAGAGTGATTTAGGGTTAACTAAATTTGAATTTGAAAATCAGGAACAATACTCCAATGGTACCGGTACCTAGTATGGATCATGAAATTAAAGTATTAGTGATTTTTATGGATCATGAAATTAAAGTTTTAGTGATTAAAGTGTTAGTGATTTTTATAAAATTTTGTGATGACATTAAAGTTTTTATTATGATTATGTTGTATATTTTAAAATATGTTTAAACTCCCATCCCTTTCAATATGAATGTTTTTTTTTATAGGAAATTTTTTATTAAAAAAAATCATGTGGGTTAAGCCCTTGCAAATATTCTTTTATATTTGAACTTTAGCAAGGAGTTCCTCCACACAAAACATTGAGACAAATACCTAGGTGTTTCATTTTATGAGGGCATGCTCAACACAAATTAGCAACGATTCTACTAACACAAACCAGTCTCCAAAATTGTGAGGGAATAGCGAACACTAATTACCACGGGCTTGACCGACACTAATTATTGAGGGTTAAACCGACGAGAAAGTGTGAGGAGTAGGCCGACGCAATTTAGGAAGGGTTTTACCGACACTAGCAATTAGAATCGAGCAGATTAGCCACGGCCTCGATTCCGACGCAAGTTCGACGCAAAGCTTCCTTTTGTGACGGCTTTTACCTTTTTGTGAGGGTTTTTGCCCCACACTAAATCAAGGGTTCTTCATCTTTTATACCGAATTCGAATTAAATTAATATAAAGAGACCTTGATATCAATCATAAAGAAGATTTTAGAAGTTCAAAATCTAAAGAATTTTAAATAAGTGATGGGAGATAAGAACAATGATTAGGCTTACTAAGACGTGAGAAAGATAATGAGAGAGAATAATCTTATGTATATTTGGTATTTTAGAACGAAAAAAATACACGTCAGTATTTTAACTTGTTATTTAGCACTACAAGAGACATCCAAGTAACATTAATGATCACTACGAAATTGGGGAGTAACAACGTAAATAAGAGAAAAATGTGGGAGTAATGATGTAAATAAATGAATTTGGGAGAATTTATGTAAAATCTATAATTTTTTGGAGTATTCTTGTGAATTCTATCAATTTTTTTGAGATGTCACACAAAGTCTATCTTTCCTTTTAAAAAAATTAGAGGGGCTTTCAACATTTATTTATATCTTTTTATCATTTTCAATCAAATATATTTTATTTTTTAACTTTGTACAAAGTTAAATTTAAAAAAACAAATTGAGACAAAGTGAGTATATACATGGAGTAGAGAAATGATAGTTATAAAAAATATATAAATATTTCATTAATGAACGTATTAAAAAAATAAAATTTTCATAAAATATATATATTTAAATTCATAAAAAAAGTCTATATATTTTTTAACTTTTCTCTTTGTGAGTTTTAGATTTCTCAAATGGAGTACCACATTTGTGAAGGAATAAAGAGAGATACTCGATTCATGTGCAAAAAAAACCTGACGATTTGGTTTTACAAAAAATTACTCGTAATAAAAGTGTTTAAAAGCAAGTAAAAAAGACTAATTTTTTAATTTTTGTGTTAATTAATTTTGTTTCGTTCGGTTTTTTCTTCTAGGTTTATCTTTATTTTGGGTTAATTTTCTTTTTTCGGGTTATTTTTCCCCATTTTTATAGTATAACAATAAAATAAGAAATATAACTACATCAATTTTAAAAAAGTACATGAAAAGAAAAAAATTATACAAGTAACACTAATTTCGACTTTTAGTTAGGTTGTTGTGTGTTTCTTTACTTTAAGTTTGGACTCGTCTTGCAATTCATTCATCATGGGTGACTTCTTGAACGTCTATATTTCCCGCCTTGTAGAAAAAACGTTTTTAGTACAAATTTCTTTCCTTTACTTCTGCTTATTATAGCAATGCGAAAAACAAAAAAAACCATAAACCCGTTTAATTTGCAATTTTACTAAACCAATCTTATATTATAAATTTTACCTATTGTTTAAAATTAGTCCATTTTTACGGAGTTAACTGGCCATTAATCTCCAATTATTCGGGACAAATTTTAAACGGAGCATAGCGTAATGGACGTGTTAATGGTTAATTAATCACCATTAAGACGTCATTAGTGTGCCACAAATGCAATGGTTTAATACTAAGGATTTATGGTGTGGGAGTTACATTTTTTAAATCCCCTAGTTATAAAAACAAATCAAGAGGGACTCTCCATGAGAGGTGTTTTCATGCGTGAGGGAGAAAAAAAGAAAGGAAAAATACTTGTTTTTTTAGATAGAGCTCTTGTTTTTCCGGCAATCCCCTCCAAAGTTTTTGGTCGCTAACGTTCCTACGTTGTTCTTGTTTGTTGGTGTGTGGTTGGTCCGTACAATCTCCACACACGATAGCGGTTTTATCCTGGGAGGAGAGTGCCCACGTTTTTCTAGTACGGTAGGCGGGCACTACTACCTTAAGGACAGCTCCGGCGACTCCGCTGTCCTTCCCAGTGTTTTGTTTTGCATGTTCAATTCATAAAGACCTCGTTGCATTCTTCTCTAGGCCATAATGTCTTAATTGGTGGTCTGGTTCAAGCCTTAATGTCCTCGCCACTGCCTCAGTGACCTCGCTGCCTCTCACAGTGTCTTCGTCCCAGACTTTCTGCTTCAGCCCAGTGCATACTGTCCTTGTTGTCCAGTGCATAATGTCCTCGCTGTCCAGTGCATAATGTACTCATACAACAAGGCTTTTGAAGATATAGAAATTTCTGTTCAATTCTTTTTATTTTGTAATATTCTGAATAAGTTATAAATTCAGAATTTTATTTATTTTTATTTTCCAGGGCCGTTCATCTTCCCGTCTGTTGTAATCCGTATGAGAATTGTAACAATATTTGTAACACCCCGTCCCCCACGGTGGCCGTAGTCATTTCTTTCCGTTTGAGCTTGAGATAGCTCCGGAACTCATCCCAAGCCGGCAAGGAGCTCAAGCTGAATGATGTGTTGTATGTGCTAGACATACAGAAAAACATGGTGTCAGGCTCACTATTGAAAAAACATGGATTCCGCATGGTGTTCGAGTCTGATAAGCTGATATTGAGCAAAAAGGGAATATTCATAGGCAAAGGTTATAGTTTTTATGGGCTTTTTAAGCTTAATGTCCTTTCTGTCCCGTGCATAATGTCCTCGCTGTCCAGTGCATAATGTCCTCATATAAGGCCTTTTGAAAATATAGAAATTTATTTTCAATTCTGTTAATTTTGTAATACTCTGAATAAGTTATAAATTTAGAATTTTATTTATTTTTATTTTCCGGGGTCATTCATCTTCCCCGTTCGTTGTAATCCGTACGAGAATTGTAACACACGCGACTCTCTTCTTGGAGCATTAGGTACGGTCTAACAATGTCTATGTCCAACCTAAAGTCCAAGGCCAATTCTAACGGTGATCCAAATTAAAACATTTTGTGTCATTTGAAAAGCGTTTTTGATGCACGAAAAAATATTTTTTGTTTGAGTCATGATTTGACTGGAGAAATAAAATGAACGAACGTTATTCACATGCTTTTTGTCACTTCAAAAATCAACTTTGAGAGTGCCTTGTGTTTGATCACACCATTTCTAAATTCAAGGTGGTTGGTCAATATCAAAACTTACATGAAACAAATTTTGGCATTACCAAAATATCTAGGTAAAAACATATTCCAACAACTCTCCCCTTCTCTTTTGTTTTTTTGAGGTTGTGTTTCGGGCTCAACCCTATCAACATTGTCCTGTGAAACGGAAACAAAGTGTGGGTGTTTCCATTGTTATTGAGACTACATTTAGAATACGCTTAGTGCTTGACGAAAACCCATAAATGCTAAAGAAGAAAGACCTGAGGATGGCTGCGTCGGTGGTCGGGATAGATCTGTTTGTGTAGTGTGGAGAAGATAGTATGATAAATATGTTAAATAATGTTTGAAAATATAAAAAATATTAGGAAGAAAGTGTGGGAGAAAACAATGTTCTTCCCATTGTCTTCTTTTTTTTTCAATAGTTGAGCGATCACTTTTAAAAAATGTTTTCCCCATATTTTTCAAAAAATTAACTTAAAAAAAGCTAGTGATATTTTGCAAAAGGAGAACTAGCATGCTAAATGTATCAAAATACAGATTTACTGAAAAATAACATAAGGAGTATAATGTCAAGAAGGATCAACATATAATGCTAAAAAATATTGTCAAATACTAACATACAATGTCAATGATATGGTCGGTTGTGGTATTACACCATTACATGTTGGATCAGAAATTCATTTTGAATTGAAAAGTTGAATTTCACAACCATTTGAAGAGATATCTTGTTATACCCAAGCCCGGAGTCTTATCATTTAGATAATTTGAGGGCGGGATTACGGAGGAATTGGTAGCAAACCAGAACAGCCGTGAAACTTCAAGAGGGGCTGATAGTCGACTGACAGAAGGAGACAATCGATTGTTAGAGACTGCAGGAATCCTGGGGGACGTGATAATCGATTTACACAAAGTAACAATCGATTACTGAAAGCTGCAGAATTTCTGGGGAAGATGATAGTCGATTATCTTAAAGGGATAATCGATTATTGATCCCTGCAGGTGTTTCCAATGGGATTGATAATCGATTGTGGGGAATGATAATCGATTATTTGGCAGAATTCTGGGCAGGAAGAAGGGTGATTTGTGGGGGAATGGACTGGAAATATATGGAGTTGATGAGGGAGTTCTTTTGGGTATTTTAATTGGAAGAAAAGAGTGAGATTAAGAGGAGAAATGGGGGGATATGAAATGGAAGAAAATCAGGGATGGATAAACCAAGTTGGTGTTTAAGAGATATTACACACTCTTAGCCTAACTTGGGGTTTGAATCTAGAATTCAAATAAGATATTACACACTTATTTAAATACCTAGAACCTAAAACTCACACTTAAGATAACCACTCTTAAGATATAGAATTAGGGATTTGGCTAAAATAGCATCACACTATTTTAATAATACTCAAAGAGTAAAATGTTTTCAATAATCAGAGATGTGTTACATTTGGCCATAGGGCCTGATTTATATAGGGAGAGGGGAAGGGGGAAATACATAGTACAAAACATGAGGAAACTTCTGGAAGCAACTATTTCAAAAACATGGGATAATACCCATTTATTCTTGTCTCCTTAATGGAAAGAAATCAGAGATGGGGGCTGGTTTGTGGGGCTGTTGTTGGGTTATTATTGTGGGCAAGTTATGGTGGAGTGGGCTGCCATTTTGGAGGGTATTGGGTGGGTTGATTCGGCCAGGCAGGGATGGGGAATATAATGTGGGGTTTTGGACTTATAGGATTGGGTTATTTGTAACGGAATATGGGCAGGAAATGAATGGCTAGTGGTGGGTCAGGTTTTTGGCCTTTTGTGGGTGTTTATGTTGGGATTGTGAGATTTAATTGGACAGGGGTGAATGGAATAAAGGGAGGGTTTTATTCGCTTAATAAAATGCTTAAAAAAAAGGAAAATAACATCAAACAAAAGGTTTTATTTTACACACTCTTATTTTCGGCCCTGGGCTAAAATAAGTGTAGGAAAAACTTTATTTCGAAAAGGAAATATTTTGGATGTTTAGGGAAGGTATGGGGAGTGTGGGCTCAGCCTCGGGTGTGGGACATGGGGGAGGGTATGATAGGGCCAAGCCCGGATATAACATCCTCCCGGTCTTCAAAAGAGTTACCCTCAAACTCAATAGATAATCGAGACCGTCATATGGACTGAGGTCTCTCTTACTGAACGTGGCAGAAACTCCATCACTTTTACTAAGGGCAACCATGTAGGCATTGTTAGTGATCTTGGCTACCACTTCAAATGGGCCATCATCTCGAGGTTGAAGCTTTGCCTTGCGTTTTCCAGAGAAACGCTCTCTTTGTACATGGACCCACACTAGGTCTCCAGGCTGATAGTGGATGGAACCTTTTAACTCTCTCTTCATAAGCTTTTTACGAGTCTTATGATAAAACTCGGAAGTTTCTTCTTCACATGGAACCTGCAAAAACTTAACAAACTTGGCACGAGGTACCGTTAGTGAAGATAGCTTTTGAGGTGAGGCTTCCACATTTTGGCTCATAGCTCCACATTGAAATTTCTTCTTATCAACTCGCACATTTAAGACCCCATCTTTGGTGGCAGCAACATCCTTCTTCGTTAATTTACCATTGGGTTTGTTTTCACCTAAACTGAGATGAGCCTGTGGTTCTATCCCTTGGTGAGGCGTGGACACGGGTAGGAGTAAACATGCCAAAGCCTCTTTTCTCAATGAATCCACAAAATTAGGTGTCCATGGCATGTCAATATGAAATAAAGAAAATCTACATAGTTCCACTTGTGGTTCTCTTCCAGGGTTGAGCCACTCAATGGAACACGATTTCACAAGGGGTTTGATTCTAAGCTCATTTTGATTAGCCCAACTACTCAATGGCCCATCCATGATCATGAGCTCATATTCTTCATGGGTTTGAGCCTTCACATCATCTAGTGGTTCCTTAAGTCCCGATGATTTTGATTTATCTTCTTCCCTTTCAACCAATGGTTTCAAATTCTCATCAACAGTATAACAAGCAATCTCTTGACAATGGAAGCCATCAGGATTCTTAGGAATAGATGAACAGGTTTTTGGTGGGGGTATGACCAAGGCATTCGGTGGAGAGGCTATGGTTTTGTGGGGGTTTTGAGCGGTGAAAGTGGAGGTGGTTCTAGGGTTGTTTTGGGCAGATTGTGGAGGGGTTATGGACAAGGGTTTAGGAAAGTTTGAAGGTAGAGTTTTGGGGTTAGTTTGGGCAGTATTCAAGAAAGAAAAGGAGATGGTTTGTGAGGACTTTTGGGGCAGGGGTGCTAAATGGGTATTCGGACCATTTTGGGCAGTAGCTAGGGATGGAACATTGATGGGTTTTGAGGAGTTTTGGGGCAGAGGTGTGGAGAAGGTGTTGGGGTGAATATGGGCAGTGGCTAAGGAAGGTAAAGAGGTTGTTTTAGTCGGAACTTTGGGTAGGTGTGAGGGAGTTGGGTGAGAGATGTTTCGGACAGCATGGATGCAAGGTAAAGACTCTAAAGAGGGGACTTTAGAGGGAGTTTGGGTGTTGCAGATGGTGGTGGCTTCGAAAATGATTTGGGTAGTGTGAGAAGTCTGCGAAGATCGGGTTTTAGAGGAGGTTAAGGTTGTGGGAGAGAGGGCAATATGGAGTGGCTTTTGTTGTGGAGAAGGTGGTATGGCTTTAGAAAGGGTATTGGGTGAAAAGGGAGAGTATGTTCAAGTACCTGGTGGAGATGATCTTTGGGAGAAAATCTCTTAATTAAGAGTTTTCTTAACTTTTCCCAAGTTCTCACCTTAGCCTTGCCTTGGAGCTTTCGTTTTGAAGCAACGCTAGCCCACCATGTAGAGGCATGTCTTTGAAACTTTGCCACCACTAGCTTGACCTTCTTGTCTTCAGGTACGTCTTTGAGTGTAAAGACGTCTTCAACTTTTGCTAACCACTTTGAGAACTTTTCCGGGTCATTTCTTCCTTCAAACGTGGGAATCTCCACTGAATTAGTGAGCTCCTTGACTTGTTTCATCATAAGCTCAACTTCCTTCTTTAACTTTTCTTGGGCAGCAACTACATCATATTGAGACATATCTTGGATGATGTGAGAAATGTTTCAAAAGAGAGAATGTAGGAGATGGTGTTTCGGCCCCTTGAGGGATGTGGAACAACAAGCTCTGATACCAGATGTTATACCCGAACCCGGGGTCTTATCATTTAGATAATTTGAGGGCGGGATTACGGAGGAATTGGTAGCAAACCAGAACAGCCGTGAAACTTCAAGAGGGGCTGATAGTCGACTGACAGAAGGAGACAATCGATTGTTAGAGACTGCAGGAATCCTGGGGGACGTGATAATCGATTTACACAAAGTGACAATCGATTACTGAAAGCTGCAGAATTTCTGGGGAAGATGATAGTCGATTATCTTAAAGGGATAATCGATTATTGATCCCTGCAGGTGTTTCCAATGGGATTGATAATCGATTGTGGGGAATGATAATCGATTATTTGGCAGAATTCTGGGCAGGAAGAAGGGTGTTTTTGTGGGGGAATGGACTGGAAATATATGGAGTTGATGAGGGAGTTCTTTTGGGTATTTTAATTGGAAGAAAAGAGTGAGATTAAGAGGAGAAATGGGGGATATGAAATGGAAGAAAATCAGGGATGGATAAACCAAGTTGGTGTTTAAGAGATATTACACACTCTTAGCCTAACTTGGGGTTTGAATCTAGAATTCAAATAAGATATTACACACTTATTTAAATACCTAGAACCTAAAACTCACACTTAAGATAACCACTCTTAAGATATAGAATTAGGGATTTGGCTAAAATAGCATCACACTATTTTAATAATACTCAAAGAGTAAAATGTTTTCAATAATCAGAGATGTGTTACATTTGGCCATAGGGCCTGATTTATATAGGGAGAGGGGAAGGGGGAAATACATAGTACAAAACATGAGGAAACTTCTGGAAGCAACTATTTCAAAAACATGGGATAATACCCATTTATTCTTGTCTCCTTAATGGAAAGAAATCAGAGATGGGGGCTGGTTTGTGGGGCTGTTGTTGGGTTATTATTGTGGGCAAGTTATGGTGGAGTGGGCTGCCATTTTGGAGGGTATTGGGTGGGTTGATTCGGCCAGGCAGGGATGGGGAATATAATGTGGGGTTTTGGACTTATAGGATTGGGTTATTTGTAACGGAATATGGGCAGGAAATGAATGGCTAGTGGTGGGTCAGGTTTTTGGCCTTTTGTGGGTGTTTATGTTGGGATTGTGAGATTTAATTGGACAGGGGTGAATGGAATAAAGGGAGGGTTTTATTCGCTTAATAAAAGGCTTAAAAAAAGGAAAATAACATCAAACAAAAGGTTTTATTTTACACACTCTTATTTTCGGCCCTGGGCTAAAATAAGAGTAGGAAAAACTTTATTTCGAAAAGGAAATATTTTGGATGTTTAGGGAAGGTATGGGGAGTGTGGGCTCAGCCTCGGGTGTGGGACATGGAGGAGGGTATGATAGGGCCAAGCCCGGATATAACATATCTTCATTTTTAAATGACATAACTTTTGAATATTTAATTTATTTTGAATTCAAATTATTTTTTTTAAATGAATAGGTATGTCTGATACAAAAGGGACATTGCATGATCATTCACAAATTGGAAAATCCTTTTTTCTATAAACAAGGCCCTTCTCAAAAATTGTTAGAAATGTATGATTAATTTATTATTAGTTATTGTTTCATTGATGTGTATATGAGCAAAACCAACGGCGTGTAAGTTAGATGCCATGCATGCCACATCACATGCCAATACAGAAAGGTAACCACGGTTTGGAGGGCAGCGGAAATACAAAAAAATTTAATCTCCCAATAGTGATTACAAGCCCAAGAACACGTACTAAAACTAAAGCTAGGGATAGAAACTTATACCTTCTCCGGTTAGCGGTAATGACGTTGAATCGGGGAAAGATGTTGAAGAAGCAAGCGTAGCCGTTCAAGCGTCCGGCCTCTAACTTCTACACACGAACAATCTTCGGAGTCTACCCTTACACTTGTGCTAGCAAGTGTTAAAGAAGTATATTAAAATATAAAGATTATATTAGGGATAATATTAATCTCATATATTAAATAGTAGAAAATATATCAATAATATTTTAGAGAAAATATTACTCCCTCCGTCCCCCTGTATTTGTCCACATTTGACTTTTGGAACTGTTCATCTAAGCACTTTGACTCATCAAATTCTTTCAATGTGTAAGCCTAAATATAGTCATGTGTGATCTTGTTTGATTTGTCTTAACATATAGATTATTAATATATAATTTTTATAATTTTTTAATATACAAATTACAAAATAAAATGGATTAAAGAAGTGCATTGGATGGTGTGCAAAAATGAAAGTGGACAAATAGAGGGGGACGGAGGGAGTATATCAACTTTCTACACACCAAATAAGAATTTTGGGAACTCAAATTTCTCCTTCCTCTCTCCTCCCTTTTGTCCGAAAACTCCCTCAAAGTGGAGTGGAGAAAACCACACATTTTATATTATTAAAAAGATAATTATAAAACATTTTTTATGGAAAGGGCCAAAGGTACATCCATTATGAAGTGTAGTGGGAGACAAAGCCCCCACACAAACAAGGTACACTATGTACGAAATGAAGAGAAGGGGGAAAGAATTTAATTCTTCTCTTCTCAAATGTTTAAAGTGTATTTTATTTGACATCAATAATTTTTATGATATAAAATAAAATACCCAAAACATTTTAAAACACTCTTATAAAATATACTTTAAAATAGTTTTTGTCAAAATAATTATTTTCATAAATAAAATGACACTCCAAAATAAAATGTACACAATATAATATATAATCTAATAAATAAATAAATAAATAAATAAATATATATATATATATATATATATATATTAAACATTTTATTTTTACTATTTTACAATATACAAATTAAATATTATCCCTTCTTATAATCCTACTCTTTAAATTATTCAAAGTGTGTGACCCATATAGGCACTTATAAAACTGGCCACAGTATTGACTCTACACCAATACTATAAGTAATAAGCGGTATCTAGCAACACATTATTACCCCCAGATTATAAGTTCAGACGTTTGCTCCGTCAAAACCTTTCTACGACTAAGACTTTGTATAATGTAGATCCTTTTGTCCCAATGTCTTAACTTAGTGCAAGGGATATATAAAATAGCCCACTTGTAGCCATTAAGTTATTTACTAATTAACAAGTCTGACTGATGAAGAAAGATGTCTAAACACATCTCAGCATGGCCATGCATTTCCTCAGTCATACTTATCAGTGGGCCCCTACAAGACATTATTCTGCTTGAGTAGTGGTGACAAATTCTTTGTACGTAATCTACGTCTTCGAATACATGCAGCGGCATGCCCAATACAAAGCATGTGTACCATCCTTATTTCATACGGCTTAGGACAATGAATCAAAGCATGCGTGTTCACGCATTCGAAGAACATAATACTTCAAGTCTAAGGATCGTTATACCAATAGTCACATTAAGGACACTTAGAGCATAGACTAAAAGTCTAGGCAATGTCCTTAAGGTGGGTCAGGTCTGGCATCCTATTATTAACGATAATATCTGCCCTAGAGTAGATGCAAACACTCCGTCATTGACCAAGAGACTAGGTCAAACATCTAACTCTCACTAGTCTCACACGCACTAACGATATCCCACTCTTGTTAATGCTTCGACTATAGACCGTTTAGAATTATACTAAGTGACAAGAAGTCAGTCTCAACATATGAAGACTCATTCTGATAAACATCTTATAGTATAATTCTAGGAATGCAATTAAGAGTTTACATTAGCATGAGATGTTTGTAAACTTATTACATCTGCCTTTACATGATAGAAAATCTCTAAGATATTACAACAGCAGTTGGCCATAAGGGCACCAACTCCAACAATCTCCCACTTGCACTATGGCCAATGTGGCATCGGTGGAATGCCCATTATATTGGCCTAGTGTGACCCTCATGCTTTAGCTTTCCCAAGGGCTTGGTCAAGGGGTCGGCTATGTTGTCGTCTGTTCCTACTTTGCAAATCTTCACATCACCTCTGTCTAGGATTTCTCGTATGATGTGATAACGTCGTACAATGTGCTTGGTCTTTTGGTGACATCGTGGTTCCTTTGCCTGTGCAATGGCCCCAGTGTTGTCGAAGAACAACAGGATTGGGTCATTAATTCTAGGAACCACTCTAAGTTCAGAAATGAACTTCTTTATCCAAACACCTTCCCTTGCTGTTTCAGAAGCAGCCATGTACTCAGCCTCTGTAGTTGAATCGGCAGTTGTGTCCTGTGAAGAACTCTTCCCGCTAAAAGCTCTGCCATTCAGGCAAAACACATACCCTGCTTGTGACTTGTAATCGTCTCGATCGGTTTGGAAGCTCGCATCAGTGTAACCGATCACTTTCATCTCTTCCTCACCTCCATACACCACGAATGCATCCTTAGTATTCCGAAGATACTTTATGATGTTCTTGACCGCTGTCTAGTGTGCTTCACCTGGATTTCCCTGGTATCTGCTGGTCACGCTTAAAGCGAATGAGACATCAGGTCTAGTACATATCATGGCATACATGATGGAACCAATTGCAGAAGCATATGGGACCTTCATCATTAGTTCCTTCTGCTCGGGAGTAGAAGGACTCTGGCTCTTGGAAAGAGCCGTGCCAGGTAACATAGGTAAGGATCCCTTTTTCGAGTTAGACATGCTAAATCGATCAAGGACCTTATCTATATATGTACTTTGACATAGACCTATCAACTTTCTTGACCTATCACGGTAGATTCTTATGCCAAGGGCAAAACTAGCATTCTCCAAGTCCTTCATGGCGAAGTTCTCGCTCAACCAAGTCTTTACAGACGTAAGAGCAGGAACATCGTTACCCATTAACAATATGTCATCGACATATAGGATTAGGAATACTATCACACTCCCACTGACCTTCTTGTAAACACAAGACTCGTCAGAATTCTTCTCGAAACCAAAACTAGTGATGGTTTCATCAAAACGTATATACCAACTCCGAGATGCTTGTTTCAATCCGTAGATTGACCGTTGCAGCTTAGAGACTTTGGCAGATTCACCAGCAATTGTAAAACCGTCAGGCTGTGTCATATAGACATCCTCTTTGAGGTTCCTGTTAAGGAAAGCCGTCTTGACGTCCATCTGCCAAATCTTAATCGTAGAACGCTGCAATCGCAAGCATTATCCGAATGGACTTCAGCATCACAACTAGAGAAAAGGTTTCGTCATAGTCAATTCCATGGATTTGTCTATAACATTTTGCTACCAATCTAGCTTTGAAGGTATGAACCTTCCTGTCTACGTCTGTTTTCTTTTTGAAAATCCACTTGCACCTTGTGGGTTTTATCCCTTCGGGCGCATCAACCAAGGTCCAGACTTGGTTTGTGCACATAGACTCCATTTCAGATTTCATGGCATTAAGCCATTCTTCGGTCGGGGCACGTGATTGCCTCGAGGTAGGTCTCAGGTTCGCGTTGGTCTACCAGCAAGAGGTCACCTTCATCAGATACAAGGAAGCCGTATCTAACCGGAGGATTACGCATCCGGTCTGACCTACGTGGTAAAACCTGAGCCGGTCGAGATACTAAATCTTGACGCTCGGGTTCCACTGCTATTGAGATCTCTTCTTGTGGTTCTCGAATTTCTTCGAGGTCTACCTTTCTCCCACTAGAAATAGCAGAGAGAAAATCCTTCTCAAGGAAGGTTCCGTTCCGAGCAACAAAGATTTTGTTATCGGTCGGATGATAGAACTCATACCCTTTTGTTTCCTTGGGGTATCCCACAAATTTACACCTGTCAGATTTGGAATCCAGCTTACCAGACGTCATGAGGCGTCTAACGTAAATATCACAACCCCAAATCCTCAAGTATGAAAAATTTGGTTTTGTCCCACGACATAGCTCGTATGGTGTGCTCTCAACAGCCTTAGATGGTACGCGATTGTGTGTGTGTGCTGCTGTTAATAGTGCTTTTCCCAAAAGGACTCTAGGAGTGTCGTCAGACTCATCATACTTCGAACCATATCGAGTAAGGTTCGGTTCCTCCTCTCTAAAACTCCATTTAATTGGGGTGTGCCAGGAGGAGTGAGCTGGGATAGAATCTCGTGCTCTCATAGATAGTCATCAAACTCTAGACTCAAGTACTCACCTCCACGATCCGAATGGAGTGTCTTGATACTTTTCCATAATTGTTTCTCTACTTCGTTTCTGAATTCTTTGAATTTGTCAAACCATTCCGATTTGTGTGTTTTAAAAGATACACATATCCATACCAACAGAGATCGTCAGTAAATGTGATGAAGTATGAGAAACCACCTCTAGCTTCAGTGTTGATTGGGCCACACACATCAGAGTGTATGAGGCCTAATACATCACTCGCCCTTTCACCGTGACCGGCGAATGGAGCCTTTATCATTTTACCGAGTAAACAAGATTGGCATACATCATAAGACTCGAGGTCAAATGAATCAAGTACGCCAGAGTGACGTAACTTAGATATGCGTTTCTCGTTAATGTGGCCCAAACGACAATGCCAAAGGTATGTGAGATTCTGTAACGCCCCGAATTTAGGCCTAAAAGAATTAATTAATTTAAACATTAATTAATGACTGAGACACACCCAAACACTGAAAAATAAAAGTTTTTAGAAAAATATTTTAATTATATCAAAATTTTAGTTTTGACAGTCTCATTCCAAATATGCAATCCGTTTTCAATTCGGAATAGTTTGGGCAAAAAAGCGCGTACCGTTTTAGCCAGTTTATCAGTTACGGAGTAGGAGAATATTTTTAAATATCCAAATCCTCCCAATCACGTAGCCCAAATCCCCAAAGTCTTTAATTAGGCCACCCCAGGAACTCCACTAATCTAATACCTCCAAAAGTGGAGTGTATTAAACCTTAACTTCTTCTCACTTTGTCAACAATTCAATTCCAATCATCTCAAAACATTCTCAACTCTCTCTTCATCCTCTCTCTCTGTCGGCCAAGCTTCAAGGAAGGAGAAAGGAGACTCCATCTCTATTTTTGTACCAAAGGAAGAAGAAGGGGAAACAAGAAGAGGTGTTCAAGTCCAAAATCCTGAGCTAAAAACGCAGCAGCGACTTCATCGTCAATTCTGTAATTTTCTATCCATTTTCTCGAATTATTTATTATACCAAAATTGTAGCCCCGGGCGTTACAAATCCAACCCAACAAACGGTTCGTGATTTCGTTAAGTAACGAAGGAGATATGGCCAAAATACCGGGACTGCGCCAGTGGTGGCGAGCTCCTCGGGTTGGCTATGTTTCTTCATCATTTTCACATCGTTTCTTTCCAAATACTTACCGTCAACTCTCTCGTGGTTATTAGGAACTTCCGGATGTTATTTCCAAGAAGATTGGGCGTAGGAAGCTCGAAGTTGATAGGGGTGACCGTACGTTGAATGTTCGTTGAGGCGTATTATTTTCTTTCTATCATTCCGACCTCTACGATATTAAGGCGAGTACATTGCACACTAGTAACGCAATCCTTGGTTAAATATCAATCTAGATATATCGTTAGGATTGATATCCATATTATAAGTCATTTATGCTTTAAGATCAAATTCATCAAATTTACAAAGTTAAAATATGTTTTTCTTGATATTTTTCCTTACATGTATATATAAGTGTTAGGAATACTTCAAATACATAGATATGTTAATAATAGGTGTTAAAATGACTCAAATAAGTATTTTAGATATCCAAAAATATCAAAAATTAGATTCGCAAACCCGAACGGTCAATGTAAACGGTCAACCATCGCGTCAAACATCGAAACGAAGCGCGAGTGTCACACAAACGGTCGACCACCGGTGGCCAACGGTCGACCGCCGCCTGCCCAGTCGAGGACCGCCGTCCTCATCCAGTCAACAACGGTTGACCGCCAGTCAACCGCGGTCGACCGTCACGGTGTTCTGCCAATCCGACGAGATGAAGATCAAGGTCGACCGCCGCGCCAAACGGTCAATCGTTCCGAACCCCGTAGCTTATTTAAATGATATTTTAATCATGTTTCAACCAAACAAACTTATGCATGATTACATATTCATATTGTTTGCAAATTGTTAATATTATATGATTCATTTCATTATCCATATTGAAGCATATCACATCATATGCATGCGTAAGAGATCATGCCTCGTGCGTCTCTTATAGCATGGATGTGCGGGACTTAGCAGTCCGACATCCCTGACCGGACTTAGTGTACATACATGGTATTCAGACTTTCGAGTACCACCCCTATTTTTCTAGTCTCCCTCGTGAGACTAAGAAGGACATGAGTTCGTCGTACCAAATGGGCGAATCTCATAGTGCAAGGTCGTTCCTTGTTGACTAGAATCATACAGCATGAAGTCTTCATCAAGTAAAATCATCATGACTATATATGACATCAATTTTGTACTGTCATCATCATCTTGAACATATATGCTATATTATGCAATATCGTGAATAATTATATGTCTACTTGCTATTCAACTTGGAATTGTTGTATTAGCGCATTCCTCAGCCGACGCTGAGCGTGTAGTTTGTTTTACTTGCTACACGCAGGTAATAATACTGAACATGGAGCCCATCCCGGAGGTCAATGAGAGTGACGAGATGTACGGACTGGTGGACCATAATTTACTATGCTTTATTTTAATAAATACCTTTTCGGGCGAGTTCCCAGAAAATGTAATATGACTTGATATATTTTATATTTAAGCTTCCGCATTGTTTTAACATTACTCTGAAATTTAATATTTGAGATTTTCATTATATTAAAGTTTAATTGGTTTAAATTATCACTCAAATTATCATGCGAAATTACCATCATGGTAACTACTCTGGCCCAAATAATCTAGGTAAACGGGTTATTTGAGTTGGGGTGTTACAGATTCAAACTATTTGGTTTGCTTCTCTTAACATCTACGTTATAAACAGTGGCGTCTAAGTCTAAGATATAAAGACCATTGGTCATCTTAGCAGTTGCATAGTAAATATCATTTCTGAAAACCGAAAGGCACTTGTCTTTAACGTTAATAGAAAATCCTGCTTTGTCAAGACAGGACATAAAAATGATACTCCTGCTAATGGCAGATACAAACAAGCAATTGTTTAAATGCAACAACAAGCCACTAGGGAGAGATAGAACATAAGTTCCTACAGCCAGCGCATTGACAAGGGTTCCATTTCCGACCTTAAGCTGGACTTCTCCCTCAGCCAAATGTCTACCTTCATGCAGATTCTACATAGAAGTATAGATGTGAGAACCACATCCGGTATCCATCACCCAAGAGGTGAAATCAGACATGTTGACTTCGATAACGTAAATACCTGAGTTTTTGGGTTGACCCTGGTATAGGTCTCTCAAGCATTGTATCATAGGACGCGCTTCCATGTCCGCGTGGAGCCTTTGGAGCTCTGCGGTCATACTGGCCATAATGATACACTTAACATCTCGCGCGCCGTCCTCATACTTCTTGAAAGAAGTGAGTTCGGACGCACAAGTATTTGCCTCAGGGGTCTTGGGAGGATCCGTTTCGAGGATGTAGAGTTTCCTCTCACAGTCAAGAACGATTCGGAGGTTCTTCTCCCAGTCAAGAAAGTTTTCCCCATAGAGTTTTTGGCTCTCGAGGATATAGCGCAGGTTGATGGAATGACTGTACGTGTTATTCGATGCCATCTACAGAATGAAATTGCAAACTAGGTTATATATCATGTTGAATAATTAATTAGGCCTTTTAATTAATTATTTCCCACTATTTTAACAAAGCAACAACCCTCAATGTTGATTCGGAGATTCTCCTAGAGATTCTCTTAATGGGCCAAGATCCATATATCATTAAATTCCAGTTGACCTGAGGTTCGTACCTAGAATTTAACTATTTAGGTAGGAAAATAGTTCCAACTGTCGAGCCGCGCTCATAGTCCTTGGTCTTGTGTTGGGCAAACGACAATACTACTAACGGACCAGAACACCGTTTCATCGTACATGTGATTGGCTTTGGCACGTACCACATGCGCAACTACTTTAGTTAGGGCAAAGCCCAATTAAGTCATAGAGACCCAACTTCTGGCTGGATGAGTGAGTAAAGTAAATCGACTTGTCAGTATAGTGACCCCAACAAAAACCGCCTCTGAGTCATCCATCCATTTGACCGAGACTCAGTTACGTCTAACCCAACGTCTGACAAAGACCACTTTTGTGATTCCCGTGACCAGCATAACATACACCGTACTACGCTCTGGTAGGGCTGAGTACGTGACAGTGCACATTAGCTGGAAAGGTGCCGGGCGCCGGAAGGCAATACAGACTTAATATTTCGAGGGATTTAAATATTACGATCTCACCTACGACACATGTCGCGCACGTGTCAATTTACTAGAGTTAAACATACATTCACATGCATTCAAAATACGCAGTAAATAAACGTGTAATGATTGTGGCCCCTAAAGGAAAAATAAAACGATAGCTCCCACTGACTTCTAGGTACTTGGACTTCAGGCTATCTCCATTCCTTTATATTCCCTCGAATGGATCTCAAATCTTTTATCTTCTAACCACCACGTGAGAAAAGAATCCACGGTTGAAGTAAGAGAGAGAAATATATTTACAACGAGAGTTTAAGAGATAAGGCACGACACGCAGACCGTATTATAATCAAATAAACTGTAGCCACAACCATCCACCATGCATATCATACATCCACACAGGCAATAGAGATATACATACACCGGGCGAACCGCGCTCGCCCAGACAATTCTAGAAAAATACTACATTGGTAATATTTTCTAAAATTCATAAAAATTCATAAAGTGGTCCAAAAATTATGAAATTTTACCAAGTCATCCTAAACATATTCTCTGACTTTCGGCCAGGGTCAAAACTGAAAGAAAAAGTTCCAGTAAATACAGAATTACAGAAATGCCCTTTTGCCAATTTTATTTTGAAAAATCCATTTAAATGAGGAATGAATTTTCAAAAATGATGAAAATTTATTTTCAACTTCCAGTAACTATTTTAAACATTAATAGTAGGAAAAATAAATTTCCATAATTTATAAATATTTATTTCCCAAATATATTAATTATATCTCAATAATTGTAAAAATAATTTTAAATCATTTTTCAAAATCATTAAATTATAAAATTTAATATTCGTAATTTTCCAAAATGATATTAGCCATTTTCAATTAATATATATATATTTATATATATATATTACTCGGTAATATATATATATACCGAAATATATATATAATTAATTACTAACTAATATTATTTTGTCCAATATACTAATGAACTTTATTTCACCCAGAAATAAAATTTCCAAGTTTTATAAAGTTCATTTTGAGTTTCCAATATTTATTTAAGATATATTGGAATTAAATCTAAACAAATACAATTAACTCAAAAATTGGAAATAAACAATTTCGAAAATTAAAATATAATTTTACTAACCATAAAATGAAATTTTATGTTCAATAAAATTATATTAACAATTTCTAAATATATATATATTAATATATATTCGAAATTTGCAAATATATGTATAAAATACATATATTCGGCACAAATAAATAATGAATACTTATTTTAATGATTTATTTAAGTTCAATTTTTATTCCAAGACTAAAATAAATCATTTTACTAATTTTTGAGATTAACAAATAATTACCAAGTTAAAAATAATTTCCAACCGAAAAAGTTCTACGAAAAACTATATTTTTGTACGTTGGATTTGATACCAGTGAAAGGTAACCACGGTTGGGAGGGCAGCGAAAATACAAAAAAAATTAATCTCCCAATAGTGATTACTAGCCCAAGAACACGTACTAAAACTATAGCTAGAGATAGAAACTTATACCTTCTTCAGTTAGCGGTAACGACGTTGAATCGGGGAAAGATGTTGAAGGAGCAAGCGTAGCCGTTCAAGCGTCTGGCCTCTAACTTTTACATACGAACAATCTCCGGAGTCTACCCTAAGACTTGTGCTAGCAAGTGTTAAAGTAGTATATTAAAATATAAATATTATATTAGGGATAATATTAATCTCGTATATTAAATGGTAGAAAATATATCAATAATATTTTAGAGAGAATATTATACTCCCTCCGTCCGGAAATTTTCTTCACATTTGACTTTTCTTGGTCAAAGTTTATAAACTTTGACTATGATTTATGGAAAAAATACATTGTATTATGATGTAAATTTAATATCAATATATTCATAATGAAACGTAGTTTTCAAAAATCAAATTTTTATAAAATATATCTACATATAAATATAAATATTAATGGTCAAAGTGCAATATTAGAGAATGTGAAAAGTCAAATGAGAAGAACATTTCCGAACCGAGGGAGTATCAATTTTCTACACACCAAATAAGAATTTTGGGAACTCAAAATTTCTCCTTCCTCTCTCCTCCCTTTTGGCAGAAAACTCCCTCAAAGTGGAGAGCAGAAAACCACACATTTTATATTATTAAAAAGATAATTATAAAACATTTTTTTATGGAAAGGGCCAAAGGTACATAGGTACATCCATTATGAAGTGTAGTGGGAGACAAAGCCCCCACACACACAAGGTACACTATGTACGAAATGAAGAGAAGGGGGGAAAGAATTTAATTCTTCTCTTCTCAAATGTTTAAAGTGTATTTTATTTGACATCAATAATTTTTATGATATAAAATAAAATACCCAAAACATTTTAAAAAAAGTATATAAAATATACTTTAAAATAGTTTTTGTCAAAATAATTATTTTCATAAATAAAATGACACTCCAAAATAAAATGTACACAATATAATATATAATCTAATATATATATATATATATATATATATATATATATACACACACACACACACACACACACATATATATATATATATATGTACACGGCTTGAACATAACCTATACATATACACACGTACACTTTAGGTTTTGTGTGTGTGTGTGTGTGTCTATATATATATATATATATATATATATATATATATATATATATATATATATATATATATATATATATATATATATATATATATATATATATATATATATATATATATATATATATATATATATATATATATATTATATATTATATATTATATATATTAAACATTTTATTTTTACTATTTTACAATATACAAATTAAATATTATCCCTTCTTATAATCCTACTCTTTAAATTATTCAAAGTGTGTGACCCATATAGGCACTTATAAAACTGGTCACAGTATTGACTCTACACCAATACTATAAGTAATAAGCGGTATCTAGCAACACATTATTACCCCCAGATTATAAGTTCAGACGTTTGCTCCGTCAAAACCTTTCTACGACTATGACTTTGTATAACGTAGATCTTTTTGTCCCAATGTCTTAACTTAGTGCAAGGGATATATAAAATAGCCAACTTGTAGCCATTAAGTTATTTACTGATTAACAAGTCTGAATGATGAAGAAAGATGTCTAAACTCATCTAAGCATGACCATGCATTTCCTTAGTAATACTTATCAGTGGGCCCCTACAAGACATTATTCTGCTTGAGTAGCAATGACAAATTCTTTGTACGTAATCTACGTCTTCGAATACATGCAGCGGCATGCCCAATACAAAGCCTGTGTACCATCCTTATTTCATACGGCTTAGGACAATGAATCAAAGCATGCAGGTTCACGCATTCGAAGAACGTAATACTTCAAGTCTAATGATCGTTATACCAATAGTCGCATTAAGGACACTTAGAGCATAGACTAAAAGTCTAGGAAATGTCCTTAAGGTGGGTCAGGTCTGACATCCAATTATTAACGATAATATCTGCCCGAGAGTAGATGCGAACACTCCGTCATTGACCAAGAGACTAGGTCAAACATCTAACTCTCACTAGTCTCACACGCACTAACAATATCCCACTCTCGTTAATGCTTCGACTATTGACCGTTTAGAATTATACTAAGTGACAAGATGTCAGTCTCAACATGAGAAGACTCATTCTGATAAACATCTTATAATATAATTTTAGGAATGCAATTAAGAGTTTACATTACCATGAGATGTTTGTAAACTTATTACATCTGCCTTTACATGATAGAAAATCTCTAAAATATTACAACAGTAGTTTGCCATAAGGGCACCTACTCCAACAAATACTACTTTTGACTTGTAGAACATGGAGTGGAAGGACGACATTTCACCGCGGATATCAAGCCATGTGCGAGGCACTATTCTCATTTGTACTTTTTTCTTTTTTTCTTTTTGATAATGAAATCAAGTTTTTCTCCTTTTTATATATATTTTTTTCTTTTTTCTAATAACTAAAGTAGTATATAATACTTTAAATACATCAAAAATATGAAAAGTTACTAAAACAATGGCTTGCTACTGTAGGGCATACTACTCCACTGACATGCTACTCTCTGACTAGCTAGGTTGTTATTGATTGGATGAATAATGTCATGTCAACGTGTAATCGTGTATCCTTCTATTTTTTACTTGTCATTGCCCGTACTCTTAAAAGATGGATGAAATAAATTATTTTATTTCTTTATAATTTATTTTATAATGATGAAATTTTAAGTTTTTATGTACATGGATGTTTATTATTATTATTTCATTGATTATCTAGAATGTTCGTTGAAAGAGTAATTTATTTCGCAGTATTATATCTTTGAAATTTATTCTATAATAATTAAATATTAATTAGTAATTATTATAGAGTAAATTTTATGATTTATTTTCCTATGTTATGTTCTCATTGTCTGGGGACAATTTTCATTAAAGTACATTAGCAAATTGTATCGAAGAGCCACCGAGTAATATGGTCTTCTATACTCTATTCCACAAGTTTTATCTTGTAATCTTTGTTGTTTATAATAATCTAAATAAGAAACTTAAAAAAAGAATTTTATTTTATCATGTTTCTTAACAATTTATTCGATTAATTTTACCAATCCTGTTCTAAAATATGTGTGATTTGATCCCATTCATTGGGGTACGTAGATAGTTTAGAATGTTTATTTTTCTAAGTACATTCACAACAAAAAATGATATACTAATTGTTCCAACAATTACATAGTATCAACATTCTTATTTAAGAAATAAAAATACTATCTCCGTTCTTTAAAGATTGCCACAGTTTGACTTTTTTGGTGTAACTCTGACACCTTTGATAATTGTGAATTACTCCATATGAAAAAATATATTCCGTTATAATGTAAAATTAGTAAAATTAGATTTATTTTAACATATAATTTTAAAATATCAAATTTTATAATATTTAAATATTTTAAGTTATATTTAATTTGTTATCAAAAGATACTACAATTTTAGTAAAAAAGTCAAACTGTGACAATCTTTTACGGGGGAAGGAGTATAAAAAGTACTCCCTCTCTCCCAATCCAAAAGATTTGTCACTTTTTCTTTTTTCAACTATTACAAAAACTTTTATTTATTCGTATGTTTTCATTGATTATTAGATAGAATAAAAAAAATTTGACATTCTTATTTCAAAAAAAATTTCATGTAGTTTTAAATATTTAATTTTATTTTTTATTTCAATACAAATAATTAAATAAAATAAATTTAAAAAATTGGATATTTTATCTCATTTTTTGAAATATGGTAAATATTTAGGGGAGTGAGGGTTGGTGGGTACATGTTTTTCCTAAAACGAATCCCGGAATAGTTATTTTGTTTAGAAAGAGACAGTGTTTATAGCAATATAAAAGCAACACACTCCAAATTGAAGTGGTGTGATACCGATTATCGACGGTAATTGAAAAGGATCGGCGATTGTGAAGTGCAGCGGCGGGATGGCGTTCACGGCGGCGGAGCAGCAGAATCTGAATAAAGGGATAGCGGAGTTCTACGACGAGTCTTCGGGGATGTGGGAAGACATATGGGGAGACCACTTGCACCATGGGTTCTACGACCACAACATCTCCGCCGGTGTTTCCCTACCCGACCACCGCGCCGCTCAGATCCGCATGATCGAAGAGGCCCTTCGTTTCGCCTCCCTTTCCGGTACGTACGCTCTGGTGACCGTCTTCTGTTTTTACTGTTTCTTATCTGCGTGAAATTTGCTAAGCCCGTCTACTTCCAAAATATACCTTCTCAAAATGGCATTGCCAACTTAGAAACATTACAAGCCACATATTACCCATTCTTAAATTAGTTAAATAGGGAGTTTCCTTACTCTCTCCATCCACAAATAATCTTCTCACTTTCCTTTTTTATCTGTTCATAAATTATATTCTCATTTCCTTATTTGGTAACTTTTTTTTGTATTAAAAAGACTTATTTACCCTCATCCAATTCTTCGTACCCTATCTTTCTAGTAACCCGGTGCCAAACTGCCACCAATTCTTCTTCTTTTCTTCTCTTTTTCTTTCCTCTTCCTCTCCCCTTCCTAAAACTTACCCAATACATAAACTAATGGTTTGAAATTAATGGTCTCAAATAATTTAAAAATAAAAACATAAATACACAAATTGTAAGTTTATGTATTTTGTGAGTGTTTTATTTGTAACTCTAGCATTACTCGAAAGAAAAGAATAATGCTAGAGTCACAACCCAAAAATTCACTATATTTATCCATTTATTATACTCCGTACGTCTTGAATCTTTTGGAGTCCTGATTCTGTTGCGCCCAATCTAATTTCGCTTGCCCCTCTTTGACAACCGGCGATCCATGATCCATGAGGGGCATACTTTATACGGAGTAATTCGTATTTTAACACTCTTGTGAAGTAATTTAGGAATAGGAGTAGAAGAAAAGTAGAAATGTTAAACTTACGGATTATTATAAATACTCCCTCCTTCCACAAATAAAGTTCACATTGCGCGTTACGATGTTTGACTGAAATTATTTTCAAATCATTTTATATGAAAAATGGTATGGAATTAAAAAATAAAAATTATATATTTAAAAACTACATGAAAAGATCTACAAAACTAGATTGACATGACTATATTATTTTATCAAATAAGACACAAAAATAGGCCAACAAAGTGAATAAAGTTTGACCCTATGAATAGTGAACGAGAACTTTATTGTTGGACGGAGAGAGTATAATTTACGGTTCCTACCCCCTAACCCCCTCAGTAAACCCCACCCCGCCCTGACCCGAACACTCCCCCACCCCCTTCAATTGCACTCCCAAGTTAATTTTGACTTTGGAGTCAAAATTTGACTCCAAAGTCAAAATTAACTTCGGGGTGCAATTGAAGGGTGTGGGGGGACATGTTGGACGTGTTCGGGTCGGGGCGGGGTGGGGAGTTTACCGAGGGGGTTAGGAGGGTAGGAACAATCAATTTTAAGAACATGACACCGGAGCACCCTCGGGTCATCCCATGACATTGGAAACCAATGTCATGGGAACCTCTCTCATATCTAAACACATTGGTTCCCAATATCATGGGATGACCCGAGGATGCTCCAATGCCCCGTTCGTAAAATTGACGATTCCTACCCTCCTAACCCTCCTGGTAAACCGCCCACCCCGTCACCACCCGAACACGCCCCCCACCACCTCCAATGCCCCGTTCGTAAAATTGACGATTCCTACGTCTTGATTCTTTTGGAGTCCTGATTCTGTTGCGCCCAATCTAATTTCGCTTGCCCCTCTCTGACAACCGGCGATCCATGATCCATGAGGGGCATACTTTATAATTCGTATTTTAACACTCCCGTGAAGTAATTTAGGAATAGGAGTAGAAGAAAGTAAAATTTGCTCTAAATAGGACTAAAACATAATGACTTTTCTAATGTAGGACTTACTTTTTTATTCCCTAAATAAGACTTAATAATGACCTTGTGAAAGGAATAATGTCCAGTAATAATAGACGACATTTACTTGAATAATGACTTCTTGATAATGACCAAAAGTCCTACATTGAGAAATAAAAATATATGGTCTTATATTGGAAAAGTCATTATGTTTTAGTCCTATTTTGGTAAATTACTCTAGAAGAAAAGTAGAAATGTTAAACTTACGGATTATTATAAATACTTCCTCCGTCCCTAAATAAACTTCCCCTTTCTTTTTTCTTTGTTCCCAAATAAACTTTTCTTTTTCCTTAAAAAACCCCTTTTACCCCTTAGTTTTTCATACCCTACCTATCACATCACACCTTTTTACTAATAATCTATATATCACATCTTACTTTTACACATTATATTAAGGATATTTTTGGAAAGTAAACACAAAAATATCCCTTCCTTAAATCCTCAAAAAGTCAAAAAAGAGTATAATTTACTCTATATCTAAAAAAATAGATGCTCCTACAACCATGAGACACTTACCGTAAAGAATGTATCCTAAATTTACATTAAAGACATACATTATCATTTTGATGATTTATACTGACACAAAATACTAGTGCGATTAAAATAATTTACACCAATATTATGTACATGTGTGAATCATCAATTTAGGATCACACCGACTTAAAATGAAAATGTACACCAGTGGTATGCAATTTGGGTTACAAATGGCTTAATTTCACAATGTTTTTGTCTTATATATTGATGCATTTTGAAATCTTAAATATTATTTTGATATAAAATAATTAAAATTCTATTTTGATATATAAAATACGGAGTATATTTAAATCTTAATTATCTAGTTTCCCAATTTTATTAAAGAAAATGGCGTGCAATTATATTGGAAGAACCCAAAATACATAATGTGTCAAATTTCCCAATTTTTTTTGTCAAATCCCCTACTCTATTGTCGAATGTCGATCAACAAATTCAACAGTCAACACCACCAACTTGCGAGTTCTCCCATAAAATCTTTCTGCTGTTCTATTGTATCCCATTAGCTATTGTCCACTCGTCTCCCATCTATCGGTTGTGAGTTGTCACTTTTACCAACTCTCCCCCAAAATGGATATCATAATTTAATCTACTCTTCCTCCCCACCCAAAAAAGAAAACATGATGCCCCGTTTAATTTCACTATCCAAAAATTAGAAAACTTTTATTTATTTATGTAGTTAGTTGATTATTTCATAAAATAAATTATTTTTATTACCTCTGGTTTGTATCGAATAAATTTTTTATGTAATTTTAAAATATGTAAATTTTATTTTTATTTCTATACCAATCTTTAAATAAAATGAATTGAATTTTTTTTTAATTTCATTTCATTTTGCATTCTTTGAGTTTCCGGTCTCAACTCTCAATTGTGTCCCATTAGCTAAAAATGAAAAAAAGAAGTTTTACCCCAATTCGAGGGCGATCTGTATTGGTCCCGACATAAGAAACAAATGGTACAATTTTAAAACTCTATAAAAAGTTTTATAAAGTAAAAGGTTACATGCGTGTATTATTTTTTAAATGATCAATGTAAATCATACACAAATAAAAATTATTTGAAACTTATTAATACTCCGTAATTTAGTAAGAGTTTTCATTTAGAATAAAACTACTTATACACCAAAGATTATACACCAAGTTTTATGTCATAGGAGTGCACCGACACTTTGATGGTTCACCAGACACAAAATACTACTTGATGGATGCCTAATATTTTCCCCTAGGACTGTTGAGTGTTGATCGGTCCAAGTCCAAATATTAGTATCCCGACCTTATAACAGTAAGAAAGTAAGAAGGAAAGAGTGATGGATCGTGAATAAATGCACAACACACAATAAATTAACTCAAACCGGGAGCCTTTTTTGTATTCGGTCCACCTTTAGATTGGAATACTCTATAGGATCACCAGAATAATCTTTTATTACTCAAATCTTTCTCTCTCTGTTACCAGTTATCTCTACTGTCTAAATTCTTTCTCCTTTTATAAGAGATTTCCCAGTCACCATCTTATCAATATATCCGCAGTGATTGGAAAATTATTTGGGAAATCCTTCTCTTTCCCAAAAATATCTTTCTCAGCTTAAGGCCATTCACTTGGGGAGAAATCTGTCTGTCCGACCGATATTCTCTGTCCATCCTGTACCAGAAATAATCGTGCGTCCCTCTTAATAGGACGACGTACCCTAATTTACTGGTGGGGGTTCTCTTCCTTTGGGCGACCCAGCCTTAATGGGCTGAGATCCAACCCATCTCTTGGGCCCCAGCCTTCCTTCTTCCCCTAGCTTGCCTCTTTAGTTGGATAGATCCTCTTACCGGCCCACTATATTATCTCTGGGCTGGATCTTTCTTCTAAGGTTTGGGTTGTGTACCTATCTTAGGCCCAAATCACTTATACTATCTCGATGCACTTGGTTCCCATCACATGCCCCTTTTATTACTATCTCCGTCCCAAAGTATTTGTCTAGTTTTGACTTTTTTCAGTCAATCATTTTCAACATTTGACCTATAATTAAAATATATATATATTGTGTATTAATTAGATAAAATAATATTTTGAAAATACTTTATATAATAAATCTAATAAAACTATTTTTGTATCAATATCTAATATCATTTTTATTTAATTTGAGGTCAAAGTTTACCAATTTTGACCAAAAAAGTCAAAAGTGGACAAATACTCTGGGACGGAGGGAGTACAAGTCAAAGAATAAATTTTTTTTAGCTCCAGTATACTTTATATCTTTAAATCGGGAAAATTTATAACATCTCCTGTGAAGATTCTCCTTTTGGAAACACCAATTTGTGAAGAACCATTCTGCACTGATTCTTGTGGATGTTCCCCAATGATGGTCCAACCTTGCAGGCCATAGGGGAATTATTGCCGTCAGTAGGACGCACATGTCAGCACCTTTCCCATTGGACAGTAGTGACAGTGGACAGTAGACTGTTTGGTAGTGGACCGCTTGGCATCTGGAACGGCAGTGGCAGTGGACCGTTTGGTTCTTGTGATCATTAAGTCTCCATGCCCCACCGCAATAATGAATGGACCGTTGGGAATGATAGGTTCCTTTTGGAGTCCTTAGATTACCATAACTGTACCTGGACCGTTTCTCTTTCCCTCTTCCCTTCTATATATATGGTTTTTTTCTTTTCCTCCTCACTTCTCCTAGCGATCCATACTTCCTTGCCTTCATATTATCTATCTCGACCCCATCTTCTCTCGTATCTCTTTCGGTCAAGATGAACAAAGCTATGTCCAAGGCCACCAAGTTCTTTAATGGCGGCAAGAAGTCTAAAGAGGAGGAAAATGTCTCCTCCATCATTGAGGCTCAACTGAGGGAGATGAGGAGGATGATCCCCCTAGGCTACGAGGTCCGTCCCGCTGACGGGACCACTTTAGAGTCGAACCATAACCTTTCCCGTCGCCTTATCGTCCACTACGATTCGGTCAAGAGGGGATGACGTTTTCCCATCCCTCCCTTGTTGGTGGGAATTTGCAACCGTTACTCCATTCCCTCTCGCCAAATCTCTTCCAACTCCTATGAATCTATCTTCTGCTTTTTGGCTCGATGCCACAAAAAGGGTATCGAGCCTAGCCTGGACCTTTTCTTTTCCCCTCTCTCTTCCGCCCTCACAAGTATGACCGTGATGGGGGCAGGGGCTTCGTGAGCTTCACGGCTCGGACGCACATGCATTTACTCGAAAGCCTGTGTGACAAGATAGACGATTGGTTCTGCCGCTTCTTTGTGGCGATGGCCTCCGAGGATCTTCCTTTTCCCAATGTGTGGAGGAAAAAGGAAGATAAATTTCTGACTTACACCTTTCCTCTACGCTCTCCCGCCTTTGAGGATATCTTCACACTCCTCCTCAAGAACGGCCACCCGGTTCCCCGCAACCTCCTTTTCAAGAACTGTTACTTCCAGGGTCTTGGGTTTTGGGTGCACCCCGATGCTTCCCTTCAAACAATATCGGGGAACACCGTTTCTTCGTGGGCTCCTCCACCCAAGACCACACGGCTCCGTCGGGGATCCTGACGATCCTCCGGGAGAGATCCCTCTCTAGAGGAGGATATTGAAGGAGAAGAGATTGGGACCGCCACTAGAGACCCATCCCTTCAACTTGCTCTCCAGGCAGTCCAGCATGATGAGGAGGTGGATGACTCTGAGAACGACGACAACCTTTATTATTTTTCTCCTTGGCTCTTAGGGGACCCAATTTTATCCTAGGAGTGCCACAAATCCCTCTCTTTGGCGGCAGCGGCGGGGGGGGGGGGGGGGGGGGGTTCTTCTTCTCCTCATCCTGCTGGTTCGATGGGTTCTCATCCCCATGCGAATGGGATCTATCCCATTGGTCGGGCCACTCGTTCTTAGGAGTCCCTTGAACTTCCCCACGTTTAAGTGGACAGCCTTGGGCTCCATTGCAGCCCGGAATCTTCTTGGCACTTTCCCCCCCCCCCTCCGGCTATGGTGAGGAAGATGTCATATCTCAGCTCCGTCCACCGACTTCCCAAAACTTTGCAAAATCAGCAGCAGAGAGCATCTTTGGACCGCCGATTGTCCTCTTTCCCTGGATCGAACATCGAGCGGTCCTTCCGGGAGGCCGTAGAGCTTATTCGGTCCTCCAGCTTCCAGCAAACCAATGTCCGCCCACGGGTCCCTCCCCTTGCTACTCTCGGTCCAACATATGAGACGTGGTCTTCATCTTCTCAGGCTCGCCGTAAGCGAGTCCGGAGTTCCACCCCTCCCCAAGGCTCGGGAGAGTCGGCCAGCGTGGCCATAAGGACCGCTGGGGATGAGCCTCCCACCAGGACACGAAATTTGCCGGTTTGCCTTACCCTTACATTCGCGAGGCCCATCTCTTTGCGGACTACCCGGCTTGGGCCGGAAGGGACTTCCAACATCGCCTCGGCGAGATGTATCAATTCCGGAAGGTTCACCCCAATGTGGTCCAAAGTCCTGCTTGGCTCTTTATGCTAGAGGAATATACTCGCATGGTAAGGACCTTTCTTCCAATTAATTGTTTACGTCATTCTAATTTCTGCTTGTCCTTTGTCTATTACTCATGGTGGGATGTTTATTTTTTGCAGTTCGAGTATATCACTACCTCAGCCACTCAGCGCAATTCCCTCCATCTCCTGGATCGCAATGCCGTCTTGTCCCAAGAATTGGGTGATCTCTGGTCCTGCCACTCTATCTGTGTTGAGCATCCGGAGTACGATCGAGTTTTGTCTGAGAACGATCGCCTCACGACCAAGAACAGGCAGCTATGAGAAAGTCGAGTCGCGGATGTGGAAGAGATGAAGGCGGCTAGGGATCAGGCAGTTCTGCAGTGCTTGGAGCGTGAGCGGGCGACCCGAGAAGAGGTCGTTCTCCACCTACGCCAAGCGGAAGAGGAGCTTGAGCGTAAATGGCGTCAACAAGCAAGTGAGGCAGCGCGGAAAGCAGCGGAGGAGACCGAGCAGAGATGGCGCCTTCGTTCTGAGGAGGTGGAGCGTCAACTTTCTCTGTAGGCGGAGGAGCTTAACTTAGCTCTTATCGAGGAGAGAAGCTCTGCTCACAACTCGCTTGAGGAGGCCCGTCGTTCACTTGAGACCGAGCGCCTTACTTATGAGGGGCACAAAGCTCGTATGGAGGCGGAGCGCTTTTTTTATTACGGCCGGGGCTTCTACCGTGGCGGGCTGTCCTAGCAGAATGAATTCTATGTTGGTATAGAGCCCTATTTTGATGGCTTAGATCCATTGGTGAAGTTTCCTGATGTTCCTGAACCCATGGGACCAGAGCCATCTCAGTTCCGTCCTCCATCGCGCTAATTCTTGGCGGCTCGTCTTCAAACAGCTCTGTCCTCCATCTTGCAGGCTTATTATGGACCGGTCCTCCATTTATTTTTTTAGATATGTAATCCCTTGGACCGATGAATGGAATTATAGTTTGATTGATACATGCCTTTCATATAAAAATGTTACACTCATCACACTTTTAATCAATGAAAAAGAAATGAATCAAGACAATCCGAGGAATGCCTCTTGGAGGAATGATTGGAATTATAGATAACTTTGGACAGACCGTTCTCCTAGTGATAAAACTTTTTTAAGTGCTCCACATTCCAGTAGTTGCCCAATGTCTTGTTATCCATTGTAGCTAATTGGTAGGTTCCAGCACGAATAACCCTTTATACGCGGTATGACCCTTCCCAATTCTTGGCCAATTTTCCTCCCTTTGTGGGTTGGCTCTTCTCTCTTTTCCTCAAAACCTAGTCCCCTACCTCAAAGGCCCGAGGTAAAATTTTCTTGTCATGATATTTCTTAGATTGTCGCTGATACTCTTCTGTTAGGACTTTCGCCTCAAAACCATATGTTAAGGCAAAAGGAGTTTCCCCTGTGGCCCTCTTTGGTGTGGTTCTATGGGCCCATAGGATATAGGACAACTCTTCCTCCCAAGAAGTGCCTAATTCATGCAATCTTTTCTTGATGTCGTCCACTATTGTCCTATTGGCGTTCTCTACCTGTCTGTTGCATTGTAGATAGGCCACGGCTTCTAGACTAAGTTTGATTTTCCATGCAGCACAAAAGTCCTTGAAACTTGTGCTGGCAAATTAGGTGCCATTATCCGTTATTATCTTCTCAGAAATGCCGAACCTGCACAACAATTCTTTCCAAACAAACTTCCTGCAATTTTCCTCTGTGATCCTCACAAGGGCTTCTGCTTCGATCCATTTGGTGAAATTATCTATCCCCACAATGGCAAACTTCTTTTTTCCCAATATCTGGGTGAAAGGATCCACCAAATCCAACTCCCATCTAGCAAATGGAATAGCCGTGGTGACCGGAGTATAATAAGAGGATGGGCGTCCATGGATAGGAGCAATGGCTTGACAAGTGGGACACTTTTTCACCAATTCCTGTGCATCTTTCTTCAAAGTGGGCCAATAAAACCCTTGCAGTATCACTTTTCTTGCCAAAGTGAGGGCACCTTGATGGGCAGAACATACCCCCTAATGCACCTCTTCTAGTATCCTTTCTACTTCTCTCTTATTTAGGCACTGGAGCATCGATCCACCCAGGGTCCTTTTGTATAATCTTCCTCCATCCAATTGATATTTTAGAGCCATCATTTGGACCCTACGGGCTTCCTTGGGATCAACAGGGAGCTCTCCCTTCTCAAGATATATTGACAGGGGGCTCATCCTTGTTGTACCTGGATCGGATACCTCAAGGATATGGACCGCCTCCTCCCAAATTGGACAGATTTTTTCATGTTGCCTCACCATGCTTTCCATTTGGACGGGAACGGTTCTACACGACTTCGCAAGCATATTAGCTTCCTCATTTTCCTCTCTAGGGACTTAAATCACCTCATAATATTCGAATTTCTCAAGCAATGTCCTTGCATAGTCCCTGTATTTCTTCAACCTTCCTTCTTTTGCCTCCATCTCTTCCTTTAATTGTCCAATGGCCAACTTTGAATCTGACTTGATGCGAATGTTCTTAATTTTCATGAATAGAGCCACCTTGACTCTTCCAATGAGTGCTTCATACTCCGCCTCATTGTTAGTGGCCCGAAACATGAACTTGAATGCATGATAGGCCTTGAATCCTTCGATTGAGCTGAGGACTGTTCCTCCTCCCGATCCATCCTTAGTACAGGATCTGTCTGAATGCATTTCCCAAATTTTCTTTCCCTGGCTCACTTCTCTTTCCTCTGGTCTTCCTCTAGCGGTGCACTCCACCATAAATTCTGCAATCACCTGGCCTTTCTTGCTTGAGCATGGTTGATAGGAAATGTCATATTGAGAGAGGACCATGACCCATTTGATGACTCTTCCAGAGGAGGATGGATCCCTCAGCACTACTCCCAAGAGTTGGTCTGTCATTATCTTCACTGGATAGGCTTGAAAGTATGGTGTTAATCTCGTTACCATCACCATCACCATCACAACTAAGACATATTTTTCCACGACTGTATACCTGATTTCCAGTCCTCTTAAGGCCCGACTTGTATAGTAGACCGGCTTTTAGATCCCCTCTTCTTCTCTCAAAAGGACCGAACTCACAGCTAAGTGAGCCACCCCTAAATATAGGAACAGAATATCCCCTGCCGCTGGTTTTGAGAGGACCGGTGGGGAGCTCAAATCGGCTTTTAGGTCTTCTAAGGCCTCCTTACAATCTACGGTCCATTGAAACTTCCCCCCTCCCTTTAAAATTGTGAAAAAGGGTAGGGACCTTTTGGATCGGGCTAAGAACCTTCCAAGGGCCGCTATCCTTCCTGCCAACCTCTGGACCTCTCTTAAGTTTATGGGCGGCTCCATATCTTGGATGGCTCTCAGCTTGTCCGGGTTCACCTCAATTCCTTTCTTGTTCACCATATATCCCAAGAACTTGCCTCCTTGGACCCCAAAAGCACATTTCTTTGGATTTAGCCTTAAATTATGCTTTCTCATAATGCCAAAACATTTTTCCAAGTGGATGGGATGGTCTGCCGCCTTTCTGCTTTTTATCAATAACTCGTCCACATATGCTTCCATAATTTCTCCCAGGACCTCTTTGAACAATAAGGAGATCATCCTTGTGAAGGTGGCCTTTGCATTGCGTAGCCCAAAGGGCATGACGACGTAGCAGTATACTCCTTCATGGGTGATGAAAGCTGTGGACTCCGCGTCTTCTTTGGGCATGAAAATTTAATGGTATCCTCGAAAGGCATCCATGAATCTCAATAATTCATGGCCCGCTATCTCATCTACCAACTGGTCCACCCTTGGCAATGGGAAAGGGTCCAAGGATAGGCTTTGTTAAGGTCCGTGAAGTCCACACACATGCGAAAGGTGTCTCCTTTTGGTGCCAGCACCACATTAGCGAGCCACTTAGGATAGTAGACCTCTTTGATGTGGCCGGCCTCTAAAAGGTTCTTCACCTCTTTCTTTACAAATTCCTTCTGGTCCGTGGAGAGATATCTCTTCTTTTGTCTGACCGGATGGGAATGTCGCTTGATGTTCAATTTATGGAAAATGACAGAAGGATCGACTCCGGGCATATCTTTTGATTCCCACGCAAAGAGGACCAAGTTTTCTCGTAATACTCAGATAATCTCTTCGCGAGTATCTTTATCCAGACCCAGGTCAATCCTCAACACTTTCTCTAGATCTCCATTAGGGAACAATAGCACTTCCTCGGTCTCCACTGCTGGTCCGGGCCTCTCTTGGTTCTCCTCTTATCTCTCTTCTTCTTCGAGGGCTTGTTTGATGGTCTGGATGTTGAAATTGTCCGTGTCCATCCTCTTGCAAGCGCTCAAGTAGGCCTTCTTAGCTGCAGGTTGATCGCCAACTGCTCTCCCAATGAGGATCGTGTGAGAACACACTAGTTGGAATCAATCGAAAAAGAAACAGAGGGGATCGTCAAGAGAAAAAAATTATTTTGCTCTGATACCATATAATAGAATTGATGAAGCGTAATTCATTCATTATGAGAAGTAGCATATATACACGCACATACAGTTGCCGATCCTATTCAGTAGGAGACAGTTGCTAATGATAAGGAAAAATGCAAGGGATAAACATATGATGGTTAGGAATTAATCTATACAAAGAGGAATAAATAATATTTATGGATTATCCTTAATATCAACAACGTGAAGGAGAAGCACTTCAATCTTCCATGGAACGAGAGTGCAGAAAAGAGAGACGAATCAGATTGATGTTCCTAGTTCTTCAAATAAAACGTCTAGAACTTTAGCACCTCGCTGATCTGAAATTGGGCTGCTAGCACGTCCTTTGAGGAGGCCTTGAAGAAAGTGTAGTAGCTAAAAGGTAAGCTCAAATAGGGGTTTGGGTTAGAAGGCATTCAAATAGGGATTTTGTCATTAGGTTATAAGAGGCTTCTTAATGAACTAATAGGTGTAACTTTTCCTGAAGTTTGAGTGAAGGGCTATTATACGAATGTAGACCCCAGAGTAGGAGATTTTGTCCGTACTGCATAAAAATATCTCTGTGCAGTATTTCCTGCTTTATATTGCATCCGCGTATGTGACATAGAAGATGGTATAGTACTCTTAATGGCATCTGTCTCTAGGATAAGTGCTATAGCATCATCTCCATCGCTCTTTTATTTATTGCTTAACCTACGGTACGTCTATTGGTTAATTATTTTGAATTGGGTATCATTGCTGCAATCTGGATATTTCACAAGGATACCCCGTCAGTGTTACAAAAGTTTTTTCACTTTCTTATTTCCATTTGTCCCAAAACTATTTTTATACTTTTTTCTCTTCATCCTTTTAGAAAAATATTTGTAGTACGAAATGCTTTATTAGAGTGCAAAATAATACTAATTTTTTTTAAAAAAAATCCAGAGAATGAAGAGAAGAAACCAAAGAAGATAGTTGATGTTGGATGTGGAATTGGAGGCAGTTCTCGGTTCTTAGCAAGGAAATATTCCGCCAAATGTCAAGGCATCACTCTTAGCCCAAACCAAGCACAGAGGGCTCAGGCTCTGGCTGATGCCCAGGGACTAGGAGAACGGGTTAAAGTTTTTATTCTATTTTATTTTATTCATGGCTAATTTATGAAAAATTAAGGGCTAATTATATATATATATATATATATATATATATATATATATATATATATATATATATATATATATATATATTATATATACTATTGGACTAACCAGAATTTTTAAAAAAATGCAAACCCCCCCCCCCCCCACAGGTTTCTTTCCAAGTTGCAGATGCGCTAAATCAGCCCTTCCCAGATGGAGAATTCGATCTCGTCTGGTCCATGGAAAGCGGAGAACACATGCCTGACAAAGCCAAGTTTGTGTCTGAGCTGGCAAGAGTGGCAGCCCCTGGCGGGACAGTGATAATAGTGACATGGTGCCACAGGGATCTCTCCCCAACAGAAAACTCTCTGCTTCCCCAAGAGGAAGAGCTGCTTAAAAAAATATGCAATGCCTTCTATCTCCCCGCTTGGTGTTCCACTGCGGATTACGTTAACTTGCTCAAATCTAACTCTCTTCGGGACATAAAAGTCGCGGATTGGTCTGAAAATGTTGCTCCCTTCTGGCCAGCAGTGATCAAGTCTGCTTTGTCTTGGAAGGGCATTACCTCACTTCTAAGGAGCGGTAATAATTATAATAATCATTAACATACATTATTACTACATACTCTTTTTTCTCTCTTTTTCTAATCTCAAGGTCCGCGGGTTAGAAGGTTTTCATTCTTTTTTTATCTATTCTGATTTTATAATGTACATATATGTGTGCATGAAAAAGGATGGAAAACAATTAGGGGAGCAATGGCAATGCCGCTGATGATTGAAGGATACAAGAAAGGTCTGATCAAATTCACTATCATTACTTGTCGCATACCGGACAGATATGAATGAGTAAAGCTTGTGATGTCAACTCATCTTTGGTGGATTATATTATTATTAGTCCTCTATTTTTCTTTTATATATATCTGTGTGTGTGTATCATGTATTAATATTCCTTCCGGAATCTTATTTCTTATTTTGACTGTGCATGATTTTTAATGTAAGATGAAATAATATAATGTTTGAAATTCTCTGGGTACTGTATTTAATTTAGGAGAAATGCAAAATAGGGGAATAGTGTAAATTAAAAGAGTGAAAATAGGTGACTATGCAAGCTAAGACTCTTTATTTTCCATTGGAAAAACAGATGTGGATATTGAAAAAAATTGGAAGTTGGAAGAATTGGAAAGAGTTGGAAAAATTGAAATGAGTTTGAAAAACTAGAAAGCGTTGGAAGAAACTAGAAGAAGTTTGAAAAACTAGAATAAGTGTGAGAAACCTCGAAAAATTTTGAAAAACTGGAAAGAGTTGGAAAAATTTTAAAAGATAAAAAATGTTTAAATAATTAATTTATTTTATAAATTTCATATTTTACTTAAAAGATGTATACTCTAGTTTTTAAATTTTTAATATCTTTTTATATCTTTTATGCCATTATATTTTTATTCCAAACTGTATTTGTAACTTTTTTGACTTAACTTATTTCTTTACTTTTTAAAATCAATATCAATCATATATTTTTTTGTTTTTTCAGGTGTATGTCATTAATCCATGAATTAATACTTTTTACAGATCTTAGTTTAATGAAAAGCTAGACTCAAATTAATATATGCAAATTCTTCTGTGATTCTAGGGTTTGTGTTTATTTTATTGTATTGGTAGCATAAAAGAATTGAGCCTTTGGCAAAATTGAAAATATCCAATTGAAAGTTCATGTAAAATGTGAGAAAGTCTACATTGTAAATGTGGACTTTTGGACCATTAAAGGATCACTCATTAATATAATAATGTTTTGGCCAAGAGTTTGAGTTATTTTTATTTCAAAAAATTTCAAGAGTTACAAGAGTCATTGTTGACAAGAGTTTGAGTTGTTTTTATTCTCAAAAATTTCACATTCCTTTTTTTGTTAGGAAAAGTTTACTATTCTAAAATAATGAGGGAAAAATATTAAGGGGCATAATAAAAGGTTGAATTCATTCCCATAAAAACTTTTAGTATTTCGTTTTTCATATGTCTCAAGAATATTAAAAAACTATTATTTTTAACTTGTGCCACGCATGATGTTGAACGAAACTTTTGTTGATCCTGTGAATCATCTGCAATGTGATATTATTAAATGAGTTTTTGAAAATATATGTAATGTGTTCTTTAACACTTTAGATATTAAAATTAAAGTAAAATAAATAATTTAGCATTTAGTATTTGGTAATTAAAATGCTTATATAAATTCAAAAGTAGACACCTCAAAGTCGTATTTAAATCCAGAGTTGTTTGAAATCCCTCGGGGAATACAAAATGTTTAATTGATGTGGTTGCAAGGATTTTCATTATAATTTAAAATTAATATTTTTAAGCCTGTATTGTTTTCACTCGTGAAACAACATCATAAGGTTGACCATGAGTGAACTTCAACCTGGTTTAAAATAATTTAACAAATGACAATGTTTGACATTGACTTTTTTTCATAGTCATAACAAAACATAAAGCATTCATCATCGTATATCTTCCTCTTGTCTTCATTCATTATAGTTATATATATATATATATATTTCATACCAGAATGTCATACTACTAAACTTCTATAAGGATCATCTATTTGAATTAAGTAATTTTTCAATCAAACATAAACTCTTTATATCTTCTCGGAAAATAATAAGTTTTGCAAATAATGGCTAAAATGCAACTAAACTATTTCAACTCATGTCTCAATTCTAGAGTTTTGTATACGTACCATGCATTTCATATTGTTCTTTATATAAATAATAAAAACTACCTTTTTATAGAAATATCTTGATTATGCAAATTCAATCAAATATATAAACCCATCAACCAAGAATTTCTATGATTTTTCCCAAAAAACATGAGGACGACTCATGGTATTTGTCACTAATAGTGTGACTAACAATTTTCTTGGCTGACTCCGAGATCCTAACTCAGTAGATTATTTTATACCTTCAATAAATTCTTTATCACGATTAAATAACCCCAATACTTTGCATGCATTTTTGAATGAGTTTTGTACAACATTGTTATATAACACATGCCTTGTTTATGCATTGATACATATTTTTATATGCATATACATTTTTTAGTAGCTTTATATTGGGAATGTATTTTTGAAAATACTCTTGCCATTTAGAATATGACAATTTTAGGTAGTACTCCATGATTCGTTCTATTTAGAATAAAGCTAATTGAACACGCACATTCTTACCATAAGTAATTTATATTTTATAATAGAGAACAATTATGTTACATCCTCAATATAATTATATTCTATGAAACTTGATTTTAAATATTTTGTTTGTCACAAATATTGATTTTAGTCTTTACTCAATTGCATAAATTTTTACTAAGTGGCAAAATTCTTCCATATTACTCCTTTCGTCCAGATTTAATATTCTAATTTGATTTTATTAGTCACATTTTGTAAATAATGACTTCGATATATCAAAAATAATACTCCGTAATTCTTGTTTCTCAATTAATGTAATTTCAATATAGAGAGTCGTCTATGTACCGCCACCAGAATTGATCATCAGGCTGCCACGGCACCATCGTCGCTGTTGTCCGAACCTATTCATTGTCCAAGCTCAGCTCGCTGCCCTGATTCCCTGCTGCGCGGATGCCGCTTCCATAAGACCCCTCGCGGGACTACTGTCGCCGCTAACGGAGGTCGCCGGAAAACATCAGGGTCAATCTCGTCGGTGGTTTAATTGCTACTAAACGGAACTACCCGCTGCCCGTACTCCGTCACCGGAGCATGGAGGTTGCTGATTCGACAATCCAATCACCACTATCGCAAAGATCACCGGAGTATGGAGAGCGGTCTCCGGAGATGACTTGTTCGTCACCGTCGCTAGACGTCACCTCCCCATCATCGTTCGCCATCAACGTCGCCACAATTGCCATGAGAGGATGGAGGCCGGCACTGCTCCTCGTCGTCGCCTCGCCGTCGTAGGTTCTATCGTGCTGTCACCGCTGTGCTTGACCCGAAAAGAAACAGGGGGTCGGCGCTTGAATTGGCTCACGCCATCACCATGGTCGCCGGCGTTGTTATGGTCAGCGTCCCTCGTCGTTGGTGTCATCGCGTGTCGTGGATTGAAGAAGAGGGAGGCGCTGCGCTCTCATCCGATCGCAGAAGAAAGAGGCGATCACGTAAAAGGAGTATTTATCCTCCTAGGGTTTTGTGCCTTGAAATTAAAATAACGTGTCCGAGTAAAAACACACTTTTTGGGTCAAATTGCTCCGAATTGAGATCTGTTCGTATCGTTGGATTCGATTCGTCGTTTCCTACCCAACGATATAACTTTTATAATGAATCAATGAGCACTTACCAGTTCCATCTGGTCCGTCTTAATTCTTTCGATTAATTAATACGGATTAGTCTTTTAATTTAAATCTTTATAAATGCAATCTGATTAGTCACATTATATTGAGACGATTAGAATCTATAAAGTATCTTTTAAATCTTTAAAAGAATAGATTGTCGTAAATAAATAATTCTTATTTATTCAATTATCGATTAACTTCTAGACCGGTTTTCAGGGCGTTATATTTCTTCCCCCTTAAAGGAATTTCGTCCCTGAAATACATCTAAGGTACAAACTTCAATGATTTGGTTTCACATTCGCATTAGGATCATGATTGGTGAATGGCCACACCATTCTCACAAAAATTCTCCTCGTTTATCGTTCGAGGTATTACCGTAGGAGTTCTGTATTGGTGTTTTGTTCAATACATCTGACAAGTTTGTCGAGTTCATAATTTGATCTTTCTTGATTCCAACGGACATATATGGAGTACCTCCATAGAGCATACCAACAATAGTTAAGCTTTCAGATTTCGTAGTGTCAATTATTTGATCGGTTGTTCATTTCGTATTCAAAGTTCATTTGTTTCTTTGACTTATGACATCAACATATAATCTTCTCAGGATTTATCATTGATTAGCCAGATTGTGATAATGCTCACACCTTCCTTGTGGTCGACAATTGAGTTTAGGAAAGTTTGTTTCACAGTTAGCCTCGTTGAGCATTAGAAGTCGTTTCGTAAGTCTATCTGGAGTTGTTCTTTTCCCTATCGTGATATCACATCACGATCCCTGTAGCATATCACCATGATCAGTTTCACGACGTTGTCACTTCATATCTATGTTTCTCATGCGATGAGCCAACTTCTGATGCCTACTAATAGCGGGTTACTATTTGATTATTATTCATGTTCGACAATGTTTTTGCGTCATTAGCGTATTGTTTCATTTTTCTTGATTCTATAACAAGATATATCCCTAGTAACAATTAATTCGATCATCCATTTATCCACGGCTCTTTTTCTGAATAGAAAGAAAATTCTTCAACATGTAGTCACGTCCTCGATCTTTGACAATATCCAGGTACTCAGAATTTCATTTACGGATTTTTCTGTTTTAGGAATTCGGTTATAAGAAAATTTTGCAAGTTTATTCGTAACAATCTTCATAACAATATTTTCATTCAACAATTCTTCATGCGATCCGTTCGGGGTGATTTGAATACTTCGGGTGACGAGATACAATACTGTCTTTAGTTCATACGTACACGTGCCTTTGTTGTTGGTAGAGTAATCTTCATCGTTGAGATCTTTAGCGAGATTCTCCAAGAGTTGCATAGATGTTCAGACTGGTTAGATAGGGTCACGATGATTTCTTAAATACGTTTATTTGGAATACGTTCTTCATTACGGTTTAGTCAACTATTTTGCAAAGTCCAAGTTTAAAAGTCAAAGTTAATGTTATTACATAGAATTCTTGCCACACAAGATATTACTATCTTCACGGGCACGCCGTGATATTCAAATCCGACGTTTGTACAATCACACACATTCGTCAAGGTGGTTCAAGAATTACTTCCTAAGGATTATTAATCTTCATCACATTTCTCGAACGAATCTTTCAGAAACCCTTCATTAAACGATCTACATATGTTCGTGATTAAATTTGGGAGATATCGCACATCGAATAGTAAGTTGTCGGCTTTTTTCTTGCGGAACAAGTTTTATCATAATTCATCCATCATCGGCGAGTTGGTTTTGTGCATCAAATGTACTTTGTTAGAATCTGCAGCAACACTTGTTCTTTTGCGTGTCATCTGCATCTCGCATTTGCCTTGTGCAATCTGTTGTTCAGCTCACGTGTTGTCAATCGCCTAATCAGATTTCTGTACATCTCATCTAACGGTTCGTGCATCGTACTTGTCGGTACTATATTGTCGGCATTCTTCGTCGTTATGCGGTCGTCGTCATTCATATTCTTTCGTGTCATGTCTGTCAGTTCTACGACATCAGTGATTATTGATATATATGGTCTCGTCAGGTGAACAGCATACCTTAGTCGTCATATCTTTGGGAGTGTGTCGTACGCCCTACCTAACTCGAGTAGTTCGCGTGGTGTTAACAACAAGATTCTTCTCTTCACGTCCAAGTCACGTCAGGATGCGTGCTCAATCTTTCAGATCCAGTGTATCACATGATGTCGCATCACACACATTCGTCATGTTTATGTTTGCTTCAACTTCGTACCCTTGGTGGGTCGTGTGTGGTCACTGCACTCGATATAGTTCATTGTTCAGTTCAAAACTATCGTACTCTACACCTTTCCAGCAGTACGTTGTGATGTCATAACTCCACGTTCTTGGCGCGTATTTAGAGGTTCATTCCCAAGTTTCAGGTGGCATTCAACTTGTGACACGACATTAATGGTAACATTTTCGACATTAAGTGCATTCATCGATCTCGGAGTAGGTTCACCCTTCACGAGTCGTAACCTAAAATCTTCCAACGGCATAGTCGAGATTACATTGATTTGTTCTTGGTTCATTAAAGTTATTCTTCACATAATTCTCTGAATCATACTAACAAGAGTAAGTGGTGCGTTCCACTAACGTCACCACTATCACTATCGACGTCACTAATACCTGCTAACTAAACTTGTAACAGTCAGGAGCCCTTCAACGGTGCGTCTACTAGTCAGATGATCCCACCACTACATGTCAATGTAATAACTTCTTTCGAGTAGGCTTTATTTGTTTCATCTTGTCAATTAAGGCACGTCGACACGTAACGTCTTTTGAGATAGATTATTCATTACGTTCTTTTGGTTTGTACCCAACCACATCACCACACTATGATGTGTTGGTGGTAAGTATTTATTTCTTTATTAATCAAACAAGTTCTCCTTGTCCTTTATACGATTATTCCCGTTTGATACTAGAATGAGACTCCCTCATCCATCCAAGTCTACAGCCCCTTCAGAATTTGGTTATCCATTCCAGTGATCAAATCAGATAATAGAATATTAGAAAATATATTTTATCATGTGTACATTGATTGTTACAGTCGTTTCTTTTTTTACCTAGCATCTTGTCGTCGGAGTTTATGCTAAAGTTCACCTTATAGTAAGTAGGTTCCATCTAGAAGATGTGAATTCCTATCTTAGTCTATCGCATTTCAGTGTGCACAGTAGTCAACAATTTGCAGCTCAACACAGACATTCCAACAGTCAACTTGACACATACATTCAAGCAATCAACTTCATACGATTATTTGAGCAATCAGCTTGACACAACTTTTTAAGCAATTAGTTCAATTCTAGCAACTTGAGCAATCAGCTCCATATAAACATTTATGCAATAACGCAATTAATTATTACCTTCCTGGGAGGTAGAGATGATGTGGAGGATGCGGATGCAGTATTTGGAAATAACTTTTGCCATTGTTATTATTATCAAAATAATATTATTTCAACTTATTCATTTCCAAAATAGTATTTTTTTGATGGTCTGAAGACCCATTTTAAATTCATATGCTCCGATACCAAAATGTAACACCCCAACCCGCATAACCCGAATAAATAAGTTAGCAGTCCGGATTGCTACTAAATTGGTATCCACATACTATATTTTCCAATAAATTAAAACATTTATTTTATACTCAAACAATTTAAAATAATTTAAATACATATCAGAGTTTATACAAACAGTGCGGAAGCATTATAATTGTACCAAACATCAACTTTATTAAATTCCTGCATTCGTAAATCTCTTCCGTCTTGCTGCTCTCAGAGATGGATTCTAGAACCCATCCTCAACAACCACCTACGTGTAACCAAGGGAAAAATAGGGCTACACGCTTAGCAATGAAGCTGAGTGAGAAATATCTAACAGTTCGAACATACACATAGGCAAATCCACTAATTCACAACCATCACATGATATCATGCACACAACATGCATAACAACAATCATACAGTATACAAGGGTCCAACAGTTCCAATTCATTTATTCTCAATGGGCTAAGTTTGTCCCTACAACACTAAGGCTTAAATCAACAGACTAGAGTTATGGACGCTCCAACAGATCCCTCGAGGCCGATGCTCGGACAAACCCAAAGAGAATCCTCAATGGGCGGTTGGAGTCTCTATCATGGAATCCCTTAGGTAGAACAAAGACTCTCGTACGTACGTTTTGAACCCTGGACTACTAGATGTGCAAACATGCTCCACAAGGCCCGAAACTACAACAGTCCTATTGGTAATTAAACTATCCAATTCAGTTCAGATCCGCCTAGGTATACTAGGTGGCCAATTTCAATAGAGTTCTCAAGTGATAACAAACACTTAAACATTTCCATAAATAGAGCAACACACTCAGCGGCCTATCCAAGGAATCACTTCTCACCGATTACCGTCATGCTCACATGGAGTCTCGGAATCAATCCTTAACGAAAACACCGATCAACAGACCCGACATTAGGTACCAGACGGTACCTGCCACAGTACGGGGTGTAACGACTCAAAAACCGGCTTAGTAGTTAGTCGTTATTTTAATAAAAAATAAATATAATATTTATTTACTCAAAAATATGAGTTATTTATAAAGTTGTCCGTTTTGAATAAAAATTAGATTTCTGGATAGGTCTCGTGAAATGATGACCAACGGTATATTGTTTGTCAAATTTGGACTTATGTGTAAAGCGTGGCAAGTAAAATAGAGTCATAATTCAAATAATAAATATGAAGATTTTATAATAATTATAAGAGTAAATTTCATAAAAGGTCCCCAGTTATAGGTTGTTTTACATATTTAGTCCCTACATACCAAATATTACTAATTTAGTCCTCAATTATTATATTCATTTCCACGAATTGTCCTTTGTTAACATTTCCGTTAAGAACGTGGATAAAATTGTAAATTCACACTCCCTTCTCTCCTCAATTAAGCTTTTCCCTCCCCTCCCACTTCTTTCCCAAATCCGTCACTAAAGCTTTAAACCCAAAACCGAAATCATCACTCTTCTCTCAATTGTTTGTCGTACTGGTGGAACCCAAATTTGAAACCAGTGTTTTAATGTTTATTTTCTTTGCAATATCTTGAGACTAATCGATAAAACTCATCCATAAAGCTTATTGGTTTTGATTTTAAGTTCCACTAGGATGACTAATAATTGAGAAAGGAATGATCATTTCAGTTTTGGGTTAAGAGCTTCAAACTCACCGAAGATTTTGGAAAAGAGTACGAGAGGAGAGAGAGGAGTGTAAATTTATAATTTTATCCACGTTCTTAACGGAAATGTTAACAAAGGACCATTCGTAGAAATGAATATAATAATAGGAGACTAAATTAGTAATATTTGATATGTAGGGACTAAATATGTAAAACGACCTATAACCAGGGACCTTTTATGAAATTTACTCTAATTATAATAAAATAATAACACAATTTCCTAAATCTATACCTAAACTACCACGTATGAGAAGCCCACCCAAAACCCCCCATATCATATATATATAATGTACGCACTACGCACACACACAAGATGGAAAAAAACAAAGAGAAGAGACGAAGCATTCCTGGGACGGTTGGGAGTATTAATTACGGAGTTTTACCGGTGGAGAAGAAGGAAGAACATAGCTGCACCATTGCTCTGTAATCCGATCGGACGGAGCAGAGACGGCACCACTTTTTGTTTCCCCACCATCGTTTGATCCATTGCTTTAATCTGTTTAATTCCTCAGATAATCAAGGAGAGTACGTGGGCATCTAACACTAGATTATGTACATGGATTTGAAATTCACGTTCGTAGTTCCGTATGATTGATTACGTGGTTAATTTGTTTATAATAAAATTATGATTAATTTATATTATATGATGATATTGGAATTGATTGAACAAGGATGATCAGGTATGTTTTCTTACTCTAAATTATGTGATTTGCATGACGGTAAGTGGAAGGTGTTTACACCTGACACTAGGCCTCTAAATGAGTTACTTGGATGATTACCTGATTATTGTAACTTTCCTGTTACAATTAAATATATTCTTGTGGGGTTTTAAAAATAAACAAGGAATTGAGATTTATGTTGGAATAAGCGTGAATGGTAGAGACGTTGTAAATAAATGGTTAAGTTACCTAGAGAACTCTAGGACTGATTTAGTAAGATTGTAAGTATAAATGTCAATAGGTAGAATCGGCCTTGCGGATCTGATATCTGATGGTCGCGGGTTATAACGTACGTTCGGGATCCACAAACTGTCGTTCCGAAGGGGACAGGGGTACCACCCACCCAGCGGAGAACTCCTTCGTTGGTCATCAGGTTGTGTTGTGTCATAAGGTATTAAATAAGGTTGTAAATAGGGAAGTATGGTTCTAGCTTGGCACTTAAGTTATGAGTTAAAGACAAAGAGGAAATAGGGTAATAATTTGTGACTTGTGAATTTATTTAATGACTCTTATGTGATATTATACTGTATACTTGTGTGCATGATATTATAGGAAGTTATGAGCTAGTAGGTTCGTCTATGTGCATAGTCGAAACGTTAAATATTTCTCACTTAGCTTCAATGCTGAGCATGTAGCCCTTTGTTCTATTTGCTACACGTACGTAACATGAATGATGAATAAGAAACTACCCTAGAGGGCAGCGAGGGCAGAGAAGTGGATGGATGCTGGCTGGAGGAGTTATCTAGTTTAATTATTGCATTTAAGTTCATTAATGTTTTTAAGGGCAAGAACCCAAGTTTTATTTTGATTAAGTACTTAAAGGCTTCCGCACCGTTTTGTTAACTCCGATGAATTTATAAATAATGTTTTGAGTTAAATGTTTTAATTTGTTTTGAAAAGTATTGTGTTTGATGTCAATTTAGTAGAAAAATCACTAACTCGTTGGTTTGGGTCACGCGGGTTGGGGTGTTACACGGGGTACCATCCTCACGGTACCTGGGTATTGGTCCTACAGTACCGGGGGTACCGACCGAACCATCTGGTCTCTTTCAGTGGGGCTATCACGGTAGTCGACTATCAATTGGGCAGTATGGCCTATCGCCCATCCGGTACCTAGGTAGCGAACGGTCACAGCTACCGTCAGAGGAGAACAAAACCAACAGAGTGTGATGGTAGCACGGTATCGTCCTAGCGGAACCGCCTACCGTCTGACACAACAATTTTTAGCTTTTTACTTGTTTCGTCTTTCATCATCAAACCAACGATGATCTCATATCAACAGACAACAATAGGTTCATATTACCATTTCAAACACTATCAAGTACATTAATCCGTCAATCAACACCTAAATCATGCATACTACCCTTTTTCGATTCAATGACAACAAATCCCGAAATCACATAGATAAATCACATAAATCAACCACAATAACAATCATGAACGGAATTTCAAACCTAGATGCATATTCTAATATTAGATGTCCATGTACTCACCTCGATTTGTTTCGGTTCAATCTAAAAGAGAGAGTCGTCTATGTACCGCCACCGGAATTGATTGTCAGGCTGCCACGACACCATCGTCGCCGTTGTCCAAACCTATTCGTTGTCCAAACTCAGCCTGTTACCCTGATTCCCTGCTGCCCGGATGCCGCTGCCATAGGACCCCTCGTGGGACTACTGTCGCCGCTAACGGAGGTCACTGCCGTTGCTAGTTTAATTTCTACTGAACGGAACTACCCGCTGCCCAAACTCCGTCACCGGAGCATGGAGGTCGCTGATTTGCCAATCCGGTCACCACCATCGCAGAGATCACCAGAGTAGGGAGAGCGGTCTTCGAAGAGGACTGGTCCGTCACAGTCGCCAGGAGAGGATGGAGGCCGACACTGCTCCTCGTCGTTGCCTTGCCCTCATAGATTCTGTCGTGGTGTCGCCGCTGTGCTTGACCAGAGAAGAAATAGGGGGTCGGCGCTTGAATTCGCTCACGCCGTCACCATGGTTGCCGGCATTGGTATGGTCAGCGTCCCTCGTCGTTGGTGTCATCACGTGTTGTGGATCGAAGAAGAGGGAGGCGCTGCGCTCTCATCCAATCGTAGAAGAAAGAGGCGATCACGTAAAAACACACTTGTCCGAGTAAAAACACACTTTTCGGATCAACTTGCTCCGATTTAGATCCGTTTGTGTCGTTGGATTCGATTCATCGATCCCTACCCAACGATATAACCTTTATAGTCAATCAATGAACATTTACCAGTTCCATCTGGTCCGTCTTAATTCTTTCTATTAATTAATACAGATTAGTTTTTTAATTTAAATCTTTATAATTGCAATCAGATTAGTCACGTTATATTGAGACGATTAGAATCTCCAAAGTATCTTTTAAATCTTTAAAAGAATAAATTGTCGTAAATAAATAATTCTTATTTATTCAATTATCGATTAACTTCTAGACCGTTTTTAGGGCATTACATTATTCCATTTTCATCGAGTTTGTTACGGAACACCCATTTTGTGCCAATAACGGAATGATCATTAGGTCTAGGCACTAACTCCCAAACATCATTGTGTTTGAATGTGTTAAGCTCCTCTTGCATTGTTAGAGCATCTGCAATGGGATGCCCACAATAGATGCTACGAGGAGAGAGGGTGAGATGTTGATGGATGCCATTATTGTAGGTGAGTGTCCATTAGAGATGTCCAAGGAAGACAAAGAAAGGAGGATGCTTCACCTAGCACCGATGCTTGAGGGAGAAAGGATTTAATGCATTTATTTCTATAGTTTTGTGGTCCAATGATTATGTGTCATATGTCACATATATATAGTCAATTCTTTTTTATGGAAATTTTCTTAAATGGCTCATTTTTAATACTTTTTCAACGGATATTTTTTTGAAATTTCAATAAATATTTTAAGCAAATGTTTTCTTTACAAATAGTTGCAAATTAGGATTTTTTTCTTAAAAAAATGGATTTGCATCCAAATAGTTATTCATGTAAGGGGAGAACCTATCCAGCTTGCTTTCTTATGTGATTTTCTTAGTTATTTTGTATTCTTGATCGGAATGGGTTTTGAGGAAAACTTCTTCATTGAGTTACTATTTTTTTAATAAAAAATTTTTTAATAAATATTTATGGAATTATTTCTATCAACCAGAACACCACCACTCCCAACTAGTTGCAATTGAGGTGACAACAAGCTAGTTTTAAAATATAAAGAGTAGTTTTTTTCAATATAACATTGTGAGGTTTTATTTTCAAGTTTCGTATAATTAATACTCCGTAATTTATTATAAAACTAAATACTTATAATTAACAAAAAATAGAATTTAAATATATTTTAGTGGACCCACTATATTAATGGAATAGATATTTAGGCATCCAAATGAGATGCTACCATTGAAAGAATGGAATGTTGAGAGAGGTGCTAGATGACATCTTTATAGTAGAGCCCACACTTGGGCATCCAATAAGAGATGTTGCCACTGTGGATGCTCTTATAGACCAATGTTCATCATTAATAGCGTCCAAAATGGTTGTTGGTTCAATTTGTGAAACAAAGGCCATGTGATTAATTGTGTCCCTAAGAGAATTAGAAGTGGATACTCCCTGCCTTATGTCACCAATGACGTTTTCAATCGGGTGATCCTTTAGCGTTCTCCATTTCTTAGGGAACTCCGTTTCCTCTTGCGTTTTCTCTTCCTCTGGTTCCTTTTCCTTGACGATTTCTTCTTCTTTGTCATAAGAACCTGCAACATTTTCAATAACACCTTTTCTCGCCAAGCGAGCATCAAATTCATTGAAAACAACATGAATAGATTCTTCTACGGTCTTAGTATGCTTGTTGAACACTCTACATGATCTACTACGCAATGAATAACCTAAGAAAATTCCTTCATTCGGCTTAGAAACGAATTTTCCCAAGTTATCTTTTCCATTATTATGAATAAAAACTTTACATCCAAAGACATGAAAATAGGAAAGGTTAGGCTTTCTCCCCTTGTAAAGCTCGTAGGGCATTTTCTTGAGTATCGGTCTAATGATGGCTCGGTTTAACACATAGCATGCGGTACTCACGGCATCCGCCCAAAAATATTTAAGGAGATTTGCCTCATTGAGCATAGTTCTAGCCATCTCTTCAAGAGACCTATTTTTCCGTTCAACCACTCCATTTTGTTGTGGTGTACGTGGGGCCGAGAAGTTATGCTCAATGCCTAATTTGTCACATAAAGCGTCAAAGCCATCATGACCGAATTCTCCCCTATGATCACTTCTAATGGATGCTATATGACAATCTTTTTCATTTTGAACCAATTTAATGAATTTCTTAAAAACATTAAGTGCATCATACTTATGAGCCAAGAAAAGTATCCGTGTTGATGGGTATATCCTTATACCCGACCCGGATAACCAAAAGGGACAGGTCAAAACATGACCGGTCACTTTTCTTAAGTCACCAAATGAGGTTAACTCTTCGATTGGGACGGGTCAAAAGTTGACCGGTCACTTCCACTAAAAAAGTGACCGGTCACATTTTGGGCGATAGCCAAAATATCACCTAATGTTGTGAAGAATTCTAAAAGACCAAAGAGACGGGTTGAGCGCAAGAAATGACCGGGTAACCTTTCAGAAAAGGTGACCGGTCATATCACTTTACTTGGCTAACATTGGTTCAGTCTCTTAGGCATGAGGAACCACGTCAGAGGTCAAGGGAACACCCCGCCGCTCATCCATCACGAGGCATACAGTGAAAGGGATGTTTGTCATTTTGCAGGGTTGATTGGATTGAGAATATCCATTTTAGTCTTTGATTGAACAGTGCTTTTTGGTTGTATTGGTGGCAAGTCCATGATTGTACAGTGCTCCCATTATCTACAGTGACCTTCCCACGAGCTTCCTATTTTGTCCATGGATGAACAGGGGAAGGTCACAAATCCTCCTCTATAAATATGATGATATTGGATAGGGGAGGGGATCCAATTTTTTCTCTCACTAAAGTTCACTCTTGAGATAGAGTAAGAAATATTATTCGGACTGAGGAGATTTACCCAGTCTAGGTCATACTTTGTGTTCTTGTTGTGTGTTTTATATTACGGGTCGAGTGTGTCCAGGTCAAACCCGGTTAACCCACCCCGCTATATTTACACCATCATTTTTGGCGCCACCCGTGGGACCGATTTTTAAAGTTTTTTCGACCAGGTCAAAACTTTACCCCCACTAAATATCCACAATCATGTCTTCGAGCAACTACAACGCTGTGTCAAGCCAGGCTGCGAGTGAAAGCACTCCTGTCATCCCGTTGATGATGTCGAGCATGGGGACGACCTTTGCTCCGATCACTACTGTAGGATCAATTGGCATGATCCTAATCATGTCAACCCCAACTCCTACGCCGACGACAACAATGTTCCCAGGCTCGATAACAACGCCTGGTGGAGCATTCACACCATACCCGTCAGCTTGGGCTCAGTTTGCTGCTGACCCGGCAAATGCTCAGGCTCTACAGGGCTATCAACAGGTGATGGCCATGATGCAACAGGCAGGTGGCTTCATGCCATTTGCCTATCCTGGTATGACGCCGCCAATTATGCCACCTCCGGTGTCGACCCCGTCGACATTTGTCCCTAGGATGGTCCCTATACATCCGGTAAATTTGACGGGGACCTTGAATGAAGCAGCGCCCTCAAATGTCCATGAAATCAATGAGGCGGAGCAGGAGGCGGCCCGCAGGAAGAAGGGTAAGGCTATAGCCGAACCCAGCAAGACTCGAGATTCGGCATTCAAACGCCTAGGGGGCAAAGAGGATGGACCCCGCAAGTCTGCCAAGCTACGTCTTGGTCCTGAGATGGGCCAGACTAGAGCAATGGAAAGACTTGGCAGGGGTCGTCACGCCCAATCTCGTCGTTCTAGGGAATCTGAGACAATTCACCAAGACGAGGAGGAAGCAGAAAGCCAGCCGAGGGCGTCGGCATACACCAGACTCTCATACGATGAGGATGACCTGGACAAGATAGGGAGCGTAGCAAGGAAATTACGTGCCCTGGAAGAAAAGGTGGAGGAGAAGGCGGGAGCGAAAAAACACACCTTGGCTAAATCTCCCTTTTCGGCCAGGGTACATGCGCAGAGGTTGAGGCGGAAGATTAAGCTGGACGTGGAGAAATTCACAGGAAAGGAGGATCCAAACGTCCACCTTGACACCTTCCACAATGCAGCACAGATGGCCGGGTGCACTGATGCTGAGGAGTGCTTGCTCTTCTTCTCATCCTTGAGAGGGAGGCCTGTGGAATGGTTTAACGGCCTTCCCCATGGCAAGATTGGGTCCTTTGAGAAACTTGCTGAAGTTTTCCGCAAGAAGTACCAGGACAACTGCATCAAGAGAAAGAAGTTTACCTACCTTAACACGGTAGGGCAGAGGGAGAAAGAGACCTTGACTCAATTCTTAACCCGCTGGAGGGATGAGGTTGACAAGGTGGAAGAAATGGACGATAAGACGGCCATGTCTTTGTTGATGAATGCCTTTCGGTCAGGTGACCTCTACACTGAATTCTGTAGGAGGCCGCCCTCCTCTTATCAGGAAGCCTACAATACGGCATGGGAATATGCCGAGGCAGAAGTGCTGAACAAGAATAAGCGGGAGCTGGAAGAAGGCTACACAAAGTCGAAATCCGACAAGCCGAAGAAGGATGAGCAGACAGGAGGGTCCAAACTAAAGGCCACATATGACGGATCCATCCACCAAATAAGGGATGATAAGAAGGGAGAGCAACCCAAGAGACAATGGACGGAGAAGTGGTGCACATACCACCAATCCGATTCCCACAACACGGCGGATTGCTGAAATGTCAAGGCTGTGCTCAAGGAGATGGCCTTGAAAGGAGAGCTTGGGGAAGGTTACGCGACAGGTAATAAGAAAGACCCGAAAGCAAACACCTGGACCCATCATCAGGGAAAAGATCAGGGAAGGAGGAAATCCGGGAATGATAACAATAATCCGGATAAAGAATTCATAGAGATGATTGTCGGCGGCCCAGAAGGCGGGGACACTGCCTCCCAGCGGAAGAACTGGGCCAGGAGTTTGCACATGGCGGTGGTTTCTCTGGAGTCACATGGGAAGCAGGCAAGGAGGGAACCTATCACTTTCACTGATAGGGATTTGCCCAGGACGGGGGGAGATCATAATGACCCTTTGGTCATTACAATGGACATCAACGGGGCTGATGTGGCTAGGATCCTGGTTGACACAGGAAGCAGTGTCAATGTCTTATACTTGGATGCTTTCAAGAAATTGAAGTTGGACAGGTCCATGCTGAGGCCATTGCAAACCCCATTGTCAGGCTTCACTGGAGCCAGCATAGAAGCAGAAGGTCAGATCACTTTACCCGTTACCTTGGGGTCGGGTAACAAGGTAGTAACCAAGCAAATGAGATTTGTTGTGGTTGATATCAAGTGTGTACATAATGCCATTCTTGGTAGACCTAGAATCAACCAGGTCAGGGCTATTATTTCCATGGCACACTTATGCATGAAGTTTTACACTCCCAATGGAATCGGGGAGGAAAGGGGCGATCAAAAGAACGCCCGGTCTTGCTACCTGGAAGCAGTCTAGAAGATGACCCGCCAGTTCGAACAAATTGAATTGGTCTCCCAGCAGGTAGATAAGGGTGAGGAGAAGGCTAGGATTGAGCCGGATGCAAACACGGAGGAGATCCAGATTGATGCCTCCAATCCTGAGAGGAAGGTCAAAATTGGGGCTGATCTTCAGGAAGAGCTAAGGACTGAGATTGTCCAGGTGTTGACCAGGTATAAATCATTATTTGCCTGGAGTGTTGCTGATATGCCCGGGATTGATCGGTCAGTCATTTGTCATCGTCTCTCTGTTCTTGAGGGGTCTAGGCCTGTAAGACAGAAGAAGAGATTTTTGGCAAGTGATAGGAGGGACTTTGTGAAGAAAGAGGTCAAGGACCTACTTGAGGTAGGTCATATCAGGGAAGTAAACTACCCTGAATGGCTGGCCAATGTGGTCCTAGCCCCGAAGGGTGATACTTGGAGGATGTGCGTGGACTACACAGACCTCAACAAGGCATGCCCGATGGACTCTTATCCTCTGCCCAGCCCGGATCAAATGGTGGATGAAACTGCCGGGTGTGAGTTGCTCAGCTTTATGGATGCCTTCAAGGGGTATCATCAAATCTTCATGGCGGAAGATGATGAGGAGAAGACGGCCTTCCTCACTCCGGACGGCACATACTGTTACAAGGTGATGGCCTTTGGGTTGAAAAACTCAGAGGCAACTTACCAGAGAATGGTCAACAAATTGTTCAGGCCTTTGCTTGGACGGACCATGGAGGCCTATGTCGATGATATGCTGGTGAAGAGCAGGGCAAGCAGCACACATGCCCAGGACCTGGAAAAATGCTTTGAGATTATGGCTAGGCATAATCTTAGACTTAACCCAAAGAAGTGTGTTTTTGCTGTGAGGACGGGTAAATTCCTGGGCTTTATGGTGACGAAGAGAGGGATTGAGCCAAATCCTGAGAAGATCAAGGCCATTATGGAAATGCAACCCCCAACATCGGTAAGGGAAGTCCAGCGGTTAATAGGACGCTTGGCGGCCTTAAACCGATTCTTGTCCAGGTCGGCAGAGAAGGCTTTGCCTTTCTTTAAGGTTTTAAAGAAAGCCAACACCTTCCAGTGGGATGATGAATGCGCCAGGGCATTCGAGGAGCTAAAGACATACCTGACTTCGGACATTGTTCTATCCAAGCCGGAAACGAAGGAGACTCTATACCTCTACCTAGGGGTAACTCAGATGGCCGTTAGCTCGGTCTTGATGAGGGATGACGGGGTCCAGAGGCCCATTTATTATGTAAGCAAGGCCTTAAATGGGGCAGAAAGTAGGTATACTCCCACGGAGAAGGCAGGGTATGCACTATTCATAACGGCGAAGAAACTCACCTCCTACTTTCAGGCCCATCCTATTATCGTGTTGACTGACCTACCATTGGGTACGGTCATGAGGGACTCCACCTCATCAGGAAGAATGATCAAATGGGCCATGATGTTGACTCAATTCAACATCGAATATCGCCCGAGGACAGCGATAAAAGGACAGGCCGTGGCTGATTTTCTTGTGGAGATGGCGGGTCACCAGGAAGAAGAACCAGCTAGGGCTATCACAGAGCCTTGGTGGTCCATGTCGGTAGATGGAACCTCTGGACCGAAAGGTTACGGGGGAGGTGTAGTATTCACAACTCCGGAAGGGTTCAAGGTATATCATGCCTCGATCTTCAATTTCAAGCTCACAAACAACGAGGCTGAGTATGAGGCGTTGATAGGGGGTCTGAGATTGGCCAAAACCCTACAAATCACATGCCTCAGGATCAAATCCGACTCAAGCTTGGTGGTAGGCCACATCAATGGCAACATGGAGGCCAAAGGAGAGAAGATGCAGAAGTATAGAGACTTGGCAAGGGCATTATTGAAGGATCTGACTGAGTATGTGATGGAGCAAATCCCTAGGGGGGGAAACACCGATGCTGACTTGCTATCAAAATTGACGCAAGCAGCCCCGGAGCATGTGTCCAAGCTGGCCAGGATTGAGACGCTGGAGAAAGCCAGCATTGAAGGGTTTTCTGTTAGCATGATAGAGGAAGATGAACAGCCCAATCCAGATCGAGTGGAGCCAGATGATATTTGGATGGATGACTTGGTCAGGTACTATATGACCGGGCAATTCCCTGAGGATGAGGATAGGGTAAGAAAAGTAAAGTTGAGGGCTCCAAGATTCCAAATGCTTGATGGAAGGCTATACAAAAGGGCATTTGGCGGTCCGCTGCTGAGATGCTTGACCAAGGCGGAGGCGGAAAGAGTGATCGCCGAAGTTCATGAGGGTGTCTGTGCAGCCCACCAAATGTCCAGGACACTCGCACAAAGGATCATCTTGTTAGGTTATTTCTGGCCTACAATGAACCAAGATTGTGAGAAGTATGTGCAAAGGTGCAAGACTTGCCAGGTGTTCTACAAGTTTCCGGGAAGGCCTGCGACATACTACCACCCAGTTTCCAATGTTATTCCATTCGCAAGGTTTGGGATGGACATCATTGGGGCCTTCCCTCAAGCTCAAGGGAGGAAGAAGTATGCCATGGTCGCTATCGACTACTTTACAAAATGGGAGGAGGCCGAGGCATATGCAACCATCACAACCAAGTAGTTCCAGCGCTTTGTCTGGAAGAACATCATCACTCGGTTCGGGTCACCCCGAAACATTGTGACGGATAACGGGCCTCAATTTCAGAATCTAGGATTCACCAAATACTTGGAGGACTTCGGGATTACTCACAATAAGGCTTCCGTGGCCTACCCGCAAGGGAATGGCCAGGTGGAGAATGCGAACCGCACAATAATCGATGGTATCAAAAAGCGGTTGGGTGAGGCAGGAACGAATTGGTTAGAGGAGTTGCCACATATCATTTGGGCTTACTGGGTCACTTCAAGAAGGGCCACAGGGGAGACACCCTTCGTCCTTACATATGGATGTGAGGCCAGACTACCCATCGAAGCTAAGATAATGACCTTTCGGGAGAAGGTCTACGAAGAGAAAGGGAATGAGGAGGACCATTTGGCAGAGTTGAACTTGTTGGAGGAAAGGCGGATGGTTGATGAGGCTAAAATGATAGAGTACCAGCAAGCAGCCAAGGCCTACCATGATAACAAGGTAGGGCCTCGTTACTTCCAAGTCGGTGATGAGGTCCTGAGACGAAGGGAGGCCAGCAAACCGGGTGATGGTGGAAAGCTTGCAAAGAAATGGGAAGGTCCATATAAGGTCACAGCAATATTACGCCCTGGGACATACAAGTTAGAAACAATGGAAGGTCGAGAGTTGGAAAGGTGCTGGAATTCCCACCACCTTAGAAAATTCTACCGATAGACCAAATTGGCAGGGCATGTATTTGTAATACCCCTTCGATGATAAATAAGAGATTCCTTCAATACGTGTGTTGCTGGGTCAGTAATACTAAACTAATGTCTTGATGTAAGAGGCAAGGTAAAAAAAAAAAATAAGATAAACCCTTGAGACAGGGGCCTTGATGTTGAGGTATGGCCTTGAGATAGGCTGGGTCTGGAAGAGGACTCGCGTCCATACTTACATAGATCCCTACCAAATTTTCATTTAGATAGTGGCAAAAAGATGCCAAAGTAAAAAATGATTACCGTCTTGCATGAGCCATCCTTTGCGGATTGAAGGGTCTAGGGAAGACTAGAATTCACTTCAAACGCATAACATATGGACATGTAAGATTGGATGAGGGCTGGTTCTCACCGGCATACCCCCACGTGGGAAGATTGGGTTGGCTAGGTCAACCTAATGATTAGAGAATGGCACATTAAAAAATTTTGAAACCTGGAAGAGGGGCCCTGGAAGAAGGGTGTTGCCTGGAAGAGGGCTGAACCTTGGAGAGGGTTCGCGATCATAGGACATGGTCAAAATCTCCGAAGAAAGTTCGGGTCTTGATGTTGAGACTTGATGTTTCCAAAACCGTTTCGGATTATTCGTTCGAAATTTGAGCAAGGTTGTTGTTAGGCATGACACCCAGGCCAGAGGGGGAAAAGAAAGTGGCATGGTCAAAAGTGACCGGTCACTTTTTGATGTTCTGGATTGACAAGAAAATGCGAATGGGAAGAAATTAAAATCTGACCGGTCAAATTTGAGAAAAGTGACCGGTCACTTTTTACTTGGCGAATTTGATGAAATCAGACAAATCTGGAAAAATATATATTTTGACCGGTCACATTTTTTACCCGGCACCTGGACAGGAAATTTGACGTCATGCTGGTTACATATTGCAACCAAGCCATTAAAACCTGGAAGTTGACTGGGTCAGAAACAGGCGAGGAAGAAACCGACCTAGACGTTTTCAAGTCAAGAAGCCAGGACATGAGATGACCTGGAAGTTTTCAAGCCTTGCGTCTAAAGTGGTCTTCAAAACTTCCAACCTAGCCTACTACACCAGGACATGAGATAACCTGGACGTTTGTTGCAGTTCAACCTAGACACAAGCCGGCCCAGAAGGCTAATCAGGCCACAAGATCTGGACATTTTCAAGGTTGCAAGGTCAAGATGTTTTCAAGGTTTGTACTTGACCAGGACATAACATGACCTGGACATTTTCAAGAGATGAAAGTGACCAGGACATTTTCAACCAAGCCAAGCCAATGAGGCCTGGACGTTTTCAAGACCAAGAGATGAGATGGCCTGGACTAAGGTATAAGGCCGGTTATTGTTTTTGACTTGGAAGTTAAACCAAGCATGTTCAAGAAAAGACAAGTCTGACCGTGCAATTTCAAGTAAGGACCAAACAAGGAAAACAACCATGCAAGAAATATTGAGCAAGCAAGAAAAAGGAATCAAACCATGCAAAATGAAAGAAGGAACAAGCCGGTAAATTGAAAACCATGCCAAACAAAAAATGATATTACACAAGTCAGAAATAGGCCGGACATCCCCCAGGCCTTGGGAAAATTCAAAGTTTTTTAAATTGTCAAGCCCTAACCTATTCTAGGGGAAAGGGGGGAGCCGGCTCTTCATTGTATAGAGCCGGAAGCTTCATCTTGGCCGGGTCAAAGGAAGGGTCCCTCTTCAGAAGTCTGGCATAGAGAAGAGACCTCTCATCTTTCTTGCCACACTGGAATCCATAAGACCCTATCTCCGTTATCATCCTCTTCCCCTCTGGCTCTTGATACATGACTTTGAAAAAGTCCATGGTTTCCTCCGGGGTAGTGAGAAGGGACCGGGCAACCTCCGTGTGATGGCACGCAGCCCAATCAGCAGCTTCAGAGGGAAAGGCCTCCTCCTTTGCCCGGGCAGATTCTTCAGCCTGGCCCAGCGCATCCTCGAGCTCGACGATCTTTCTCTTCCTTTCCTCCTCCAGAAGGGCAAACCGGGCCCTTTCTTCCTTCAACTCTTCCTCAAGCCTCCTCTCCCTTTCTGCCCGGTCATTGATCTCCAACTTGGCAGAATCAAGGAGGATGGTGAGTTGGGAGACCTGGTCTTTTGGCTCCAGCAGACTTTGGCCAATCTCTTCTGAAATGACCCCGGCCTATAAATTCAAAAAATAGATACATCAATAAATGCAAAGGAAATATTCTAACCGGGAGGAAAAGCAAAGATGAAGTACCTTGCTGAGTTTTTTGGCCAGGGATAGGAAGGGTTCTTCGATGGACTCCCCCTCCGTATCTGATAACCTGACCTTCTTCTTCCTGTCTCCCTTGGAGCTCTTTTGGGACCCTTTCCTTTTCTGGCCCTTAGCACGGGAAGAAGAATGGCTGGCCTCCTTGGACTTGGATTCAACCCGGTCGCCTTCGGAGAAATGGAGGGCTGAGGGTGACTTCACCTGCTTATCTCGAATGAGATCATCAAAGGAAGAGCACCGAGCAGTTGAGGCCCCTTCAACTCCAAGGTTTTGAGGAGGGGAGGGAGAGTTGCGATTAGGAGACCGGTTGGAGTGGAGGACTTGGACATCATCGTCGTCATCCTCAATGATGGTGGTCATCCTGTTGAAGTTCATGTCTGAAAAAGAACAAAGCAAAAGATGACCGGTTATTTTTCGAGGAGTACATAAAATAAAGAAAATGAAATTAAGAAGCTTAAGAGAGGATGATCAACCTGGACGAGGAGAACTGGCCTCACCATGACCATCCAGGGAGTTTGCCCGGTCATCTTCTGCGTCATGGGTCGCAGATTCACCCCCATCCGGATTAGATAGCCGGAATACCCAGCCTCCATAGGCATAAGGTTTCCCGGTCACAAGATCACCCTTGAGAAGTTTCTCGCAGGCGTCCTCAAGATCTTTGGTGGGCTCCGGATGAACCCTTTCAGGTTTTATAACCCGGTCAGCCCACTCAGGGTTAGAGAAAGGAAATTGGTCAGGGGGGAATTCAACAAAAACAACTCTTCTTCCATCTTTTGTGGCTAGGGGGAAGACCGGTCACAAAACTCCTCTTATTACGTGAATGAAAATAAACAAAGCCCGGGCAATTACTAGTCCCGGGCAAGACTTCGTACATGTGGAGGAAAAGATGAAGGGAAGGGTCGATTTTCAAATGTTCACAGATATTTACGAAACAATTCAAGAACCGGTGAACATTTGGAGTAAGTTGGCCGGGCAAAATCTTGAACTTGTTACAGATTTCAATAAGGAGGGGGCGGAGAGGAAAAATAATACCTCCCTCCAGAGATGCAATATGGAAACCCAACCGGGTTCCCTGGTGGGGTTCAATGATGTTGGGCCAGGTGGTGTTAGAAATGACTTTATAGCCCGGTGGAAGGACAGAGCGTACCTCGGCCAGGACCTTTTTTGTAACCCTAGAGGACTCTTTGAAGACCGGTCCTGAGTCAAGGGCTAGGTAGCCCATTGATCCCAATCGTTCTTCCCACTGGTTCCAGCTGAGGACCTTGGGATTGAATCGACCGGGCAGTTGGTTCAAAGGAATAGGCTCTTGGGCAACTATTTCCCGGGCCTGGGAGCTAGACTGGTGAGAGGGGCGGCGAATCAAAGGAGTGACAGGAGGAGGAGAAGATTCAGAGTGGGAAGAGGAAGAGGGCTGAGAGCCAGATCCATAGGATTGGCCAGAGATGTTTTGGCTATCAGAAGACATTATGATTGCCGGTCAAAAAAGGGAAGATGAAAAATAAAAGACTAGGAGGACTGGAGCACTTACTTGGTGAGAAGCTAGAGAGAGAAAGCAGACCGGGCAAATTAAGAGAAACGAATGAGAGAAGTGAAGAAATGAGATGGGTTGGAGGAGTATTTATAGGAGAGAGAGAGGCGGTTTGGAGTTCGAGGCGACAGGTGGGAGGCTGAGGAGCTGACACGTGGATAAGGTAATGGTGAGGGGGGGAATTTGAATTTTGAAGGTGGAAGGTGAAAGGTTTTGGAGGGAAAACCCAAAACTAAAAGGCCAGGCTCAACGTTTGGACTCCCACAAATCCAAACGGACGGGTCATGCAGCGTGATCTACAAATCCAAAAGTGCCAGGTCTGGTATGAAGACGGTGAATCCAAGAAATGGGCAGGTCTCCATGGAAAGGTCATGGGAATGGCTTGACAATTTCAAAGAAGGACAGGACAGGTCTTGAAAGAGAAAGGTTTGATAATTAAGTGACGGGTCTAAAAGGACAGGTCAACAAAAAAGCCAGGTCAATGGGAATGACTTAATGATCCCAAAAAAAGACAGGCCTCAGAGGGAAAGGCTTGATGATTCAAAAGGACAGGTCATGAGAGAGATTAGGCGACAAAAAAAAGGACTGGCCGGCAGGGGTGATTTGATGACTCCAAAGTATGATAGGTCAACATAAGTATACTTCCCGCCCATGATGATTTCCTCACAAGGCCGGTAAGTGGAGGACTTCTTGATGGGTATATCCTTATACCCGACCCGGATAACCAAAAGGGACAGGTCAAAACATGACCGGTCACTTTTCTTAAGTCACAAAATGAGGTTAACTCTTCGATTGGGACGGGTCAAAAGTTGACCGGTCACTTCCACTAAAAAAGTGACCGGTCACATTTTGGGCGATGGCCAAAATATCACCTAATGTTGTGAAGAATTCTAAAAGACCAAAGAGACGGGTTGAGCGCAAGAAATGACCGGGTAACCTTTCAGAAAAGGTGACCGGTCATATCACTTTACTTGGCTAACATTGGTTCAGTCTCTTAGGCATGAGGAACCACGTCAGAGGTCAAGGGAACACCCCGCCGCTCATCCATCACGAGGCATACAGTGAAAGGGATGTTTGTCATTTTGCAGGGTTGATTGGATTGAGAATATCCATTTTAGTCTTTGATTGAACAGTGCTTTTTGGTTGTATTGGTGGCAAGTCCATGATTGTACAGTGCTCCCATTATCTACAGTGACCTTCCCACGAGCTTCCTATTTTGTCCATGGATGAACAGGGGAAGGTCACAAACCCTCCTCTATAAATATGATGATATTGGATAGGGGGGGATCCAATTTTTTCTCTCACTAAAGTTCACTCTTGAGATAGAGTAAGAAATATTATTCGGACTGAGGAGATTTACACGGTCTAGGTCATACTTTGTGTTCTTGTTGTGTGTTTTATATTACGGGTCGAGTGTGTCCAGGTCAAACCCGGTTAACCCACCCCGCTATATTTACACCATCACGTGTATACCTCGAATAGTCATCAATGATAACAAAGCCAAAGTAATTGCCTCCTTAACTCATAGTTCTTGAACGTCCAAAAAGGTCCATGTGTAAAAGTTGTAAAGGCCTTGTCATAGAAACTACGTTCTTTGACTTAAACGAAGCCCTTACTTGCTTCCCCTTTTGACATGCATCACAAATTAGATTCTTCTCAAACTTAAGTTTAGGAAAACCAATTACTAAGTTCTTAGAGACCAATTTGTTAAGATGGTCCATGTTAACGTGAGCTATCTAACGATGGCATAGCCACGTTTCCTCCTCTTTAGTAATAGTGCACTTAACTAAGGTAGATGGATAATTTTCAAGATCAAACATATAAATGTTATCTACCCTATTACCACAAAGAATAACCTTATTGTCACACAAGCATTCTACAATGCATTTACTAGAAGCAAAGATGACACGATTACCTCTATCACACAATTGGCTAATCATAAGAAGATTGTGCTTGAGGCCCTCAACAAGAAGAACGTTCTCAACGGTTGTAGCATTGTCTCTTCCGACAGTGCCACCACTACGCCAAAAACAGTATCAGACGACTGTTGATTAACTGTTTATGGAAACACAGTAGTTGAAAAAACAAACTACTATAAGTTTTTCTTGGCTATAGAACGGTAGTCTAGCTGCTATACTTTAAAACTATTTTTAAAGTTCCGAGAAACGGTAATGTATCATTAGTTGTTTGTATCAATTCAAAATACAGTTTTTCTTACAACAATTTTCAATAACAAGTTAAGAATACTTTATTTAAACAATAGTCTGGGTTTTTAGTCTAGAACTGTTTTTAAACTTATTAGAAACAGTTATCTATTGTTTGTTGTCTGTTTCATATGGTTTTTTTGCCACTGTTGTTTATAATAGGAATAGAAGACTCTTTTGTAACAATAGTCTATGAATTAAGGGTAAAACTATTTTTGAAGTTGTGAGAAACGGTAATCTATTATTAGTAGTCGGTTTCATAAAAAATACAGTTTTTATTGCCACAGTTGTCTATAATTAGTTAAGACTACTATTTCTTAACAGAAGTCTGGTTCCCCCATGTATAACTGTTTTTAAACTTATAAGAAATAGTAATCTATTGTTAGTTGTATGTTTCATATATATTTTTTTCCAGAATTGTTTATTATAAGAATAGAGGACACCCTTGTAACAGTAGTGTATTTATATAGCGTACAACTATTTTTGAAATTCATAGAAACCGTAATCTATTACAAGATGTCTATAATAAATTAAGAATACCTTTTTTAAACAATAGTTAGACTATTAAGCCTAGAACCACTACATGAAATTTGGTACTTCACCGCACTTAAAATGGTTATTCGCCACACTTATAAATGTGGAAAAAATGATTTGCCACACATGACCTAAGTGCGGCTACGTAAATGTGGGGAATTTTTTGCCGCACTTTAAAATAAGTGTGGCTAATGAATATAATTAACCACACTAATATATGTGGCTAATATTTTATTTTGTAACACTTACATGTGTTCTTAATACACCACATACAAGTGCAGAGAATATCATGTTTTTAAAATAATAAAATAGTTGTATGGGCTTAAATACATTGCATATATATATATATATATATATATATATATATATATATATATATATATATATATATATATATATATATATATGTGTGTGTGTGTGTGTATGTATGTATGTATGTATGTATAGAGAGAGAGTCAAATTTATTGATAAAAAGAAAGCAAAACAATTACAAGAGGGGAGGATCAAGCCAATGCCCCTCAAAATATAAGGCAAAAATCAAAGTCAATATTATACCCCAACTTAAAACTCAACATCATGGACTGAAACAACCTTTCCAAACTCTCAAAAACTAGTCAAATGAGTTTAATAAAGAACTTAGATAAGATGCAAAAACCACGCCTAAAACCACACATCGTAATAAGCTTCACAAGGATTAACATAATCTAGCTTGATAAAATATGTGAAATTTGCACTGAATAGGATTAAAACATAATTCATTTCCCAATGTAGGACTTAAACTTTTTTATTCCCTAAATAGGACTTAATAATGACTAGTGAGAATAATGTCCAAGTGATGCTAGACATTTAGTTGAATAATGACTAATAGATAATGACCAATGGTCCTACATTGGGAAATAAAAACATATGGTCCTATATTGAGAAAGTCATTATGTTTTAGTCCTATATAGGTAAATTACCTATAAAATAAGTCTCAGATAGCCAAATATCAAGCCTTGTCTGCCTGTGTTGAAATCATCTGCAGAATATCACTCTTCTAAGATCTGCTGCCAAAAAGCAGAGTTCATGTCACTTGCTACTGCCTTCAAATTAGCATGAGCAGTACGTAAACCATGGTCCATACCTATAAAACAGCAGGTGACCAGAGGCTTTAGTAGTATCAGACTAGAGGCTTTACTAGCTTCAGTTTAAACTCATCTATATTTACAAAAAAGAGTAAGAACCACCCAAAGTAAATACCCAAGATAGAATCAATCTATTGTAATCAATTTATTGCAGTATATTAGTAGCATCAATTTGTGCACATCCATATAGAAGTTTGTGTAAAAAATTCTTCCATATAGAACTAGCATATTAAACTTGCAAGCCAATAAAAGTATTTCATATATCGATACTCACATGCTGAATTCTGAATCGCCCAAACCCATACTCCTATCTGAACATATCCATATACCAGCAGAAACATGAAAGTCAGCTTCTAAGACATGCCTCAAAAAGTCAAAAATGATGTATATGTTGAAAGCCAAAGTTCGACGTGTGGTCTAGTGTGCAAAGTAAAAAGTGAAGTATGAGTGGGTGAGGAGGGGAGATGTTCATGCACACTATCATCATCAAGTTTCTACACAAAGGATTAATTGATAACCAAACAAAACCAAATAATGCTTTAAGTTAACTTTTACTAGAGCGTACTTGGACTTTTTTGTGTGAATGCATCCTCCCTTTGGGCTGATCTGATGTCTTGCACTCCACCTAACACCAACACAAACCCAAAAGAGAGTAAAATTCCAAAGCCAAAGGTACTGATTCAACATTCAAATTCAGCACCATCCATAAATTCAGCAAGGTTAATAGAACGACTTACCTCTTGTGTCATCACCAAAACCTGTTCAAACACTTCAAAGACCATCATTAGTGATTTTTAAATTTAGCACCAACAATATATGTGTGCATCTCATGCCAACCTATAACATCAAACAGCAGCATCATAAATCAAAATATTAAGCATAAGTCAGTGGTAAGCACTCTAATAGTGAAGACAATAGAGCATATACAATGTGCCACATCAAGAACCATATCTTTAATTAGCAAATCAATCCCAAAATCAAAATGGGAAGCCATCAATAACGAAACAAATGGTGTCCATGAAAATGTGGTCCACGAAACAAATGGTTGAATGAAAACTTGGCCTAAACCCCAACCAACCTTGCCCTGCCCACCCTTTTGCCCAACTCACAGCCTAAGTGAAACCCTCCATTACCCGGCCTCATGGTTGTGGTAGTTCTACTTAGGGGTGGCTAGCCCCAAACCGACCCTAAAGTCCTGATCGACCAATCAGCCCGAAATTCCAACCCACAGACCCCTTTCTGCTAGAGAAGATAGCAGCACAGTCAAGGCCCCACCGACTATAATCCTTTCCTAAATTTATTATTAAGCACTCAATCTTTCCAAACTGATCCAAAATTCATAAAACTAAAGACTTGAAGAAATAAATTTAGAATGAAAATCTGACCAATCACGTCTAGGAACAAAATTAATAGAATTACTACACCAGATGTTTGTACCAGAAGCAGAGCAAGACAACGGCGAGTGTCGTTGTTGTTCATCAACGAAGGGGGTGATGAAGTCGCCGATCCTGTTCATATTGTTCCACGAAGGTTGCCACTATTATCAATATCGCTGGTGCCTCTTTTCTTTGCCGAAGATGACATACGCGATCCGACAATTGAGAGAGAGCTAGCAGAGATGGTCCGGCAGAGATGGTTGAGAGAGCAGAGATATCATCATAGTGCCCTAGGTGGAGGGGATATTAGGCCGCGTAGACCTAATTGGGAAATTCTGGGCACATATTAGGCGGGCAATGAACTTGAAAATTTTTAGAAGCAACAATCTGATTTTTGAAACAAAAAGTTTTTTGGTCCATAAATTTTCTCACTCTTATGTACCAGTTTCAATTAGGGGTACGCAAAAATACCGGTTCGATATTGTTTCGAACTGGAACCATAATGTACCGAACTGAAAAGTGAGTTTTCAAATGGTTTTAACAAATTATATCCCGAATCAAACCGAACCGTTTTCATAATAGTACAGGATGGGTTTCCAAAATATAAATAGTAAAAAAACCTAATCGTTACCACTATAATAATAAAATAATAAATTAGTTATACATTTTTTTTGTTAATTGAATTTCTTACTCACATGGATCCAATTCCACAAGATACTCATATTTTTTACCGTATAACATCATACCGGTACTGATAACTAAACTAGTTACTTGCATAGTTCCAATTTGGCTGGTCAAATCTTTAAATTCATCAGATCAGATATAATTAGATCGAAACTGTTTAATCGAGTTAAATGAGTCATACATAAGATTAGATCAAATTAAAATACAATAAGATCAGATCAAATCTTAAAAATATCTTTTCACTTGTATAATTTGTGTCATATTTGTCTGATCTAATCATTAAATGCATCAGATCTCATCTAATTAGATCGAATAAGACCAAAACAGATATAATCGGATCAAATCCTATGCATTAAGTATTATATAAGGCAAATAGGACACAACCTACACAAGTGAATAGATCTTCTTTGAAGATTTGATCTGATATTATTGAATTTGAATTTCATTGGATTCAATTAAATTTGTTTTGGTCTAATTTGATCTAATTGGGTCCAATCTGATCTTATTGGTTTCTATTTTGAATTGATCCGATTAGATCTGTTTTTGTCCAATCTAATCCTTTTAAAGATTACACCAGGAAAATAATACACAACGTATACAAGTAAATAGATCTTCTTTGAAGATTTGATCTGATCTTATTATATTCGAATTTGATTCGATCAGATTAGAATTTTTTTGGTCTAATTCGATCTAATTAGGTTCGATTTAATGCGTTTAAAGATTAGATCAGGCAAATTGGACATAACCTATACAATTGAATAGATTTTCTTTGAATAATTTTGATCTGATCACATTGGATTTGAATTTGATTTGATTCAATTAGATCTGTTTTGGTATGATTCGATCTAATTAGGTCCGATCTAATGCATTTAAAGATTATATGAGGCAAATAGGACACAACCTACACAAGTGAATAGATCTTCTTTGAAGATTTTATCTGATCTTATTGGATTTGAATTTGATTCGATCCGGTTAGATCTATTTTGGTCTGATTCGATCTAATTAGATCTAATCTAATGCATTTAAAGACTAGATCAAGCAAATATAGGACACAACCTATATAAGTGAATACATTTCCTTGAAGTTTTGATATGATCTTATTGGATTTGAATTTGATTTGATCCGATTAGATCTGTTTTGTTCTTATTCGATCTAATTAGGTCCGATTTAATGCGTTTAAAGATTAGATCACGCAAATAGGACACAACCTATACAAGTGAATAGATTTTCTTGAAAGATTTGATCTGATCTTCTTGGATTTGAATTTGATTTGATTCGATTAGATCTGTTTTTGTCTGATTCGATCTAATTAGGTCCGATCTGATGCATTTAAAGATTAGATCAGACAAATAGGACACAACCTATACAAGTAAATAGATTTTATTAATTTATAATTTGTATTTTATTTATAATACAAATTTGTAAATAAAATTATTTTAAAAGATGGAATATTTTTGACATCGTATGAGAGTTAATCAACACCTACGATGTAACACCCTAGAAACCGGCTTACAAGTTAATCAATAATTAAATAAATAAGAATTATCTATTTACGATAATCTAATCGTTTAAAGGATTATAAGATACTTTAGAGATTCTAATCGTCTCAATAAAACGAGACTAATCTGGTTGTATTTTTAAATATTTAAATTAAAAGACAAATTAGTGTTAATCAATCAAAAGAATCAAGACGCACCAGGTGGAACTTGTAAATTCTTGTTGATTTATTATAAAAGTTATATCGTTGGGTAAGGATCAACTAATCAAATCCAACGAAGCAAACAGATGGAGAATGTTAGCCCGAAAAGTGTGTTTTCGGGTTAGTAGAAAACCCTAGACATATAAAAAGGAAATTCGCTTGTTGATCGATCGAAGACTGCCCGCCGCCTCCTCTCTTCTTCTATCTTTCTTCGAGCGGTCTTCTTCTTCGAGCGGTGACAACGGCAAGAAGGCCGACAATAGCGCCGGCCAGCGACACCACTAGACCAACGAACATCCACGGCGAGGACGACCAGCGACAGAGCAAGGATGCGACCGGCCACCCCTTCGATCGAAAGACTGGAATCAACAATCAGCGACGAGGGAAGGTCCTTCCGGCGAGACTTCCCTGGCCACATTCTCCAACCTTCCCCAATCGGGTTGGCGAGTTGGAGACGACGGCGGTTATTTTTTTTTATTAGCATGATCATCACGCCGCCTCTATTGGAGTATCATGATCATCACGCCGGTTAGTTTTTTTTATTAGCATCACTCGATCATTTTTTTTTTTTTGAGTTAGTCTCTTAAGCATCACTTGTTTTCTCAAAATTGCATCAAATAATTAATCACTTTGTCTTCCATTGATTTGTTTTCTTGAGACTGAAACTGTTTAATCGAGTTAAATGAGTCATACATAATTTTTTTATTATAAATAGAATCATGAATTTGAGTTCTTGAGAGAGAAGTTAGCACAAATGATGTATATTAGTATAAAAATTAAAAATTACAGAGTACGTAGTATTCCATTATATTTATCTTGTTGAGAATATTAAAATTTTGATTTCATTGCTTTAATATGCAATGTAAATGTAAAGTAATTGATGATTAGAATTGATCAAGTTTGATTTGAAAAATTCAAACTAACAAATGCATTGGAAGGAAGCAAAATTTGGGTTGCTCCTCTATTTCACACTCCATATATATAGCTATGGTTCAAAGATAGACTTTCTTAAATTAAAGATAGTTCTTGATTTAGTTTTTTGGGGGTGAATTTTGTATTCATATCATGGAAATTAATGGTGTATGGATATTATGTTCACTTTATTTTCTTTATCCTTTGTCCTTGTTTGTTTGTTTGTACACTCGAGTTGTGGGACTGGGTGGTATTGGTCATATGGTTGTCAAGTACGCCAAGGCTTTCGGGTTAGTGTCATCAGCACCTCTGCTGACAAAAAGCAATGGTAAGCTTATTGAAGACCAATGGTAAGCTTGTATTGGTTGGTCTCCAGGAGAAACCCCTTGACTTGTTGGCATTTCCCTTGATCATGGATATGTAATATTTTAGCCACACTTCCATTCACGTGTTGTACATATCTCTGCTCCGCCTTGGCGTTGATCTAAAATGAACTAAATGACATTAATTTCATGTTTTGATTGTGGATCACAGGCAGAAAACTGGTTGCAAGAAGTGGCATCGGTGGAATAAAGGAGACTCAAGAAATGCTGAACTTCTTAGCCAACATAACATCACGCCCGATGTTGAGATTGTGGCGATGGACTATGTCAACACCGCCATGGAACGCCTGGCCAAAGCCGACGTGAAATACGGATTCGTATTGGATTTTTCCACAGAGTATTACTAAACCAGATCACCATTTTCTAGGTGTGTTGTTCTTGTTCTGTTCTTCCACTGCAATATACTCTTCGTCTCTCTCTCTCCCTCTCCCTCTCTCTCTCTCTCTCTGTATGTATGTGTATGTGTGTGTGTGTGTGTTTATATATATATATATATTAAAGACTTTTTATTGAAAAAAAGGAAGAAAGGAACATACAAAGGCCAAGGGTGAAAGCTCTAGGTAGCTTTACCCGAGTTGATACAATGCAGACCAAAACAAGTAATAGGATTTAAATAGAGAGTAGTTCTATCTTCATTGTTTGCCCAACACCAGGTTTGTAGGGTCCTGTTAATTTGACAACGAACATATATATATATATATATATATATATATATATATATATATATATATATATATATATATATATATATATATATATATATATATATATATATATATGGGGTTTTTGTTGCCACTTATTTTTTTCTCCGATGTAATTTGTTTTTTTTTGTAACTCCCTGTTGTGTAGATCATTGCTCCTGTTACATTCATTCATTATATCAAAATAAGTTTTTATTGTGCAACTTGACTGAGTTATATGTTTCAAACGCACGTTCTAGGTGGCTGTCTCCAATAATTGGTTTTTGATTCACAACAATCATTTTAGGAGTTATTGGGTTTCTGCTGGAAGGTGGAAGATTTAAGTTCAATCCACGAAGATTTTCAAAGATTGGGTTCCTCACTTGTTCCTCTGCAGGATCAACAACTTGTATCATAGGAATATAATGGATTGAAGAGGCATGCACGTAGAATATGCAAATTGTAGGGAAGATAATGCAAATATTAGATGTTAATAATATTTTAAATGTAAGAATTTATATATTGTTCAATATATTGTATTTTTGAATTTATATTTATTTGGTAATCAACACAAGATAACAGATATCTAATAAAAAATTCAACTATCATTCAAACTAATAGTTTGAAAAGTATATGTATAACTACACAAACCTGTGGTGTTAATAACATTTAGATGATCAAAACAAACAGTTGTTTGAAATACTACAAAAATAGTTGTTCATATTTTTAAAATACAACGTGAAATTATAGTTGTCTGAGTCAAATATCTTTAGTAATCTTTAGAGTAACTGTCTGATAAACAATTCAACTACTGCCACAAAAGGTAATTTGAATACTTTAAGGAAAACTACAAAACATCACTGGGTTAATATTCAATATACAACTAAAACAAACAGTAGTTTGAATAAGAATAATGTTAGTAGTCCATATTCTAGAAATACAACAAATGATAACAGTTGTCTAATGCTATTATTGTTTAGTAGTCTTCTGAGCAGTAGTCTGATATATCTTTCAATTACTTTTTAAAGTAGATGTCTATATTGTTGAACGACAACACCAAGAATTAGGAGTCTAAAGTTAAAAACAACAATAGTATTCATTATAGAGACAACAAAAAATCACAGTTTTCTTTAACTTTAAAAAACAGATGTCTTACTCATACAAGGACAACACTAAAAATTCGTACTCTAAAACATTACAAAACAGGTATCGTCAACCATTTTACACAATTGTTTTTAAACAATAGTCTGTAAATATATCAGACAGCTGCTCGGAAGACTACTAAAATCAGCATCGTGAGACTACTAAAAGAAACAGTTGTCAGCATCTGTTTTTGACGTAGTGCACTTCTAACGATCCTTCCTTTGTTGTTGTCGCCAAAAACGACATTGCCACCTTTGAAGTACTCTAAACTTCTAAATTTGGATGCGTCTCTGGTCATGTGCTTGGAGTATCCGCTATCGAGATACCAAGAGGTACTCGAAGCCTTCAAGCACACCTACAAAATGATATCAAGGAGACGGTTTAGGTACCCATTTATTGTTGGGTCCTTTTTGGTTAGCATATGTGCGATATGTGTGTGTTTGTTGAAAATGCCTATGTTTGGTGAAGCACACGGGTTCAATGTGACCTATGTTATTACAATAATGGCAAATAACATTTGAAAATTCATCCTATATGGTTGAATGTAATAAGTTCTAGGTTTGCTAGGAAGTACTCTTCTAGTTTGATTATTTATTCTAGCATTTTTATTCCCCCTAGCTTTAACAAATGTTGTTTTTCTAGGTGGGTTTTTCTTATATCATAGTCTTTCACCATTACTAGGTTTTTGACTAAGTATCTTCTCTAAGGTGTTTGAGACTATTAAACTTTCCCAATTTGCTCTCTAAAGTAGCAATCTTAGTTTTAAATGAAGTGCAACTAGAGCATGTAGTAGATGAACAAGATGGTGATGTTTCCGGCCTTTTTCCAAGAGAAACAATTTCTTGTTTAAGTTGATCATTTATATTTTTGAGTTCTTTGATATCATTCTCAAAAATCAAGATTTTTGTTTAACTTCTTTATTTTCTTTTGAGGCCTTCTTAAACATTCCAAAAAGTTCTTCTACAATGCAAACAACATCATTTAAAGTTAAGGGATCATTTGAGAAAGGTTCTTGATCACTTACCTCCTTGGATGCTTGATCTTCCTCAATGGCCATGAGGCAAAGGTTGGTCATCTCATCTGCTTCGGAATCTTCACTCCCGAAGCCATCGTTCTCCCAAGAGATGTAAGCACGTTGCTTCTTTGGTGCCTTCTTGTCCTTCTCGTTCTTGATTTTGGGACACATTGGCTTAATGTGTCCAATTGCACCCCATCAATAGCACTTGGGTGGAGTGTTCTTTTTGGCTCCCTTCTTGTTCATCATCTTCTGGAAACTTCGGACGAAGAGTCCGATGTCAGTGTCATCACTATCATCATCTTCGTCGTCAACGTTGTTGGTTGACGTTGTTGCGGGAATAACAATGTTTCTCTTGTTCTTCTCTTCAACCACTTCGAAAATTTGAGTGGTTTCATAGGTAATGAGATTACCTTGAAGAGAGTCATAAGTCATCGTTTGGATGCCGCAACCTTCCTCGATTGCGTCCACCTTTGAACGCCACTTGGGGGACAAGCTCCGCAACACCTTCCTCACAAGCTCTGAGTCAGTGTAGACTTTCCTGAAAAGGTTAAGAGGATTGATGATGTTGGAGAATCTCTCGAATATCTATTCTACCTTCTCGTTCTCTTTCATTTAGAACAATTCGTACTCGTGGGTGAGCGGTCAATCTTAGCCTCCCGAACTTGTATAGTTCCTTCGTAGGTGATCTCCAACTTCTCCCACATTTGCTTTGCGGTTTCACACTGCGAGATCTTGCAGTACTCATCCGCGTTAACGCCGCAATAAATTATGTTTATTGCCTTGGTGTTGAGATCCATCTTCTTGAAGTAATTCTCGGCGAACTCCTCTTCGGTTTTGGAAAGGTAGACTCCATCGACATCCTTCATAGGAACCCTCAACCGTTCTCACAATAAACCACAGCTTGTCGTCGTTGGATTGGATGAAAATTCTCATCATTTCCTTCCAATACGAGTAGTTTGTTCCATCGAACAAAGGTGACCTCGTGGTTGATTGTCCTTCGGTGACTCCTGCGTTGAACATTCTTGATGCCATTTGATCTTTTGGTTCCTGAAAAATAAGATGTATTCGAAGAAGTTCTTGCTCCGATACTAATTGTTAGACAAATGTGCAACTCTACTAGGAGGTGAATATAGTTGTTTTCAAGAATGTGCATTTTTCGCGTGTGTGGAATAAAAATCGCAGCAATAAATATAAAGAGTAAAAGAAAGAAGAACACCTAGATTTATACTAGTTCACCACCTCGTGGCTAGTCCAGTCCTTCGAGAGACTCTCTCAAAGGTCTTACTAATCTTCAAGCCTCAATGGGTGCTTGAAAAACCGGTACAACTCGAGAATCGGAATTACACAAGCCTCTTACAACAACAAGACGAGTCACACAAGTCTTAAGAACAACAACTCAAACAAGATGAGTTTTACAACACAAGAAATGAAGCTCACAAATGAGCAAGTAGTGTTTAAAGTGTAACTCTGTGGATGACAATATCTTTGCACTCAAGAAAATATATTTCTAGCTCTCAAAATAGTATTTTGATTATCAAGAATGGAGCAAGAATCAAAAGCAATGAATGAGAAGATTGGAGTGCTTGTATTGTGCGTAGAATGAAGGTGGAAGAGGGATATATAGGTGAAAAAAGAATATGTCCATTGGGACAAAAGATAAGGCTAAGGACGAGGAGCAACGGACAAAAAATCGATTAATTGGGAGGTAAAAATCGATTATTTTTCTTTCCCAAAACTGAAAGAAAATGCATCGGGTGATAATCGATTATCAGCTTTATGATAATCGATTATCCAAACAACTGCAGGTCTTGATAGTCGATTAACATAATCTGATAATTGTTTATCAGCCATTCCTGAAATGGGAAATCGATTTTTGCAAAGGTTGTAAAATCGATTAAAATTTTGCTAAACAAATACGTTGATGATGGACTGTTGTGGCTCTTTCTTGGAAATGTTGGCACTAATAGACACTATTGAAGACTTTTGAAGATTCAAGTTTGACTCTATTGTATGGATTATTGTGATCTCATGTTGGAACTGTATTTGTAAACTTTTCCTCTTATGGTTCTCATTTGTAACTGTGTTTGGCTTGTAATGTTTAGCTTATTTGTATTTTAATTTGGGATTGTAACTGTCTTTTAATGTGTGTAACCATTATCATGGTTAAGCATTTGACACTGACGTATTGGTTTGATTTGGGTAATAATAATTTACATGTTACCCTTGAACTGAAAATAAATTTTCGTTATGCGTTGCGTTTGTCATTTATCAAAACCTGAAAAAATAATTTCAAGAAAATATCTAAAGGGGTTTGAACTCATGTCCAACAAAGCATGCCTTATATACGAGAGAAAGGAAGGAAGGAGACAATGATTTACGTAATGGTGATCGGCGAATACTCATTATTGCGTCGGGCTGCGATTGAGTTCCGATTACTACGTCTCTCCCTGATTGGGACTAATTTTGGTCCTAGTCGGGGTACACTTTTTGATCCATCTTTCTCCAAATTGAAATTTGTTTGTACCATTGCAATCAGATAGTCAAACTTTATCAAATGATATAATTTTTATATTTGTTTGTAATACTTTTTCCGACATCATATTTTTGGATGGTTGACTTTGACAAAGTCAAATTTGATTTAGTTGACCTTTATTCAAAAAGGTTCTCTCATTTAATTTATATTATTTGTTCTCATGGTTTATTTCAATAAATCATTCCAAAGTTCACAGATTCTTTATTTATTCTTAATTTGGGTATGTACTCTGGTTCCCAATCAAAATCACACAAATAGTCAACATATCTGATTTATCTTTATAAGATTTATCCATATTATGATATTAGATATCAAAACACATTTCATTTCGGCCTAAAGCCCAACAAGAATTTATTTTAATCAAAATAAATTTGATTAATTGAATAATAATTCATAATTAACCAGTACTCTACAAAATCTGTCTTCTTAAACTGAGTTTTAATCCCTAGTTCAATTCCAACTTTGCTCTAAAGTACTGGTCCTTAGGATTTTTATAATGTACAGGACTTTGGAAAAATAGTACCACTTTTCTTTTAAAAGTGAATTTCATAATTTTTCTTTTGGTACTACCTCGTCCTAATTAGAAATTAGAACTATAGGGAATGAAAAATGATAGTTTTATTTTGGGGCTTCAGAACCCAATAGGAATAATTTCCCTTAGTGCATAGATTTTTTTTGGGCCACTCTTTTGGGCTTAGCCAAGCCAAAACAGTTACGTTTTTCAAACCAAACGAAAATGATTTTTAATTGGAACAGTTTCAACACTTTGGTAACCGGTAAAAGACTCCTTCAACTTTTCAAAATTCAACTTATTGGAAGTTGAAACACTTTTTTTCTCACCGTTCCAACTAACCACTAAATGGAACCCGTGAACCTCCCCTCTCTCAACCTCTCCTCCTATTTAAACCAAGACATTCCAATCCATTCCTATCACAAATAACTCTTCCAACATGAAAAGTTTTCAAACTCACTGTCTGAGAAAAACACCAAGAAAAATATCCTCAATGGAGAAATTTTTCTTTCCCACCCTCATAGACGGCAATAGAGAAAGCCTGGTGAGAAGAAAAGATATTCAAGATATTTGGTGGAAATCTCGGCAGTAGAGAAGATATTTGGTGGGAATCTCGCATATCTTTGCCGGATGCAAAGTTGACCGGAAGAGTACATCTGGTACTTGTCAATTCATTGGCGGAAACCTTGTTTCTTGGTTCAGTAAGAAACAGAACTCCATCTCTACATCAACAGCAGAAGCAGAGTACATTGCTGCTGGTAGTTGTTGTGCTCAAATCTTATGGCTAAAGCAACAACTACTGGATTATGGAGTCAAAACAAAGGAAGTGACAATATTTTGTGACAATCAAAGTGCTATAGCCATCTCACAAAATCCAGTGCATCACTCTCGTACTAAGCACATTGATGTCAAGCATCACTTCATCAGAGATCATGTTGAAAAGAAAGATATCAAAATTGAGTATATCTGAACTGAAGAACAATTGGCGGATATCTTCACAAAACCACTAAATGAAGTCAAGTTTTCCGATTTGCTTCACAAAATTGGTCTAATTCAATTAGACTGAGTGCGGTACACATGGCAGCCTACTTTCCACGTCTACTAAAATAATGGGTAGGCACGTGGCCTTGGGAACAGTTGAAAACCCAATCGCCATTAGCCGCATAAATCGCCCAAAATTAAACCCAATCGCCATTACATTAAGATCTCAAACTACCCACTCAGCCCACTCAAAATTTTCGTCGTCTTCCCCACAAGAATTCTCAAGAACCCTAATTTATTCAGATTCTTTCACCCAAAATTCAAAGAAAATGAAGATTGTTGGCACAAATGTTCATTTCTAGAAATTGGAAACCAAATGTTCTTCACCAGCGTTCTATCAAACTTATTTGGAAATGATTGATGCACATGAACTCTCCGAATTCCTTCATCTGGATATCGGCTTCAAGTATGAAGAAGAAGTTTTTGAATTCTACAAGAACGGGAAAATCTCAACGATTCAATCCAAGAAGAACCCACAGAGGACGATTCAAGTTATGAAGTCCACTGTTGGAGGCGCCAAAGTAAAGATTTCACAGAAGAAATTGGAGAAGAAGCTTCATCTTCCCGATTCTGGAAGTGAAATTGGGAGGCTCCCGTCCAAGAATCTGGACTGGAAAACTATTGGGATTTGTGGACAAATCCCCTCTGGCCCAGCAAAGAAAGCCGATTTGAAGAACGACTACAAATTGGTTCTGGAGCTGGTCATTGCATGTCTTGAATGTGGCAGTGGAGGACATGCTGATGACATTACTCAAGAAAGGGCATTCATCATCAACGCCCTCATTACCAGAACCAAGGTAAATTGGGCTAAACACTTTTTCAACTCTGTTTCAAAAAATTTAGGGAAGCCCTAACAGAAATATCTCTGTCAAGGACTGTACCTTGGGTACATTTTGGAATCCATGGGTGTTGCCTCTAAAGGCAAGAAGTATGATGCCAGATATTGGCTCTACTATCTGTCTTCCAAAGGAGAAAACAGAGCAAGTTCAACTGTAGAGGATGAAGGCTCTTCAGACAATGTCCTCATTGTGAGTCTGAAGAAGTCATCAAAAAGGAAGCTTGTGGTGTCTCCCTCCCCCAGTGTTGAAGCACCACAAAATCTTGCATTGGTTAATTTGGATGATAAAGAAGAAGTCCCTGCTCATGGTGAACTTCAGAAGAAGAAGAAAAGAAGAATCTCCTCCTCCTCCACATCTGGAAATACAAATTGGGATGACTTGGTGGAAAAGGAACCACTTGAGGAAGCCTCTGCACACAACCAGAGCCCTCAACGGCTGGATGAAGAAATCCCTCAAAATCAGAGTTTTCCATCTTCCCCACTACAAGCTCAAACTGGTGATGAAGTGAGCCAATTCATGCAGCTCTACTATGATTGGAGAGCTTGGAAAGTTGGAAACTCTGTAGATCAGTTGATTGAATGGGATCAACAACTGAAAAATGAAAAGGTTATCAAGAGATGTTTGGGACTGCCAATCAAGCACTGTTGTGAGCAAATTCTGGATGATGACTGGGTATGGCAGAAAACCTATGGAGATCTGCATCTAGAATACCTGGCCACCTCTCCAAGTTCAGAGTTCGAAGGTCATGATGAGGATTCTGCAGTCTACAAACCAATCCTTTCAAAGCCAACAGAAGATCAGACTGTTCTCACCACTGAAGCACAGGTTGACATGGAAGCCACAGCAGAGGATGTTGGAACACGGGTTTACGCCTTACATCGTACTAAACTAAGTTCGGTTTTTATGAAAGGTTTTGATAATGCCAAACCGCCGCGACATATCGAAGCTAAAGTGAGCAAAACTAAGGCGAAGGAACATGGCATGATGACTTGAGAACCAAGAACCCAGAATCAAGAACGAAGAACTAAAATCGTATTGAGTTGGTCTTAATGTGATCAAGACCGGCACAAAATTCCAAATCTTGGCTCTCTAGGCTCAATTCATAAAAATCTCTTTTACATGTTCAAAAATATTTTTCTTAAGTTTAAACTTGGGTCAAAACACTTGGAGTTCGCCCAAACCAAAAACCAAGCCATCCGGCGTTCGGCTTTTAGAAACCGGCATTCGGCTTTCGGTTTTCGGCATTAGTTTTTGGCGTTCGAACCAACCAAGTGGTTTTCAACTTTTTATGACTGGTTTTTACCTCTGGGCATATTTAATTAGCTCTCCAACAAAAATGCCTCAAAAACCACTCTCCGTTTTTTGTCGTTTAGTAAAAACCATGCGAAACGGCACGAACTTGGTTAGCCGTGGTTTTCAACTAAATGACGTGGTTTTCAAGATGTTTTACTTGTTCTCTTAGCAAAATGCAATAAAAAAATGTTTTCTAAACTTGGTTTTTATTTTGGAGAACTTGCATTTTTGACATCGGCTAACGGCGTGACTAAACCAACCATGGGTCTGGCTAAACCAGCCCAACAGCGATGTTGAGGTAATCAACAACGCTGTCTGGACTAGGTAGCTAAAAACATGGTTTGGCGTTAAGTCTTCCAACAGCGATGTTGGTCACTAGACATCGCTGTTGAGCCAAGGTTGGATTTCCAGAAACTTCTGGAACAACGATGTAGGCTTCCCTACAGCGCTGTCCAACTTAAGCCAAAAATATAGTGCATTGGCAGAAAGTTTTTGGACAACGATGTTGACCCAGCAACAACGCTGTCAGGCCAAACTTCCATCTCCAAAGGCAGACCTAAACAGCGATGTTCTAGGATAGAACATCGATGTAAAGACCTGACCGTTGGAAGGAATTTAAGGCTAAAACTTTCCTTGTTTGGAAGTCAACAGCCAAAACAGCGGTGTAGGGGTTTTGGACATCGCTGTTGGCATGACCGTTGCTTCTCAATTTTTAAAAATCAAGCCTAGAACAGCGATGTCCAAGCCTAGGACAGCGCTGTCTCGATGAATTTCAGCAGATCCAATTTTAATCAAATCCCACAAATTATGCCAATCACCCCTTAAATACTTTGGTCCGTTGGAGCCTATTTTTCTACTATAAAATGGGGTGTTTGGGTCTGTTTTACATATCACATTACTTCACAACTCCTACTCTTTCATTGCAAATCATTCTTCAATTTTTCATAGCTTTTGTGAGCCATTTTTGTGAAGCCTGTGTTGTGTTTTTGAGCGTTCTTAGTTTACTCATTATCCACTCTAAAAGAGAGTATTGTTCTTGAGTGTTTTTAGTGTTCTTAGACACTTGACAAGAGAAGGTATTTCTCTTGTTGTTCGAAGGAAGGGTTGTTTCCTTCGAAGGTTCGTTGAGGTTCGTGTGACTCGAATTCTCAAGTTGTACGGGTTTGTTAAGCACCATTAAGCTTAACGAGATAGTAGTGTAGCTCGAGAGAGTCTCTCGGGAGGCTGGACTAGCCACACGTTGTTTTCTCTTTACTTCTCGAGATAGTAGACACTTGCCTCGTTCTTTTCTCTTTACTTCTCGCTTATTCATTTTTATTCCTGCGATTTCTTGATCAAACGCTATTCACCCCCCCTCTAGCGTTGGTCTATTATTCTAACAGAGGATTTCCAAGTCTTTCTGGAAACCTCCCCTGCTACTCCCCTGCAAGAACAGAACCAGGAAATATCAGAGGAAGAACTTCAGGAACTCCTCTAATCTCAAGTTCTAGAGATTCTCACAACCCCTTATGAGATCTCCATCCAAATCAACTGAACTTGAGATTACGGAGAAGTCAATTGAAAATCTGGAGAAGTCCACTCCTCCAGATACAAATTAAGCTCTTCAGGAAGACTCAGCAGTTGAAGTCCAGAGAAGTTTTGCAGAAGCTGAAGGAGAAGTTCAAATAGCCAGACTGGAGGCCACTGAAACTCTAGTAGCTATCTTTGAGCAGCCAGTTGAAGATGAAGACAGAGATTCCCTCTCCAGGGATATCTCAAACTTTGTGAATGAAGAAACAGAGGAAGAGTCAATGAAGTCATTAAAAATTGATGAAGAAGAGGCTGAGCAAGGAGATGCTGAATCCCTCCCTCTGCAACTCTTCCACAGAGTACCTTCTTCAAAACAGGTAATAAACTTCCACTTTCACAGCTCTTCCACATCCACCCCTCTGGATGAGATTCCGGAAACCTGGACAAGAAAGGTCCAAGGGTTGATTGAATCAGCCCTAGAGTCCCAGCATGCCTCTTTTAGGCAAGAGATAGAGCAGATGGAAGCAAGGCACAACAAATTGATGGAAAAATCTGAAGAAAACTATTGCTCAAATCTCAATGCGATAAGCAAATCTGTAGACAAAACTCTAGAGATCATTTCTCTATTGAGTAAGTCTGTGAGCAATACAATGATGGCTTTTCTCCAGATGGATATCAAGCAACAGATTGCCACTGTCACAGTCAATCTTCAGAAGCAGATGTCTTTTCTCCAGATGGATATCAGATCAGCTTTGGCAGTGTCATCAGCAAACCAGGTGGTGACCCAAGACTACCTAAAGGTTCTTGCTCAAAATCAGAAAGAAGCATTCAAGCTCTTCAGGCACTTTGGTACCTACACTGGGAAACACAAGCTGGACGTAACAGTCCAACACAGAAGTCCATCCCAAATTCCAAAGTTTCAAATTGTAGTCAAACAAGGAGAACTCACATACATTCCATCACATCTGGACATGACGGATCTGATACTTGAAGCCCAGCAGAGCAATCCGGAGAACTCAATACAACATCTGTCAAACACTGGTTTTGATGGATCAGAAGCTGTAGGAACCATTGCCTCTCACTTCACAAATGATTCCTAGACAAAGGAGAAATATAACAACCTCAAGCGCATCCAGGATGAATGTGGAGTCATGCAAGGCATTGGGGAGGCTACCGGATCATCCAAGCGCAAAAAGAAGTGAAGGCTCTTTTCATCAAACCAGGGGGAAGTATTGAAAATATTATTTTGTTTTGATGAAAACACCCTTCTTGTTTTGATGAAAACACCCTTCTTGTTTAAAACTTTGCTTCATACATCTTTAAATTATGCTTGAACATATTTATTCTAAGTATAATATTTGGGATTTATCATTGAGCACATACATTCAGGGGAACTTAACTGTTTTTGGCTAACAATTGTTTTTGGTAATGAACCATTGATGAACTCTAAGCAATGGAAGATGGATACCTCACTTTTAGTACTAAAGTTGGAGATCTCTGATTCAGGTACTCTACAAAATCTGTCTTCTAAACTGAGTTTTAATCCGTAGTTCAATTCCAACTTTGCTCTAAAGTACTGGTCCTTAGGATTTTTATAATGTACAGGACTTTGGAAAAATAGTACCACTTTTCTTTTAAAAGTGAATTTCATAATTTTTCTTTTGGTACTACCTCGTCCTAATTAGAAATTAGAACTATAGGGAATGAAAAATGATAGTTTTATTTTGGGCCTTGAGAACCCAATAGGAATAATTTCCCTTAGTGCATAGATTTTTTTTTGGGCCACTCTTTTGGGCTTAGCCAAGCCAGAACAGTTACGTTTTTCAAACCAAACGAAACTGATTTTTAATTGGAACAGTTTCAACACTTTGGTAACCGGTAAAAGACTCCTTCAACTTTTCAAAATTCAACTTATTGGAAGTTGAAACTCTTTTACTCTCACCGTTCCAACTAACCACTAAATGGAACCCGTGAACCTCCCCTCTCTCAACCTCTCCTCCTATTTAAACCAAGACATTCCAATCCATTCATATCACAAATAACTCTTCCAACATGAAAAGTTTTCAAACTCACTGTCTGAGAAAAACACCAAGAAAAATATCCTCAATGGAGAAATTTTTCTTTCTCACCCTCATAGACGGCAATGGAGAAAGCCTGGTGAGAAGAAAAGATATTCAAGATATTTGGTGGAAATCTCGGCAGTAGAGAAGATATTTGGTGGGAATCTCGCATATCTTTGCATCTCGCCATATATCTTCTCCGGAACAACACTCTCTCCATTTTCGTTTCTTCTAATTTTCTTTTAAAATTTTTTTTTCCTTTTCTATTTTTTGGTCTTCAAAATTCTATTTTTAATATTTTCTTTCTTTTCTTTTATTTATTTCAAATTGATTTTAGGTCTCCACTTCTCATCCCTTTTCCCCTTTCCCTACCTCTTTTCAAACTATTTTTCAAATTTTCTTTCTCTTGCAGCAATAAGGCAAATCTTTCTTTGTCTTATAGCTGTTAGGCAGGCCTCTCTCTCTTCCCTGGCTTGTCTACTATTTTCTTCTGGTTTCCAACTTTTTGGTTTTCTTTTTCCCCTTCTTCTACTATTTTCAAAACCTTTTCTTCCCTAGTCACCATCTCTTTCTTTCTTTGAACTCTTTTTCAAAACCCTTTTTTTATCTTCCTTTTTACAATCTTTTCTCTTTCCCAAAACCTCCTGTTGCCTTTCTGTTTTTTTTCTTTCCTTTCACCAGCTCCTCCTTTCTTCCCATTTTTTTTTATTTTTGTTTTTTCTTTTTGGAGAGATGTTGCTTCCTAGATCTCAGTGTCCATTTTGGATATTGGGATCCATCAAACACAATGCCATCTGAACTTCCAAGCAACATCCGCTGGAAATGAAAGCAGCAAATGACAGAAATATCACAGATCTCAAGACAAGACTTGGTTTAGGAACTGTTGTAATTTGAATTGTACTTGTTTAAGAGTTTTTGTTAACAAGCTATATATTATGAGAAACTAAAAGAAAGTTATAAAATTAGTTCTCAGTACAGTGACCGGAACTCTTAAACACTTGTTTGTCATCATCAAAAAGGGGGAAATTGTTGGGAAAAATATTATAGGTTTTGATGATGATGTATTTAGATTGTAATAGCGACTTTAGGTCATCCCCAATATTCAATGTAATTTTTCTTTTTAGAAATATTGTTAAAACCGAGTTCTTGAGATTTCCAATAAAGATGTGATATTTCACTCTACGGTTTGATGTCAATCTTTGAAGACTTAACCAAATCCTGTGATATGGAAATTGGATATCTTGATCGAAAATGTCAGAGAAGAGTAAGGAATTCTCAAAGCAGTTGATAACTTTGAAGATCCTCTAATCCGGAACACTATATAATAACTGGATGTCTCGCAAACAACCCGCTGAAGGCTAAGTCATCCGGATTGGAAGACTAGCGCGGATCTCTTTCTGACCTAGAAGTCTATAAATGACTTTTTCTGGAATTGTCAGCGAACAACCGGATGCCTCAAGAAAGACCGGAATTCTCAGAAGCAGATGCGTGAGATAAGGACTTAGAAAATTATCTAAGTCTTGAATGAAGAAATTCTACCCGTTGGTAAGGAAAAATCAATCTCTTGATTTTTAACGGCTAGATTGAGGATATTTAAGCTGATTCAAGAACAAATGACTTGAGGACAAAGTCTGGACTTCTCAAATTGAAGAGCTCGCCCAGAATTCCTAAACAAGCACTAGAAGACAAACTGAGTACTTCACTCAATAAAGAGCTACAGTTCAGAATTCTTGAACAACAGCTAGAAGACAGATTCTGTGGAAAAAGGAATCCCTCCTCAAATAATTGGGTACGTCCAAACTCACATTCCAATGAGAAATCCTCAATCACAATCTTTATTCAAAATTGAAGCCAGTTAATGCAACGGATAGTCTATTTTGATTCAACGTATAGATTATCCAATCCAGCTATAAATAGCTTCCTTGGAAGACCGGAGAAACATACCTGATTGATCATCAACCTAACATCAACAAGAACAAAAGCTATCTCATTCACAGTTAGCCAAAAAGCTTGATAAAGAGAGAATTCTAAAATCCTTATCTAGAAGCAAACTTCTCCTCCTTCCAAAGAGCTATAGTGTAAACACTTGAAGGTTTCCTTGCCTCAAGTACAACACCACGTTGAAGGATACATCTTTTAATCAAACTTCTTGATTAAAAAGGGGGGTACATCAACTTTCCTACAAGTTGATCTTGCAAGTCCTATTGTTCGGATCTTGCAGTTGTTGAAGAAGCTTGACCTTCGAAGGAACAACAAAGCCAGCACGTGTGCAGTAGCAACATTGGTCTTGCAAAGATATACCGTGCAGAAATTCATACAAGTGTAATTGTTGGTTCATTATTCAACAACCAACTACATAGTGGATTTTGAGGACGTAGAAGGATTACCCCACCTTCGAACCTCGTTAAAGTTTGCGTGTCTCTCTCTTTTATCTTTACTCATACTTGCAATTATATTAACTGTGAAACTAACCATCCATATTGATTACTGCTCTACAAACCCACCAACTTCCGCACACAATCCAAGGTTCACAACAACTCTAGATTAACACTCATTTTCACGTTTTTAAAAGAAACGAAAAAGTCTTTAAATCGTAACAAAGTCTATTCACCCCCCCCTCTAGACTTTGTATCTCACCACTTTGGGACCACCATATACCTTCCCTTGCTAGGATCCTAACGGAGTTTGTTTGATCAATAAAATCATCGATAAGATCAAGCATCTCAAGACTGCCATGGAGATATGGCAAGGTCTTGGGAAGCTGTGTGAGGGATCAGAGGATCTGAGAAAGTAGAAGATAGAGGTTCTGCTTGAGAAGTTCAAAAGCTTCAAAATGCTTCCCGGAGAATCATTTGATATGTTGGATGAAAGATTCCACAAAATCTTGAATGATCTTGCATCACTTAAGCACGTTCTTTCTCCCAAAGAAAAGAATGTAAGGTTACTGAGATCTCTTCTAGCTGAGTTGTACACCAAAGCCACAGCCATGGAAGAAGGAAGAAATCTGGAAATCTACACTGTCCAAGGTCTCCTAGATGAGCTCAGAACCTATGAGCACGAGCTGAAGAACCCTAATCCGTTCAGGTCTGCAGCCCCTTTTGGACTAAAGTATTAACTTGGAAATCGTAAAAATTTAAAAGTTTTCAAACACTTTTATTTATCACAATAATATTTTTTTCATAACATATACAGTACGGGGTATTCAACAATATTGCGGAAGCGAATTAAAAATTGACATATCATAATTCATTTCAAAACTTGTCACATCCATCCCGACAATCTCGCCTCATCTGCCACCAGGATCACATTGTTCTTTCTGTTTACCTGCGTGTAGCAATTAAAACATACTACACGCTCAGCGGTAAAGCTGAGTAAGCATATCTAATGCGTCGAACATCCATATAAACTGAATCTAAATTCATAATCAAATCATTTGATATCATGCACACAATGTTCACTTCAGACATTCACAGTTTTGATATTATTCAGTTCTTATCAACATATTTTATTCAATTCAGTTATTATTTCGATAGTGCTCTTAAATCGTTCTTAATCTAAGGCCAAATCATAACAACGCTCTTAACTATTCTTAGTCTAAGGCCAGATCATAACAACGCTCTTAGCTATTCTTAGTCTAAGGCCAGATCATAACAACGCTCTTAGCTATTCTTAGTCTAAGGCTAGATCATAATTTCATTCTCAGACGCTTAAACTATAATTAGTTTAAGGCAAACATTTCTCAGACGCTTAAACTATAATTAGTTTAAGGCAACAGTTCTCCGACGCTTAAACTTTAATTAGTTTAAGGCAAACATTTCTCAGACGCTTAAACTATAATTAGTTTAAGGCAACAATAAGACAATAATTAATCATCATTGAGTCGAAGTATTTCCAAACGAGTGATCCTCTAGTTTGGTCTACGTGTTACGTTACATTTTTTTTTATCAAATCACCGAATATTCAGATTCTCACAATCCCTTTTAATCTGAGATCTATTCTAGAGGTCTTGTAGATAACCTTAATATAAATTATTTAAATAGGTATATCTTAGAGTTCTTCTAGATACTCTTAACAATACACATCATTTCATAATTATCAATATATTCATTTTTAATCATGATTTAATCATTCATAATTATTATTTTAATAAGAATATTCATCAAAGTCTGATTATAAACAACACCAATAATAATTTTAACAATATCCAATAACAAATAGCGGTCTAGCATCGAGTGTTAACACCTTAGCTTACCGTCATACATCACATAAAATTTTATTTGTCAAAACATCATTTTTATTTTATCACATGAAATTTTATTTGTCAAAACATCATTTTTATTTTTAACAATTATTTTTATATTGATCATAATTGATTGGTATAAAAAAATTAGGCTTTTATAGCTTCAAAAATAGCATTTTTGGACTTAAAAATGTTCGTAACGGTCGACCGTTGGGTTTGAACGGTCGTCCGTTCCGTTGGAAAGTGCAGGAAGATGAAGGGGTTATTATTCATCATCTTCAACCTCTAACCCATTTTTCTCAAGTTCCATTTTTGGTCACCAAACTTCAATTAAACTATATAGAAATGTTCTCCAAGGTTCGTAGATCATTTTAGAGGCATCAATTCGAAGTTTTAACAACAAATTCAAGGTTTATGATTCTTGGTTCTTCACATATGTCAAACACAAAACTCAACCAAACGACCATTTATGAACGTAGAAACGATCTATACGAACATTCTAGTCACTAGATATATCTACGGGCTTACATTGAAGTGAAACGATGATTCCGGCGGAAAAACGGCGAAACTTCCGGCGAACACCACTGCTTGCTTCGGCGACCTCGACGGAAATCAACAACAGCAATCTACTCTCCTCATTCTCATGATTCTAATGGGATAAATTTTAGAAAGAATGGTGCATATTTGAATATTTTGAGTGTTCTTTATATAGAGTTGATGAAGGAGAAGAGAACATATGCTGCGTAGGATTTCCAATGCTGTGAGTTCATTCGGTGATAGTGGAGGAGGAGGCGCCGTTCTCTGATTGGGACTAATTTTGGTCCCAGTCGGGGTACACTTTTTGGTCCAACTTTCTCCGAATTGAAATCCGTTTACATCGTTGCGATGAGACAGTCAAACTCTATTTAATGATATAATTTTTATATTTATTTGAAATACTTTTTCTGACAGCATATTTTTGGGGTTGACTTTGACAGAGTCAAAATTGAATTAATTGATATGTAATTAAAATTAGTCTCATATTCAATCAATATTATTAAATATAAATACTTATTTCAATACATCATTTTACAAATGTTCACATCTTTGACTTTTTCTCATTTTTATACAAATTACATATTTAAAATGCCATAACTGAACTTCTGTACATCAGATGTATTCATAAAATATACCTTTGGTTTCGTCTCTTCAAGACCTATCCATAAAAGTCAATCTTAACAAAAATTATTGACTCTAAAAATTCCTTCATTTTTGGTCAAACATAGAAATAATGCTTTGTTGAGTCAAAATATTGTTTCTAAAAATACTTTTATAATAGAATAACTTTTAGACTATGTTTTGGGGCGTTACAGCGGATCTCTTTCTGACCTAGAAGTCTATAAATGACTTTTTCTGGAATTGTCAGCGAACAACCGGATGCCTCAAGAAAGACCGGAATTCTCAGAAGCAGATGCGTGAGATAAGGACTTAGAAAATTATCTAAGTCTTGAATGAAGAAATTCTACCCGTTGGTAAGGAAAAATCAATCTCTTGATTTTTAACGGCTAGATTGAGGATATTTAAGCTGATTCAAGAACAAATGACTTGAGGACAAAGTCTGGACTTCTCAAATTGAAGAGCTCGCCCAGAATTCCTAAACAAGCACTAGAAGACAAACTGAGTACTTCACTCAATAAAGAGCTACAGTTCAGAATTCTTGAACAACAGCTAGAAGACAGATTCTGTGGAAAAAGGAATCCCTCCTCAAATAATTGGGTACGTCCAAACTCACATTCCAATGAGAAATCCTCAATCACAATCTTTATTCAAAATTGAAGCCAGTTAATGCAACGGATAGTCTATTTTGATTCAACGTATAGATTATCCAATCCAGCTATAAATAGCTTCCTTGGAAGACCGGAGAAACATACCTGATTGATCATCAACCTAACATCAACAAGAACAAAAGCTATCTCATTCACAGTTAGCCAAAAAGCTTGATAAAGAGAGAATTCTAAAATCCTTATCTAGAAGCAAACTTCTCCTCCTTCCAAAGAGCTATAGTGTAAACACTTGAAGGTTTCCTTGCCTCAAGTACAACACCACGTTGAAGGATACATCTTTTAATCAAACTTCTTGATTAAAAAGGGGGGTACATCAACTTTCCTACAAGTTGATCTTGCAAGTCCTATTGTTCGGATCTTGCAGTTGTTGAAGAAGCTTGACCTTCGAAGGAACAACAAAGCCAGCACGTGTGCAGTAGCAACATTGGTCTTGCAAAGATATACCGTGCAGAAATTCATACAAGTGTAATTGTTGGTTCATTATTCAACAACCAACTACATAGTGGATTTTGAGGACGTAGAAGGATTACCCCACCTTCGAACCTCGTTAAAGTTTGCGTGTCTCTCTCTTTTATCTTTACTCATACTTGCAATTATATTAACTGTGAAACTAACCATCCATATTGATTACTGCTCTACAAACCCACCAACTTCCGCACACAATCCAAGGTTCACAAGAACTCTAGATTAACACTCATTTTCACGTTTTCAAAAGAAACGAAAAAGTCTTTAAATTGTAACAAAGTCTATTCACCCCCCCCCCTCTAGACTTTGTATCTCACCACTTTGGGACCACTATATACCTTCCCTTGCTAGGATCCTAACGGAGTACTTCACTCAATAAAGAGCTACAGTTCAGAATTCTTGAACAACAGCTAGAAGACAGATTCTGTGGAAAAAGGAATCCCTCCTCAAATAATTGGGTACGTCCAAACTCACATTCCAATGAGAAATCCTCAATCACAATCTTTATTCAAAATTGAAGCCAGTTAATGCAACGGATAGTCTATTTTGATTCAACGTATAGATTATCCAATCCAGCTATAAATAGCTTCCTTGGAAGACCGGAGAAACATACCTGATTGATCATCAACCTAACATCAACAAGAACAAAAGCTATCTCATTCACAGTTAGCCAAAAAGCTTGATAAAGAGAGAATTCTAAAATCCTTATCTAGAAGCAAACTTCTCCTCCTTCCAAAGAGCTATAGTGTAAACACTTGAAGGTTTCCTTGCCTCAAGTACAACACCACGTTGAAGGATACATCTTTTAATCAAACTTCTTGATTAAAAAGGGGGTACATCAACTTTCCTACAAGTTGATCTTGCAAGTCCTATTGTTCGGATCTTGCAGTTGTTGAAGAAGCTTGACCTTCGAAGGAACAACAAAGCCAGCACGTGTGCAGTAGCAACATTGTTCTTGCAAAGATATACCGTGCAGAAATTCATACAAGTGTAATTGTTGGTTCATTATTCAACAACCAACTACATAGTGGATTTTGAGGACGTAGAAGGATTACCCCACCTTCGAACCTCGTTAAAGTTTGCGTGTCTCTCTCTTTTATCTTTACTCATACTTGCAATTATATTAACTGTGAAACTAACCATCCATATTGATTACTGCTCTACAAACCCACCAACTTCCGCACACAATCCAAGGTTCACAACAACTCTAGATTAACACTCATTTTCACGTTTTTAAAAGAAACGAAAAAGTCTTTAAATCGTAACAAAGTCTATTCACCCCCCCCTCTAGACTTTGTATCTCACCACTTTGGGACCACTATATACCTTCCCTTGCTAGGATCCTAACGGAGTTTGTTTGATCAATAAAATCATCGATAATAATTTTCAGAAATAACTGAATCGCATCAATCATTTTGTGGTTCACATAAAGAAGCTCAATATAATGTTCAAGTCAGGGTACTTTTACCTTTGTGACCGAGTCATGTAGTTCACATAGTGTAGTTTTCGAAGATTGGTATCATAATACATGTTTTGGGTCCAATGGAAAATCGTGAGTTAGGACAAGTTTTCCATGGTTCATTATTTTGATACAAGTAATGGAATTCAATCATTTCAAGATTGATCAAGTCGGTTTTTTCAAGTGCATAATTTACACAACAAGTTTGAGTAATTCAAGGATATGAGTCACAAGATACGAATGTAGCGTTTGCGAATTATCATCCCGTATATTTTCATCCTTTAATGTTTCATTATTTAGAAGTTACTCAAGGTGTCATTGTTTTAGGGAATTAGCCACTTTTGACTTTTTGTCTCGGACTCAAACGTGTTTCAGGACAATGAATTTAACTATTCATGAGTCTCGATATGTCATATCATTAGTAGACTCTAGTATTGGCGAGTACGTGCTTGTCTATAGGCAATCAAACTTACTATTTTAGCATATCCACTTTTTTGTACGCATTTTGGCTGGTGATAATTACCTTTCCATCAATGCCAGTTTTAGAGGCTATATATATCACGATTGTGGTAAGAGTATCTCACATCATGGAAGGAACTTCTCGAACTCTTCCTTACACCATATAATCGATTGGTCTACTTGGTAGTCATGTTCTTGGTAGAAATCCAAAGTTCAAAGCTATGGCGGTAGATCTAGGAAGGGAAGTAGTAATGCAAAAAACTAGACTTACTTATGGAGGAGGCAATGTTGGCCTTCAAGGAGTTGTTGCTTCAACAGTCTATACCAATGGTGGTATAGTCAGAGGCTTCATACCATGGTACATAGCAACACGACAGGTCTACGGACCTACATACGCTGTAGAGTACATGGTTTCCAGCAACTACTATAAGTATTTTGAGAAGAATCATGTTGTGGAGGCTTTCATCGTACTTCCTGGAGGAGTTGACACTATCGAAGGCTTGTTCACCTTAATCTCGTGGGCATCTGAAGGGTTGCACAGTAGACCCATTAGTCTCTTAAACATTGACGGTTATTTCAATAACCTTCTCATATTTCTAAATGATGCGATGAGGCAGAACTTCATGGCTTTGAGTCAGAGAAAACTTTTAATTTTTTCTTTCTTTATTGATGAGCTTTTAGACAAACTAGAGTTTGCTAAATCTTTCCTGGGTCCTGGGGCTAATTACGACGAGTTTGCAAATCCTGGGAGGTTAGACTTAAAATTGTATCTGTAACGTTTCTTATGTAATCAAAGTTGTATTTGTGTTGGAATAATATTGTCCATGAATATTCTAAGTTAGCCACAAACGTTATTCTAAGCTACATGACCAATTCAAGTCAGAAGAATATTTATTTCCAACATCGGAATGTATCATGTAAATATCAAACATTTTCTTCATCCTTCAGCCTTTCCCTGTTGGTGTCACTGTTTCACGTCTTGTTTTGTATTGTCACCTTGTCACAATCTTTCACGTCAATAGGGTATACGAACAAGTCAATTATCTTAACGTTTTCTATTGTCAGTATGATACGTTAATATCAATTTATTCATTCAATCAGACTACAACGATACTTTCAATGATAAGAAATTAAATCACTAGTCACTTGACAAAAAGGCATGAGTTCATTCAACAAGGTTGACCTGTCTATAGCTTCTAACAAGTAGGTTCTTTGAATTTGACTGAACAAATCGTCAGTACGTAGTAAAGGGTAGCGACTCTTGATCGTCAGTTTGTCTACCTTTCTTAACAGGGATGTGGTAGTATCCTGACCGTAAGTCAATCTTAGAGAACACAATGGATACTCTGCTGATCAAATAAGTCATCGGTACGAAGTAAAGGATAATGATTTTTTATTGTGACTTGTTTAATTGATGGTAGTTGATACAGAGTCTCATCGATCCATCTTTATTCACGTATAATAGGCCAGGTACTCTCTCAAGGAGAAAACACTTGGTTAGATGATTCTTTATAGTTGAGTTTTTAGTCTCAATAAAAGGTCATTCAATATGAAGTTACGAATATCAGTCTTTTCTAAGAACAAGATCGATAGAGAATTTAATTTCTCGGAACGATGGAATATTAGGATGTTCATCAGGGAACATATTAGAGAAGTTACATACTTTAGATACGTCCTTTAGTTCAGAGGTTTTTTCCGTGTATCATACGAATAAACTTAACACTTTTTACGGTTGAGACGCTTTTGCGTGTATATTCGAGATGAACTCGATCAGTTTAGAAATCAGCTTTTCTTTCACCTCTATAAGGTTACCATCATCGGTCTTCAGTTGAAGATTTCTTCATCACAAGTTGTCAACAACAACGACGTTTAGTCGACCAATTCATACTAAGAATAATGTCAATTTCCTTGTATGGTATTTCAACGAGGTTTTTGCAATGAATTGTTGCTTAACGAATGATTTCGATTCACATGCCATAATCGCATATTGTGTCGTAATGGGTTAGGCATCAGAATGGGATACTTTAGATAACAGAGTTTATTGATTCGAAACATTCGTTTTTAAATCAGTGATCCGATCGTGTTGAGTCCACGTGAAGATCTTCGACATCGAATTCATATATGTTGTTCAAAATATAAACATTAATCGTTTCTTCAGGATCATCTCGTCCCCACACAGATAAATTTTCATTTTCTTCATTCGCGATGCGATAAACACGTTGATATCAGATTAAAGAGTTATACATTTTTTGTTTATTCTTTCGTTACTTATATATAGAATACGAAAGTTTGATTTGAATCGATACTCGATTTGATTTTAGTATTAACAATTATCATCTAATGAGAGTTTAACATGGTCAATATTTATTAAATAAATTCTCATTACCTTTCCTGGAGCAGAGGGATGCGAGAGTCGTGGATGTGATTGACATTTTTTTAAATTCAAATTTCGATCCGAAGATCAGTTTTAAAACCATTTGCTCTGATACCAAATTGTAACACCCTAATCCGTCCAAGTCTGCAGCCCTTTCGGACTAAAGTATAAACGTAGTAATCGTAAAATTTAAAAATATTTCAAACATCTTTATTTATCATAAATAATATTCAATACATAAATGTAGAAATACAGAGTGTTTAATATTGCAGAAGCGAATTTAAAACATGTCTCATGACAGTCACAATTTATTATTTAAATCCACACATCCATCACGATCATCTCGCCTCATTTGTCTACAGGAATTCATCGCTTCATTCTTTTTATTTATCTGCGTGTAGCAAATAAAACATACTATACGCTCAGCGATAAATCTGAATAAGTATATCTAATGCGTCGAACATCCATATAAATTGAATCTCAATTCATAATCAATCATTTGCTATCATGCACAGAATATACAATTCAAGTATTTATAATTCATGATATTCACAATATTTTAATTCAAGTTATTTCATGATATATAAAAGTTATTAATGGATGAAAGACAATACAGAGTAAATGTTCAATATTCAGTGCTTAAAGCTAATATTACAAATATTATAAGGAAAAAAAGTTATACATGATCCCTTATGCTTTTTTTTTAGAATAATACATGACGATATCTCTCTATATATATACTCCCTCTGTCCCGGAGTATTCGTCCAGTTTTGACTTTTGGAACTGTTCATCTAAGCACTTTGACTCATCAAATTTTCTCAATGTGTAAGCCTAAATATAGTCATGTGTGATCTTGTTTGATTTGTCTTAACATATAGATTATAAATATATAATTTCTATAATTTTAATATACAAATTACAAGATAAAATGTATTAAAAAAGTGTATTGGATGGTGTGTAAAAATGAAAGTGGACAAATACTCTGGGACGGAGGTAGTATATAATATCTATCATATAAAAATATTGTACTAATATTTGCCGTATGAAACATTGCAACATTTTTGTTCATACTTCTTTTTAGCATGTGTTGAAAATATATTTTTTTCAATTTTATATATGATAGTTTATCAAAAATAGAAGCTTTGGGGTAGTAACCAAGCATGTGTCCTAATCATTACTCCCTCCGTCCTAAAATGTTCTTCCCACTCACTTTTTACTCGGTCAAACTTTAATCACTTTCTTTACCTATTCTTGTCACCACTTGTTTTGTAGAACTTTTGATGTAGTTTTTAAATATATAAATTTTATTTTTTAATTTTACACCTACAATCAAATAAATTGAATTGAAAATAAAGTCGGTCAAACCTCGTAAAATGAACCGGGAAGAACATTATAGGACGGAGGAAGTATATAAATGCTTATTTTTTATAAAAAACAGAAAAAATGGAAAATGGTTAGTAGTTTTACAAATTTAAATAAAAATAAGTTTAATTTTGTGAGATATTTATATTAACTAAAATATTTGTAACTGCATATGGCCTTTTCCTTATTGGTTTAAGAGCTTGTTTGGGAGTGATTAACTTCTGGATAAAGTGATTTTTTACAAAAGCTAAAAGCAAAATCACCTCATACTTGCTTCTCCAAAACGGTGTTCTGTGTATAAAATAGTGGTGGTGAAAAGCAGAAGCTGACATGCCAAATAGAAAAAAATCACTTCCACTCAAAGCAGAAGCTAAATTACTAAAAGCAGTGCACTGCCAAACACCCTCTAAATATTTTCTATATTAGTCAAAATAATTATACGAAACTACACATGACATTTCCCATTATTTTATAGATTATATCATAAATATGTTCGAAGAATTTTATTGTTATAAAAAATCATACAAATATATTCATTTTCGCTAAACTTTTCCTCTCTTATTTAAAATTTAGCATATATTTTTATTTCTGAAATAATAAAATAATTAATTATGTATATTAAGGGCTTTAATCAGGAAAGTTCCACTCATTTCTCTAGCTGGCATGGATGATGAGGTGTTAAAAAATTGTCTAGTTAGCGTGCGAAATGTCATAATTCTGGAAGCCCGACTCCAAATTTTATATATAAAGATTTTTTCCCTAAATAATAATTCAGAAGTTGTGAAAATAGCACAATTTTTTTCCGAAACGACACTAATTAATTTTATAATCACTACAGTTTTTTTGTATTGCAATTTCTTTCTCGAGCGGTACACTGAATTATTTTTCGATAATAAAATGCTCCATTATATTTCCCATTTAAATGACAATTAGCTTTTTAACGGTGACTCAAAAATTGCACACATGCGAAAATGTGAGATTATTTCCTGTGACAGTGAAAAATAAGATTATATTTGAAAAAAATTGTAAATGTGATTATATTTGAAAAATAAGATTATATTTGAAAAAATAAGATTATATTTAATTCTTTTCAAATCAAAATAGAAAAACACGTTATTTGTTGCCTTATAAATTAAAAATAACTTATGGCCTTGTTTGGATACTAGCAGTTGGCAGTTGGCTGTTTATGTTAGCTGATTTGAATGGCTGATTGAGTTAGCTGTTTTGACCGGCTGTTTCTGTTAGCAGTTAAATTTTAAGTGTTTGGCAACTTTAGCTGTTTATAGTTAGCTGTTTGTAAATAAAATTACATAAAAGGACATCCCTCCATTTATGGTATATTTTATTTTACAATATTTTTAAATATCATATCATAAATATATATTTTTTAAATTAAAAAAATTAAATAAAAACTTATATATATATATATATATATATATATATATATATATATATATATATATATATATATATATCTGTGTATGTGTGTGTGTGTGTATAGACATGATATTTATTTTTCATTTTTTACATGTAAAAATTAAATCTTTACTATATGGAATATTAAATTTTAATTTCATTTAATTCATAATAAATTATAAATATAAATTTTTTAATGAATTATAAATATAATTTTTTTTAAATTTCATTTTATTTTTTCGTATTTAATTTTTTTAACTTTTATTTTTATTTTTTACATATATTATAAAATATCTTTCAACAAAAATGATTTTAAAAAAAATATTTTTCCTAACCGCCATGTCCAAATGCTACTCACCTTGGCATTTCAGATTTTGGCTTTTCGGATCAAAATGCCAAGTGAAAAAGTCATTAGCCAAACAATGGTTTTGGCGGTTCGCTTGGTCAAAAAAGTTAAAGTCAGTTAAAGATGGCAAAAGCTATCCCAAATGCTATCCCAAATGTTATTTTTTCCAAACACCGCCTGTAAGCAGTTTTGACGAAAGAAAAGCCTAATTCAAAATTTAAAATGAACTACTAGTACTTTTTCCAATATAATAGAATTATGGAAAGAAGGCTGATGGATAGATGAGGGTTTACGCCACAGGAAGCCATAGTTTCCTTCGCTTAGCTTTGGCTTTACCGGCTGGCAGAACCCTAGATTTCACCAGATTCATCGGAGCGCCGCAGCCGTCGTTCCCTCTCCACTACGCTAAATACGAAGCTTTGCCAACACTAGGTTGTCTTATCCGGAGACGCCATTTTCCTCCCTCTGCTTCGACCTCTATCCAATCTATGGGCTCTCTGCAGCAGGAGGAGCCGGAGTGGACGGCCAGGAAGGTCCGGCAAACTTTCCTCGATTTCTACCAAAGCAAGGATCACACGATTGTCAAGTCCAGCCCCGTTGTTCCTCACAATGATCCTACACTCCTCTTTGCTAATGCTGGTTCTCTTTCTAACTCACAGCTGCATATTCTTGCCAATGTGTCCTTTATTGAACTTCCCGCCAATCTTTCACTCGGCTCAAAGCTTTTTGAATAATTATCTGTATACTTGCAGTGTATATTCGCTCCTTCTTTGCACTAACATCCATGATGCACAAAAGTTATCCATTTTATTTCTATTATATGCCAATGAATGTTCCCTATTCTTTAAAGTTTATTTCATTTAAGTAGCACCATTATCTTTGTTGCAGAAAGATATGCAGCCCAGCAGTTTACTTGAATACTAAGCAAAAGAATTCTTCATGTTTCTTTAATTTTGTTGTTGTAAAATTTGCATTAGCATTGCTCAAGCACAATAATACTCAATTCTTTTAATACTAAGCTGAAGAATATTTTAAAGTCCTTAAAAATGTTCCTTGAAATTGCAGGGATGAATCAGTTTAAGCCAATCTTCTTAGGAACAGCGGATCCAAACACCGAATTGGGCAAACTCAAGCGTGCTTGTAACACACAGAAATGTATTAGAGCTGGTGGAAAGCACAATGACCTTGATGATGTTGGCAAGGACACTTACCACCACACTTTCTTTGAGATGCTTGGAAACTGGTCATTTGGCGATTATTTTAAAGCATTGGCAATTCCATTGGCTTGGGAACTTCTCACAATGGCAAGTTGATTTGTGTACTTAATTGCGTGCATACGATCTTGATCACAATTCATCTTTGCTGCTTTTTTTGGTTTTGGCTGTATGCAAATGTATTTTACTGTAATTCTCTATTCCTAAACTTAAAAAAGAGAGACTTATTTTTATTTTATAGTGTTTCCTTATTTAGTGATTGATCTGCAGGTTTATAAGCTACCTGCTGTTAGAATATATGCTACTTATTTTGGGGGTGATGAGAAAAGTGGCCTTCCAGCTGATACTGAAGCAAGAGATATATGGCTTAAGTTCCTTCCACCTGAACGTGTTTTGCCATTTGGTTGCAAAGTATGTATTTTTTCTCCTTTTCAAATTTTTTGAAACTTATGAAGTGCCACTTACATTATTTCTGTATTTATATTATGACATCCGCTTCTAATCAATGTTTTCTTCACTTTGATTATCAATAAATTGAAAGTGCATACGATTACTCTATTCAGCACATTGGATCTTAACCTTTGATACCCATGAATGCTAAATGCTCATTCTCTTCTGTTAGAGAAGTGGAATACAAATATTTGGAGGATAAGAGGCACGCCATAGAAATAATAAATAATACTATGTGGTATCATTCATAAAGATTTGAATGGAGGTGATTTAATTTCTGTAAAGTTAAGGGAGTATTCACTGAGCGAAAGGACTAAGAGTTTGCAAAAGCTTACGTGTTTGAGAAATATTTTTATACATTTACTGGTACAAGTTTTAAATCCTTATTGGGCGTCATATGTTTGCATATTGAACTGAATAAAATCAATATTCTTTCACCCTTTTTCTTTGAGTAGGACAACTTTTGGGAGATGGGAGACACCGGACCTTGCGGACCGTGCACTGAAATTCATTTTGACAGAATAGGGAATCGTGATGTGGCATCATTGGTTAATAATGACGATCCAACTGTTATTGAGATATGGAACCTTGTGTTTATTCAGGTACCAGTCCCTTAAAGTTGCATGATATTTTTGATAAAAAGGTTCCATGAATTGAGCTTCTGGAAGTTGCAACTATTTTTTCCAACAAATGTGTCTACAGTTCAACCGAGAAAGCGACGGCTCGCTGAAACTTCTTCCTGCTAAACATGTTGACACTGGAATGGGTTTTGAAAGACTAACATCGATACTCCAGAACAAGATGAGCAATTATGATACTGATGTTTTTCTGCCGATATTTGATGCTATACAAATGGTAAATAGATTATTTTTTGAAATGCAACGCGGCTTAATAGAACTACACGCTTGAAACTAGGATGAGTAATGCATATATTGTGAAATTAAAGATCTAAGAAGATGTTACATCTTATTATGCCAGTTATAACATAACGATTTAAGATACAATTCTATAGAACACTGTGGTTATCATCATATCATACTTTTATATACTATACCACCTTTGCTTCAATTGTATCCACCTTTGTCTACTTTTGTGATGTATATGGCTTGTTAAGTAGAATGATCAAAAGATATCATCATTTATGTTCTACAAAAAGTTTTTAAAATTTGGTTTTTTATGGTTTTTTGTAATATATCATATGCTTATTCTCTATTGATTTTTTATTGCCTCTCATCTTTTATTGTTGGTCATTGAAATATTTACCCACAAAAAGCAAATGATTTGTAATGTATGTTATGTTTATATTTACTTTGGTGATCTCATCGACTTATTTAATGTGAGAATAGACATTGTCAGATTGTAAAGAAACCTGTCAAACCCATTTGTAGACATGGTTACTATATGTGGCCCTAGAGTCAACTATATTTTCCAAAAACATGGTGCTTGTAAGATCCAATTGGATGGCAAGTGTTGAATTTAGAATCCTACTGTTCATAATTGTTTAAGGCGCGCTGCGCATTGATGCACAAAGGGTCGCGCGCATCAGGAACATGAGGCGCAAACTGAAACATAAGGAGCATAAAACCTCTAAATTACCAACAATTCCTATAAAATGTATAGCATCTCTAAATTAGAAACATTTCTTAAACAATTTCGAAAGACCTAATAAAATTTTAGAAAGTAGCCAAGAATTAATGTCACACATAGTACCATTGACAAATAAAAATACTAAAAGTTCAATAACAAAAATAGCTACTTGCAAAAACAAAAAAACATGTTCCTTCCCACAATAAATACCTCCTTTATGGATGAAACAAAAGTACAGAACCGCATGACAAAACATGGAAGTCTAGCGATTTAAAAAATTGAAGCGTGCTAAAGAAACAAAAGGAAAATCTGAGAAGCTACTAGTGCAGTAGTGCCCGGAGAAGAAAAAAGAGAAGCCCCAACAATTAAAAAAACTGAGTTTGATTTAAAAACGAGAAAAAAAATATGAAAAGTAAGAAGCAAGTCAAGCGACTAACCTGAAAGAGAAGAAACACAATCGTTAAAGGGTGGAAGAGTCGCAAGTCACCGGAGTCCAAGAAGCGGAAGGAGAGAGACGCAAAGTTGAACGGTGAAAAGTGAGTTAAGCTGTCAACCCTAGTCTTAACGTAATAAATAAAATAAAAAACTCTGGGTTCGCGATGCGCGCCTTATAGCGCATCAGTTCGCATCGAAAAATGCAATGATGCGCGGTTATGCGCGCGCCTCCTGCATCACACTGCCTGATGCGCAGAACCCTATGCCTCGTGCGCTTCGCGCTTCAGGCGTGCTTTTCACAACTATGCTACTGTTATTGGAAAATCCAAAAGTTTAGTGATATACAACGCATGTATTACATACATGAATATACAAAACTCCATTTTTCGTAATTAATACTCATGCCCCATAAATAAACCTCACTCTCCCGTTTCTTGGATATATCGTGAAGTCAAAAGCTCAAAATGAACTTCATCTTTTTATGTTTGACCTTTTCTTATGAATGGAGAACATAATGGCTTCATTTGGCATTAACTTTAGCATTTAGCTTCAGCATTTTAAAATGCTATCCAATAGTAGCTTTTAGCCTCAACATTTTAAAATTTAATCTGCGTCATTACACAATTATCCAAAATGCTAATCACAAATGCCCTAAGCGAAGCCAACACTTGTCCCATCTTAAAAGATGTGTAAGGGTGAAGAGGCTACACAACAAACACACACTATTAATTAGCATGCAAAAGCAAAAAGTGAAGTCTTTAATTCTTTATTTATGTCAAGAGAATATAATGTTCCATTTGTCCCAAAATGACTCCGACTTTTCCTTTTTTTGATATCTCAAAATGAACTTTTTTTATTTGTTGAACTTTTGTTTTTGAAATGACAATGTAGTGAATGCACTATGTATTACTTGCTTTTCCGACCTCAAAAAGCATGTGAGGGCATAAAAGGAAAGCTTTCACAACAAGTGCACGCTCTCACTAATTGTACCAAATCCATGTCTAGTTTTTATAAAGGAGAAAGAGGGAGTACTAATTTCTAAATATATTTCTCACTCCTTTTTGCAGATAACTGGTGCTCGACCATACACAGGCAAAGTTGGCACTGATGACGTTGATGGAATTGACATGGCTTATAGGGTTGTTGCAGATCACATTAGAACTCTTTCCTTTGCTATTGCTGATGGTTCTTGTCCAGGTAGGGCGCAGGTGGCCCTCCTACGTGGGTGGACTGTGTGTTGACTCTTGAAATTGTTCAATTTCATTCTGTAACATTTTGTTGATCTATACGCATACCCTCCACCCTCCAGCAGGTTGGTTTAACAAGCAAGAAGTGAAGAAACCTACTTTTCAGCCCTATAATAAGTGTCGCTTTATAGAAAGATGTGTTTTCACATAAGTGTGATTCTAAAAGCTAAAAGAGCACTAGTTTCTCATTTTCCTACTTTTCCATTGTTAAATGATCCATAGTACTGAGCAGTAATCTGGTCATATTATAATATACAACGTATTTATCTTGGTTTGAGAAAATTTTATTGTTTCATTAGTGTGGGTTAAAATGTATAAAGAAACAGTTATTTGAGAACAAAAGGAGTAGTTTGTTTTACATGTTTGTTGTTATGTATGGGCTGTACCTATCTTCATTGATTTGAGCAGTAGACTTGTTTTGTTTTGGTTTGTCTCTTGCCTGTTTGTGATATGAGGTTGATGTTTCAATAGTCTGTTGCTTTCAAAATAAACTTAATGTATCCATAATGCTATCTACAGTAATGATTAAAGAATCAATATTGTTATGCGGTTTTGTGTACTGCTATTGAAGAGAAGCTTTTGTCTTAATTTGCATTGATCTAGTCTATTTTCCCTAGTTGGTTTCATTTTAACAATCTCCCCTGCAGGCAATGAGGGCCGTGAGTATGTCTTACGTCGCATTCTCCGTAGAGCTGTGCGCTATGGTACTGAAGTCCTTAAAGCCCAGCCAGGTTTTTTCAGCGGGTACGAATGACAAACTTGGATCTGATGGATCATGTGCTGAGCTACATATTAATACTCTTGTAGTGTTGTTGCACATTCATTTCCCTGATTACTCAAACATTCAAACAGCTCCCACCTTCATATTTGATATTTGGCTTGTAATCTTGTCTAATGGTTACTTTTCTGAAAACAGGCTGGTAAAGGTGGTGACTGAAGTGATGGGGGGTGTTTTTCCTGAGCTGAAACAACATGAAACTCACATAATGGATATAATTGCTGATGAAGAAGCTAGCTTTGGAAGGACATTGCTTCATGTGAGTTACTTGTCTTTCAAAGGTTTTAAATAGGGAAATAACCTAAATATTAACATTATGCTAATGAACTACTACCTCTGTCCCATTGTGTTTGTCCGGGTTGACTTTTTGCAGTCAAAGTGAACAAAATATGATCATTAATTAACTAAAATTTGCATTGCATAAAAATTTGATTTAATTAGATTTATTGCCTCCGTCCTATTATTAACTTCCCGGTTTGACCGGAGGTGATTTTTAAGGAAGTGTTAAAATTGGGCTGACTTTCCCAAAATGCCTCCCTTCTCCCTCCGTCCAACCTTTTTGCTCTCCAATATTGGGCTTCATTTACCGGCTGCCATACGCAAATAACAACGAATAACTCACCAAAGCTCATCGACCACCGCTGAAGCTTGGATGAACGGCATCGGATATGCACATACATCGCCTGAATCCATGGCCGCAAAGATTCAAGCTTCAACTGTCACACAGTAGCTGCGCCTCTCATGTGCATCATATCGTCACCCAGTTTGCTAGAAGCCCAAACCAAGAAGGCTAATCCGTTGAGAGGAAAGAGTAATGTGTGGCTTTAGGTAGATGAGAGATGTGTATTAAAATAGGAATGATGGACAATTGTGTCTACAATGTGTTTTTACTTTACATTTAAGGAAACGGGAAGTTAATTTTAGGACGGCCGAAAAGGAAAACAAGAAGTTAATTTTAGGACGGAGGGAGTATCTTTTAAAGTATTTTAAAACATTTTCATTTAGTACTCCCTCCTATTAATTTATTTCCCATTTTCTTTTTAGGGCCGTCCACAAATTTCTTTCGCATTTCATATTTTGGAAAAAAAACTTTTAATGAATGTGCCATTATACCCCTACTTTTTTTATCTACATTATTGTTTTTATTCCATCACATCAATGGCAAACATGGAAAGCCTTTACATTTTTTAACTTTCTTAATAAGTGTGTAAAGTCAAAACGGGAAAGAAAACTGTACGGAGGGAGTAATATACAATGTAATATCTATTTAATTGATTGTCAAAGGTTGTCTAATTTGACTTCAAAAAGTCAAATTGGACAAACCCACTGGGAGAGAGGGAGTACTTAAGTGTCCATATGTCATACTTAAACTGGGTGCTGTTCCGTGCCTCTCTAACAATAGCTTTATAATGTTCCTTATATTCATGCATATCATACATTGATGTACTTGTGTTGAGCTTTAATGATTTTGATTTTATCTGCACAATTTTACTGTTGACTCATATTCAGAGTAGTCTATATCCTCATTCCTCAGACATAGGGGAGACCCGGTTATGTAAATTAGTGTATTGGAGTAAATAGTTCTTCTATTTCTTCTTGCTTTTCTTTTTGTTTTGAGCCCCAGGGACTTGGGATTATTTTCAGATGCCCTAGAACAACAACAACAACCACCCAGTTGGATCCCACTACAGTAGGGTCTGGGGAGGGTGTGTGTACGCAGACCTTGCCCCTCGGAAGTAGGGAGGCTGTTTCCAAGAGACCCCCGGCTCAACCTGCACAAAAATATGGAAGGGAACACAATATAACACGGATAGAGCACCAAATACAATGAAATGAAAGTCCTGCAAGCAATAGCAAAACATTCCAATCAAACACAACACACTACAAAACAACCTCTACAGCACCGAGCTCCTATCCAGCTACTCTAATCCTAGTTCTCCAAAGGTTCCTATCTAAGGCCATATCCTCAGTCAGGGTGAGAAGTCCTAAATCCTGCCTAATTACGTCCTTCCAATTCTTTCTAGGTCTACCCCTTTCCCTACTTCCCCCGATAACCGTAATCCTCTCGCATCTCTGTACAGGGGCGTCAGCATCCTGCCGTCTCACATGACCAAACCATCTCAACCTCGCTTCCCGCAACTTATCTTCCACCGGCGCCATGACTACCTGACGTCGGATAACTTCGTTCGAAATCCTATCCAACCTTGTCTTCCCACACATCCATCGTAACATCCGCATCTCCGCTGCATGCAGACGATGCACATGAGTCTTCTTAACTGCCCAACACTCTGCCCCATATAACATAGCAGGTCTGACTACGGATCGGTAGAACTTACCTTTCATCCTGGCGAAATCTTCGGATCACACAACACGCCTGAAGCTAACCGTCATTTGGCCCAAGCCACTCCAACACGATGTCCAACATCCCCGTCTAACTCCCCATCAGCCTGGATTACCGAGCCAAGATATCGAAACCTGTTTACCTTAGGTACTAGGTGAGAGTCAATCCTAACTTCCACTTTTGATTCTGTTTCCTGGCCGCTGAAACGATATTCCATGTATTCAGTCTTGTTCCTACTTATTCTGAATCCTTTAGTCTCAAGGGCAAGGCGTCATAGTTCCAACTTATCGTTTAGTCCCTCACGTGTGTCGTCGATGAGCACAATATCATCCGCGAAAAGCATGCACCATGGGACCCCTTCTTGAACACCTTGAGTTAGGACGTCCATCACCAAGGCGAACAAAAAAGGGCTAAGGGCAGACCTGGTGCAACCCCATCCCTACCGAGAATGACTCAGAGTCGCCCCCGGAAGTCCTTACCCTGGTCATAGCCCCATCGTACCTATCCTTGATCACGCGAGTGTACACGATGGGAACTCCTCTCGTCTCAAGGCACCTCCATAAGACCTCCCTTGGCATCCTATCGTACCTCCCTTGCCCTAGAAGTATACCTTTTTTCTCTGATGATTGTAAACAAAAAACAAGCTCGAATAGTTTACATTAAATGCTCTGTACTGGCTAGCTGTTATATGTTGGTATCACCACCTGCTAGTTTTTTAACTCATACTTTATTTTAGGGAATTGAAAAATTCAAGAAAGCGGCTCAAGAAGTTCAAGGAAATCTCTTTAGTGGTCAGGTAAGTATCTTAATTTAATTGAATTATTTGAATGCCTAATCTTTGCGCTTGTCCCATACACTGTAGTTTTTGGTGTTGCTTTTGCCTAATTTGTTGGTAATCATGGTTGTACTTTAATGACTTGTAGTCTTATTTATTTTTAAAATCTTTAGAATAAGCTACTGTTTGTGCTTTTTATTCATCTTACTATGATCCAATATTGGATGCAGGATGCATTCGTGTTGTGGGACACATTTGGCTTCCCCTTAGATCTAACTCAGGTGCCTGATCAATGGCTTCGTTTATCTTTTTCATTTACTATAGATGCAGTACTTTGGACAACTAAATGGATGACTTTTTTCTTGATTTGCGTATTTCCAGTTGATGGCAGAAGAAAAAGGCTTGATGGTTGACATTGACGGCTTCAATGTTGCTATGAATGCAGCCCGAGAGCGATCTAGAAATGCACAGAATAAGGTTTTGTTGGATTTTTATATCTTGGTCTTTCGAAGACTAAACACTGCTAACATGTTTTCTGTATTCCTTTACCCTTTTTTTTCCATTGTTAATCTTTTGCGACAGAGCAATGGTTGTGCTATTGTCTTGGACGCTGGTGCTATTTCATCATTGCACAAGAAAGGGATCTTACCAACAAATGATATTTTTAAGTTCACCTGGTTTCAGGTATGTAATTTTATCCCATTTTTTGTCTTGTTTATTTTGCTTTTCATTGTACTGCCAGCTAGCAGTATTATTTGGGTGGGTAGCCAGGAATTTTTTGGAATGTAAATAAAAAAGGTAATATGGTGATATTGTAGTCAAGGCGTACATATTTTTGTTTTCTGTTTAGTTCAAATTGTCACCATATTTTCTTATCTTAATGTATGGTCTCAGGATCATGAGAGTGAGATTAAAGCTATTTACACAGGAAGTGAATTTTTGGAAAGTTTTGGTACTGGAGATGATGTTGCAATAATTCTTGAAAGTTCAAGCTTTTATGCTGAGCAAGGTGGTCAGGTAGAAATCTTTGACGCCATTCAGCTAGTTGTGTCCATTTCACTTAGTGTAGAAGAAGACTAAAATTTAGAGTCTGGTAGGTATTGTTTGAATTTCGTAGTCTTGTTACTTTTGAAACATAGTAAGATTCAATTTTTTCTTATTGCATCGCCTTCCACTTGAAATTACAAATTTTTTCATCTGTCATCTTTCTATTGTGTAGATTTATGATACAGGATCACTTGAAAGTCCTGCTGGTTCATTTCGAGTTCACAATGTTCAAATATTTGGTGGGTTTATTCTGCATATAGGCTCATTTGATGGAGAGAATCCGAAATTCCGTGTTGGTGATAAAGTAGTTTGTAAGGTGACAATTATTGCACCTATATTTTCTCTTCACACTAATAATCACTTATGTGTTTTGACTATATTTTTTGTTTTTTGATTATGGAACAGGTTGATTATGAAAGGCGTGGACTCATTGCTCCAAACCATACATGCACACACATGTTAAATTTTGCTTTGAGGGTATTGACTCATAATAAAACAGTATAATGAAATCTTTGGTGGTATTCAATAACCAAGGTCCAAAATGAATGAGTGAAGACATATTCAATTAATGCAGGAAGTTCTTGGACATCATGTTGACCAGAAGGGTTCCATTGTTCTTCCTGAAAAATTAAGATATGATTTTTCTCATGGTAAGTTGATTTTCATATATACAACTTACATTTTGCAAAAAAGGTAGACTAAGACTAATACTTTTTTGCGTGAACAGGGAAGCCCGTGAAACCTGAAGAGCTGCAGAAAATTGAATCCATTGTCAACGAGCAAATTGAGGCTGAAATGGATGTGTTTTCACAGGAGGCAACATTAACTGATGCAAAGCGTATAAAAGGCCTCCGGGCTGTCTTCGGGGAAGTAAGCTTCACTTTCAAACTATCAATAATTTAATAAACATTATTTGAAAATCGGTAGAGTATATTCTTTACTAGTCTTTCTAAGTTGTGCTTTACTCCATTTTTTACACTTGTCTGGATATAGGTGTATCCAGACCCTGTACGGATTGTTGCTATTGGTCGGAGTGTGGGAGATCTACTTGCTGATCCAGAAAATGAAACTTGGCTGTCAATATCTGCTGAGCTTTGTGGTGGTATATATCTTTGATAATCTACTTGCGGCACCCCATCCCCATTCATGGAGTATTGGAATTCTAGCAAAAAAATCTCTATGGATTTGCAGGGACACACATTGCAAATACACGCGATGCCAAAGCATTTGCTCTTATTTCTGAAGAGGGAGTTGCAAAGGGAATTCGTAGAATTACTGCTGTCACAACATATCGTGCTTTTGAGGCCATGGAGCTGGCATCCTCCCTTGCTAAGAAAATAGAGGAAGCATCTACTACTGAAGATGGCTTACTTGAAGAGGTTAGTGTTGTTTTTCGTCCTTTCTCACGGCCTATAAGATCTAAATATGGGGTTTTAGCGCATTGGACTATAAAGGAGTATCGATTACTCCCACTTTCCTGGATTAAGGTTCCCGGATTGACTGGGCACAGAGATAAAGGAAAGTTTAAAATTTTAACAATTTTCCAGAAATGCTCATGAAATACTCGTACAGATTGCTCCAATTGTTGACCCATATCTTCTTATTTTCCAGAAACACGCCATACCATGTGCCCTAGTACTCCAATCACATTTATATGGACTGATTAAGTTTTAAGATTGATGGCCACAGTCAACCCCATACAGACCAAGTACTCTTCATCATCAAGAACCGGATTCACGTAGGACTCAGATGAGTATGAAAACTCACTTTAAGGAACAATGGACATGTTTCACTGTGCCAACACGGATGGGGATTTGGGGGAAAAACATCTTCAGAAGAGTCAGGAAAAGGAAATTATGAATAGGCCATAGGTCAAATTCATAGGCGAAGAATCCCATTTCAGATCCATCTGTGATAAATATCAGATATTCAGATCCATATGTGAGCAACTTTGTGCAGAGCTGGGGTATGGGCAATTTCAGATAAGTATTCGTCAACATCGTTTCCATCAAAAGAGAAGGACACCGTTTCAGATAATAGGCAAAGAAGACGAGCAGAGAACGGCTAGGTTTCCAGTGCAGAGATTGAGTAGGGGTGTAATATAGTGGGATCTTGGAATGCGTAATAACAGGGAACAGAGGGCAAATTCATCCTTTCATTTAGAAATGTTTTTTTAGTAGAAATGAGAGCTTTATTTTTGGGACGGATCCCAAAATGAAAAACAAGAACCTTTTTATTGGGGGCAGAGGGAGTAGTTCAAGTCCAGATTAGGATCTTTTTTTATTTGCCTTCTGTGCTGCAAAGTATCTACTATGTGATCATTTGTCCTTTGATTTTAGCTTTACCTATTCCACAACAGCAAGTTCTTTTTTGTACTTTTTGATGAAGATGTGCCTTGATACCTGATCATGCAGTTTGCCTATGTGATCATTTGTCCTTTGATTTTAGCTTCTTTACCTATTCCGCAACAGCAATTTTTTTTTGTACTTGATGAAGATGTGCCTTGATACCCGATCATGTATTTTGCCACCATTTCCCTATGTCACTAATGCCACTCTCCTTGTTGCAGAAAGTCATTGCATTAAATGCTTCAATGGACAGAGCACACATTCCAGCTGTCAAGAAAGATGAGCTAAGGCGCAAACTTTCAAAGCTTCAGGTATTTTCTTCTTATGCTATCTCTTCGTCTCATTTTGCATGTTTAGCTACCTACTATTTTGTGGTCAAACCAACTTTTTTTTTCTTCATCAATTTGATTTGCAATTTTAATGACTTTTTTAAAATTAGTTTTGCTGATTTAGGTGGATGCTTGATTTATATGGGAAACTTGACTGAAGCTATTTATTTTTTTTTGTAATGTTTAATGTAATGTTAAACATTTATGTATTTTCAAACTACACTAAAGGCCCCGTTCTTTTGTATTGGAAAAATTAACTTCCAATTTCTTCCAACTCTTTCCAATTAACATATTGAAAAAATGCAGTTTGTCTGAATATATAAATGTTACTGCTTATTTACTAATACTAAATATATTATACACATGCGTAAATTGTATGTTTCACTCTTTCATTGGTGCACGAGCCGGATACAAAATAGGGTGGATGGTGAATTTCTTGATTGTTGGTAATGAATGGAATTGAATCATTGTAAAGAAAAGAGCAAAGGACTAAACAAAAATGTTTATGTCTTCATGTTAGACCCGAGTTGTTCAAGCGAAGAAAAGGATCGCTGCAGAGAATTCGCGCCAGGCTGTTACAGCTGCTTCAGAAAAGGCAGAAGCAGCTGTTTCAGGTGGTAATGCGTACTGTATCTTGCGTCTTGGTGTGGGTCTGGATACTGCTGCAGTTCGTGATGCTGTTGTTGAAGTCATGGAGCAGAAGGTTTGCTACACTCCTTCCCCATTTCACTATAGCAAGTGAGCCAAAAATGCTCCTTAATAAACACGTGTTTTGCATGTCTGACATTTATTCCTTCTATACCCTGATGCCACTGCGATCAGGGGATTGCTGTTCTGATTTTTAGCACAGATGAAGCAGCAAACAAGGTTTTAGTATGCGCTGGGGTACCTGAGAAAAGTGACAAGTGCAAGCAATTGAGTGTCAAAGAGTGGCTGAGTGTCGCACTGAAGCCCTTGGGCGGTAAAGGTGGAGGAGGAAAAGGTGGCCTTGCTCAAGGACAGGTGATTTCTTTAATCACAAATGGCTTTCTTTATTTGTGGGATGTTCTTGTTAACTCCTCATTCTTCTCTTTTCTATTTGTGTTATATATACGTGTAAAATTGAAAATATGGTTAACAAATACCCTCTCTCACCCAAGGGCAGTGTATGCCATTAAAGTTTTCATTTGGCTCAAAAGAATTGGAGGGGGAGTGGAGCCAAACCCCCCCCTCCCTTTCCCCTGAATACCCTCAAACCAAAACACTCCCTGTCCAACAAACCAAACAAAGTAAACATTAAATCCTCCTTCCCGTTCTTTCGTTTCCTTCTCTTCCAGAGTTGAACACGAAGTACATAAATGTGATAATAAGAATACGTATCCAGCGAAATGGAGTTCAGCAATTGGTATAGATTCTTGTCAGTTGACACTTGGATAAATAAGTCTATGAAGCTTTCCCCTTCCCCCAGATTATTAGCATCATTGCTTTGATTGCAATATTTTATGAAAATAGATTTTAATGAGACATTTTGTGTGATTTTTTATGTATCACCTTTCTCCATACCTTTCCAGGCATCTGACTTGACGCATGTAGACGAGGCAATGGATGTGGCTGCATCATTCGCATCTATGAAGTTGAGTTGAATAGACTGGTGTTAGATTGTTCGTTCTCTTCATAAAATGAAGAGAACAATATTTTATTAATTCCACTATTACTTCCTAAAGCTTTACACAAAATATCTACAGAAACTTTCTTTAGTGTTAGTGTTTTATTTATCCGTGCATATTGTGGAGTATGCATGAATATTGAAACACATTATAAGGTTTTTTTATATTAGTAGTTAGTCAATTGTGGTCATATTGTTCGGGGGATCAAATGAGGTATTTACTCAAATATGGTACGAGGTTCAAATGAGAATGGTGCACATTGAAAGAAATGAGAGTGCATACCATCTATTAGATTTAAAATTTAAGGCTATTAAAATTCTATCTAAAAAAATGAAAAAATTGCAGTTGTAATTGTGTAAATAAATCAAACTTTTCTGTTAGCAACGAAGATGCACTACTACAAATGCAAAATGCATTTTGGTGGTCCCAAAATGTCCCATTCTCGTAGTAAGGTATTACCCTCACCTATAATATACATCGGTAGATTTTGATTTTGGTAATAATGAGATCTTATGAAACTTATAAGAATGCAAGTAGTGCTTTAGAAAGTGAGATCTAAGGTTAAAAAACTTGAAAAATTAAAAAAATAGAAAATTTTGGTGATAATTTTTTTTAAAAATAGAAAATGACTCTCCTTTGTAAAATGCAACATGGTGAAATAAAATTGTACTATTTTCATTTCTTATACCAAGGTCCATCTTCAAAGGAATTGACCCTTACATATGAGTTAATTCAGATGAAATTGATTCTTATTGCAACAAATGAGAATGATGCACTTTTGGTCAGTTGTATTCCTTTTACACTTGGTAAAAGAATTGATACACACACACACAGGGGCCGATTCCTGTGAGAATGGACCTTGATGAAAGAAATAAGAATAAAGTAAAAGCACACGATTTGATCCATCAGACGGCTGGTTTTTATTTACAAGATGGGAGTACTGATTTTGGTAAATAAGGTTAGTAATAAATGCAATGGGACAATTTAGGAAAATAATAGTTTGAAGGGCGAATTGGTCTTTACTCACTAAGCATAAAAATGCAGAGTCCAGATACGCATGCGGCATGCCTTGTTTAATTTTTTGATTGCTTACCAAATATGAAATTGATTATGTTTAGTTACTCCGTAATTAGTGGAAATTGAATAAATTTTTCTCACATCATACTTTTTTATCTACATGCATCATTCTAATATATAGCTGCAATACATTTTTTAAATTGTGCAAACACTGTGATGGCTGATATATAATTTTTTTATTAGTTACGTGATGAAAGTTTGAAAACATGTTATATTAAAAGTAAGTGTACCAAAAAAAATTTAAAAATAGTTTGCATATGCGGGATGCGACCCACATTCGTAGTACATATCGCTATATCATTTGAGTTAATAGGCAACTTTTTTTTTCAAAAGGCTCTCCTTTAGCACTTGGACCTATTAAAAAATGCATTTTAACCTTAAAAATTTTGCATTATTTGACATTTTTTGAACCCATTTTATACGCATCATCGTTTGCATAAAACTTAATGTCTAATATATACAGGTGCACCATATTTGCAAGGAAAAATTCACCCTTAGATGCATTAATAACTTTGATTATGTGAATGCAGAGTAACAAAATGCATAATCTTTTACCTTGATTATGAGAATGCATTCCTTTTTCATGAAAATGCATTATCGTGATTCTAATAATGCACAATGTATGAGAAAAATGCAAACAAAAAGTAAAAACAAGGAAGAAAATAAACACAGCAATTACACCCCTAATGAACACGAAAATGTCCAACAACGTCATCACTCATCATACAAATTTGAAAATATAGTTTGCCTATGCAGGATTCGAACCCACATCAATAGTACATACCGCTCTACCATTTGAGCTAATAGCCAATTTTTTTCAAAAAGACTATTCTCTAGCACTTCGACCTATTAAAAAATGCATTTTAATCTTTTAAAATTTGCATCATTCAATGTTTTTCTAACCCATTTTCAGATGTATCCCAAAACATTTTATATGCATCACCGTTTGCAGAAAATTCACTATCTAAAATAAATAAGTCCATCAGATTTGTGCAAGGATAAATTCATGCTCAGATGCATTAACTTTGACTATGAAAATGCACACTTATAGAATTCATTATTCTTTACTGTGATTATGAGAATGCACACTAAGAGAATGCATTACCATGACTCTCATAATGCATAATATATCATAAAAAAATGCAAACAAAAAGTCAAAACAACAAAACAAATAAATCAATGTTTACCCCTAATGAACACGAAATTGTCTACAAACATTATCACTCATCATATACAAACTGCATATTTGGAGCCTCTCCACAAACACAAGTTATTCGCATCCAAATTTTGAAAGTGTAGGTGGATCTAACAAAAAAATAACAATACGATACATATAAAATACTAGCATAATAGAAACAACACTGCTTTAATTAAACACCAGACCCTAATAGAAAGTATAATGCAAAATTTTTACCGCACAACCTGCTTAGTCATCTCCTTCGAACAGATTTCAGGAAAAAGTGGTGGAGAACGACGTGCAAATAGAAAGTATAATGCAAAATTAAAAACAAGGATTTCATATCTAAAATGTAAAAGGAAATGTAAATCTTGATTTAGGGATTGTGTAACAAGAAACCCAAATGGAGAGAGAGAGAGGTGATCGGACAGATTTTTAGGAGTATGGATGGAAATAGATAAGAAAATACATATGTGCCCTTATGTTATGCGGATCACAAGGCATCCATCCAACGTCTCAAAATCATTCTTATTTCTTTCATAAGATCCCATTCTCACCAGAATATATATATATATATATATATATATATATATATATATATATATATATATATATATATATATATATATATGGATTGACTCCAGTAAGATGACATGCTTTGGTCAGATGACGCAAAGCTCACCACACTATACACTACAAAACTCACCAATGGACAATGTAAAACTCACCTTGAAATAAAGCAAAGCTCACCACTTTGAACCCCAAAACTCACCTTTTTTTTTAAATTTTAAAAATTAAAAAATTAATTAAAAATAAAATAACAGCACTGGTCAACCACCGGTCAACGGCAGCAGAGCAGCAGCGGCGACCTGCGACGCTCGGCGACGGCGGCGACCAGCGGCGGTCAACAGTCAAAGTCCAGTCAGCACCCCTTCTTTTGATTTTACTTTTTGAAAAAAATTCAAAGTATTGAAAAAATATGGTGAGCTTTGTAGTTGTCTTTGGTAAGTGTATCAGTGGCCAGTGGTGAGCTTTGTGTCATCTGACCGAAGCATGTCATCTCACAGTAAGATGTCATCTCACTGGAGTCAATCCCATATATATATATATATATATATATATATATATATATATATATATATATATATATATATATATATATATATATATATATATATATATATATATATATATATATATATATATATATATATATATATATATATATATATATATATATATATATATATATATATATATATATATATATATATATATATATATATATATATATATATATATTATATATATATATATATATATATATATATATATATATATATATATATATATATATATATATATATATATATATATATATATATATATATATATATATATAATATATATATATATATATATATATATATATATATATATATATATATATATATATATATATATATATATATAGAGGATGAAATGAGAATGTTCTATCAAAGAAATAAGAATGTTTATAGTCCATTGGATTTGAAATGCTAAGGTTAAATTTTTCTAGAATTTCTACCATTGCAAAAATGCATCATGACAAATTAAAAAGAAATTATTCTCATTTCTCACGTTAATGGTCATTCTCAATTTCTCAACATACTAGCCCCCATATATGTTGCGGTTGAAGTGAAAATGTTCTGTACTACGAGAATTTTATTATATCAAATAAACAATGATTTGACATTTTTATATTTTATTATATCCAACAGTCAATGTAGTTATGCAGGAAAAGAAATGTGATTTGGCTTTGCCGTGTTTGGTAAATGTATTTTAACACTAGAGTTTGACACCAAATTTAACACCACGGGCGAATAATGACAATCTGTGCGGCTAAATAATAACTGTCTATACAGTATACATGTAAGACTTTGTGTTAAACTTTGTATGACTGTAGCATGATCCATAGTGTTTATAAACACTACAGCAATATGAAAGATGGAGTACCCCCTGTCTGAGCCCTGAGGGCTCAGATTACCTCATTAAATATGAACCAACCGTTCAGAACACATACATGCAAAAATGAAACCTATAGACAGTATCATAATGAAAAAAATATTTAACAATCCCTAGCCCAATTCTCATCTATCTAATCTAAGAAATTTCTAATGATGTGGAAGCCCTCTAACAGCATTTGAATATCTGTCAAGCTTGGAATAAAAAGCCTCTTCCCCTAGCCAGATTTTGCCCAGTCAGTTGGTTTTCGGTTTTATACCTTCTGGCACACAAGTAGACCAAAAAAGCGGAACAAGCGTTGAAGCTGCTTGTACTGTTAGACCAGATGGAAAACCAGAGAAGTCATCCCCAGTAACCATGACAAATGAAGCTAAGGCAACCCCAAGATACCCACTTACTATGAGTGCAAGTGCCACAGCAGACATGAGAAATGCCATCACAGACCCTTCGCACCCCGGTGGGCAAAGTTGTGCCATTAAAATGCTGAAGGGGAGAATCTTGAAAAAACACATTATCTCCAAAACACCAGAAATAATCACAACGTACAAAGAGTCTGGGATACCTATTGTCTGATATAAACCTTTCACAAACAAGATGTCAGAGAACATGAGAGCAGCCATGGCCACCTGAATTGCAGATATTAGTTTCCTTGGTGAGACTGACTTGAGGTGTTTGTTATAGATGATACCCCAAAAGAGCATCGCGATCTGTCCAAAGACTTTAGAAAAACCTAGTATTGATGTTTCAATGTTTAAATGTTGTGTTTGATAGTAGAACATGGTTCCTGTTAGTGCAGGAACTGCTGCAAAAGATGATGCAAACCAGAGTATGGAGTAAGAAATCTCTGGTTCCTGCAGCGCAACCATGAGATCTGAGAGTTGCTTTTTGAACCCTTGATTATTAGATGCTATGCTTTTTGGAAGGTCCAGAGACCTCTCTTTAATGACAACCGTTACCAGAAACTGGAGTAAGAGCAGAGAAGCAAACAGGAGGAACATTGCTTGAGTTGAGAGTCTGTTTAAGGTGATCCCAACTAAAAGATTTCCAAGAACACCACCAAGGGAAGATGCCATCCAGACAAAAGATGGAAGCTCACCTCCGGATGAAGGGCTGTACTGTTTTCCTATCTCTGCAACGAGGGCATCATTGGCAACCTCAACTATAGAAGCACCCAAGTTTCCAAGAAGCAGATATACAGTGATGGTAGAGAATGAGATAGTAGAGTATGATAGAAGTGCAAGAACAATCCATGACAAAGCTTGCAAAAGAGCTGCATAAAAACCATAAATCCATAAAAAGCTTAGTATGTGCCAAAAAAAAATCTGTTGCATTATTAACCAAGAACTCCAAGAAGAGAGTGTGAGCTTGTAAAGGTCATCAAGGTGCGCTTCAATAGCCTCTAGTCCAACAATTGCAGGTATTATATCAGATGGATCGTGGTCAGCCCCAAGAAAGATCCAGTACACTCATAGGCAATTTGTTTATCCTAATTATGCAATTTAAGAAAATAAAAACACGATTCTAGATAGTCGTGTTTGATAAATGCTTTTTTCCAATAAAACAATTAAACATGTAGAACAATAACAGAAAAAAACGGAAAAACCAGATTCTGGATGCAACCTGTAGTGAATTTATCAACAACCATCCTCACAACTGAAATAAAAGAAAAACGTAGTGAGAGCTAACCTCCAAAAGCAATGTAAGGAATGCGGTGCTGGCCGTAGATGTAAACGGAATCAGAGAGGATACCATAGAAGGGCTTGGCAACCATGGGAAGATTAGCAGAGCTTTGAAGGATCTGAAGGGTGGATGGGTCGACACGGAGGCCATCCTTGAGGAAGAAATTGACAGCCATCCATGGAAAACACCTGAACCCCTGCACCCAGAACCCTAACCCTAACAACACCTTCCTCATCGTGTCACTTCTAACTCTTCCCCTCTTCCCATTTCCACAGCCATTGTTACTCCTCCTTAGATCGTCATCGCGTTCACTCCTCCTCCTCCTCCGCCTCCCTCCTCTCCTATCGTCAGCTTTGGAGGGCGCCATTCCACCGGCGTCCGGTCAAATCACGGCGGCTTCGAGATTGCGGTTAAGCGGAGATCCCAATGGAAAGCAACTACGGCTGAGGCACCTAAGAATGGATTAGCATCTGGTTTTCTGGATTCGTAGACGGATTTGGAGAAGGTTTGTGGGCAGCAAAAGAAAGCGGGGGGACGTGTGATTGCTGGGGATGGGTTTGGGTATGTCCTGTGCTACGCAACTCTTCCTACATGTAAGGATTTCTTCACACTTCAGAAAACGGAAATAAAAGAACCATGGCCACCAAGACTACCAAGACCACCCCAATTGTATCCCAAAAGGATGCACCTTTATTTGTTAGTTCAACATAAAAACTTTGCACTGAAATGTTGTCATTGTAAAACGCTATACTAGCACAAAATATTGGTGCATGCCTTCAGAGTATAAAGTGAAATATAATTTTTGGTGTACAAATATCCAAGAACTATCCAATGTCATTGTTGTTTGTTTTGATCAAAATACTTTGGAAAAAATTTGCTCTAGAGTATGTGTATACAAAGTAGACATAGATAATTGTTGTTTATGGGTATGGACATTACTTGAGAGTAGGCATGGACACTGTCCCTGTCTCGTCACTCCGATACCCTAAGGAGTGGTATCTGGCGTCTGATCGTAAGGTCTCGGTCAGATTCCCAAAGATTTATGGTCAGATTTTGGTACTCAAATTAGTATATTATTATTAAATTAAATTAATTTTACATTATAAGTTATTTGTATTTGGGAAAAAATTAAAATGTGAACTCGAGTAGTAAAATTATTAAATTAATCAATTCAAGACTCAAGTGTTGTTTACACGTTAGTACTTTATACATTACAATTTGTCGAATAAAGAAAGCAAAAATTTCAAATTTGACTACAATGGAATTGTTCTTCGAAATTTCCGCTACTCTCCGTAGTTGTAGCTTCCATGAAGTGTTATTGGTCCATGTCGTAATCAATTTTTGACATTCGACGTCGGCTAATAACCAATCTCGAAGACAAACTGTCTCGAGTGATTAAGCACTTAGTTAGGCATGTTAGTTGGTCAATGTGCAAGTTTCTACCCGTATTAATTCTTACTCCACAGTAATTGTTAAAACTAACATCAATATGACTTGTTTAAAAAACATGGACATGACAGAGAACATGTGCTATTGAGATTTTCTCCATTGAAGCACGTCGAACTCTACCTCTCCTACATGATCATAAAGAATTATTGGATACAAAAATGCTCACTGACCGAGCTTTGAGTTGAGGTGGTAGAAACCAACTTCTTTTTTAAAGTATATTACAGTCTTGAGAATATTGTCTCCCTTGGATGAAGTAACAGCATGGTTGGCGGCCAAGGAGGTGCAGCGGCTGACTGGGAGGTTGGCGGCCATGAACAGATTTTTGTCCAAACTTGCAGAAAAAGCTCATCCCTTTTTCACCGTAATCAAGAAGAAGGCAACACTCGAATGGACACAGAAGTGCCAAAAAGCATTTGAGAAGTTGAAGAAATACCTGGCCAATCCCCCCCGTGTTGTCCAAACCAGAGTCAGGTGACACTTTGATTTTGTACTTAGCCATTTCAGACTCCGCAGTGAGCACAATAATCATACGAGAAGAGGATTGTGTACAACGCCCGGTTTACTATGTTAGTAAGACATTGAGGGATGCAGAGTTGCAATACTGACGAAAGAGTTTTAGCGGTAGTAAATTTTAGTCTAAAAGAGTTCCATTTTTTCCCGTGTCGTATTAATGTGGATTGGTGTAAAAATAATTTTTTTATTAAAATATAGTTAGGCAAGATTTTACACATCGGTGTTGAGAGCCTTCTAAATTTGAAAGGTTTTTGTGATTGAAATTGAAAATGAGTTGGGAAAAATAATGATATGATATGTTTGACAAAAAGGGAATTTGAATTGATTTCAGGTAGTAGGAATTTTTCATATATTTTAACTAGTTGGATTATTAAATTAACTAATTAATAAAGGCCCAACGCTAGAAGGGGGGGGGGATAGTGTTTAAAACAAAATCGCGGGAATTTAAAAGCGAGGACGATAAAGTAAAGAGCGTAAGGAAAGAGCACACCGAATTTTATCATGGTTCACCACAACGTTTGGCTAATCCAGCCTCCTAAGAGACTCTCTCGAGCTACACTAACTTCGTTAAGGTGCTCAACAAACCGATACAACTTGAGAACTTGAGTCACACGAGCCTCAACGCATTTGCTCGGAGATACCGCACTCCAAGACTTCACACGAAGGAACAAAAACTTTCTTCGAATTACAACAAGGGAACAACCTCCCTTCAAGTGTGTAAAAATACTTAAACACTCAGGAATAAAACTCTCACAAAGAGTAGATATGAGTGAACTAGTAAACGCTCAAGAACATGACAATTTTTTCAAAAATTGGCTCTCAAATAGCTAAGAAATATGAAGAATGATTATGCAATGAAAGAGTATTGAAATGTTGAAGAATTGTGTGTAAAACGAGAGGATTTGGGTGCCATTTTATAGCCCAAAATTGGGTGTAACCGTTGCAAGAACTCCCAACAGGATGAAGACAAATTTTTCAGAATCACAGAGTGATAGTCGATTGTCAAAGCATGATATTTGAGTATAAAAAGATTCTGTGTCCAAAAAATTAAAATTATATCTGTTGGTGGGCAACGGTAACAGTGATAGTCGATTGTCCAGTTCTGTCACTTGACTATCAAGCCTCTCTGAAAATTCTGGTTTTGTAGAAAAACACAGATAATCGAGTGACAATGAGTGTCAATCGATTATTGGCTGGTTCTGAACTTATTGATCAGAAACTGCAGCAGCCAACAATCGATTGTTGCAACATGACAATCGAGTATCAACTGGTCAAAACCATCCCTGCGAAAACTTAACTCGAAAAATCGAGGTCCAAAAACGAAGTGTTTCCCAAGGGTAAAAACCACGGTTGAAAACATTGTATATGGTATAAATAGTGAAACCAAGACTTGTTTGATAAAAACTAAGTCTTCGAGGTCGATTTTCACGTGTTAGACCGATTGACCAAAATACAAAAGTGGTTTTTATAAAATAATTGTTTGGGAACCCTTTAAATTTGCCCAGAAGTAAAAACGAGGTTTAAAATATTTAAAACCACTAAGTTGGTTCGGACGCCAAAAACTGAACGCCGAGCGCTGAATGCCAGACGCCGAATGCCGAGCAGCGACCGATGTGGTTTTGGTTTAGGCAAGGACCAGGGATTTTGAACCATTAAAAAAACTTTATTAAAATGTTTATTTTGATGCATAAAAATGTTTTATGATTTTGTAAAATTATTTTGACTCTTTGAGAACCGAGACTTGAATTGATTGTCGGTTTTAATCACAATAAGACCGACTCGACTAAGTCTTCAATTCTTGATCTTGTCCTTGAGTCTCTTGGTCTTGTTTCATGCCTTTCTTCACGCCTTGAGTTGTTCAACGAAACTCTTCATATCCACGGCGGTTTGGCAATTATCAAAACTTGTCAGAAATGAACACTACTTTAGTTTATCGCAATATAAAGTGTGTTCCAACAATTTACCCTTTTTGATAATGACAAACAGGAGGGGGATATGCATGGGGTTTTGATCTTTTTGAAAAAATTCCCCTTTAATAAAAATTCGCTCTTAATATATGCATATCCCTTATCTTCCCCCTTTTGACACTAACAAAAAGATTTAAAACCATAAAGATTTTATTTATTAAATAAGGGAAAAGCGGAGTACATAACGGAAACATTAAAGACAAAATGACATAATATAGGAAGAGAAAGAGAGAAAAGAGCTAAGGCTCTAGAACTCCGCGGAAGAATCATCAAGGAGTTTGCTTTCGTCAACTTCTTCATTGTCATCCTCTTCTTCTTCTTCTTCTTCTTCTTCTTCTTCTTCTTCGGTTTCCTCCTCTTCTTCTTCATCTTTTTCGTTCTCCTCTTCTTCCTCATCGACATCTTCAACGTCATTTGCCCCACTTGGTTCACCCCCGAAGTTTGAGGGAGGAACGTACGGGACCATTTGAGCGTATGGGTAGTTGACAAAGTCAAAATACCCGTGAAGCTCATGGCTCAATGTGTTGACATTTTGGGTTGTTTGTGTGACGTTGGTGTCAATCCAAGAGAGATTGTCGGTTAGAGCGGCCATTTGCTCGGATAGAGATGGAGCGTTTGAAGAAGCTGCCCTTGGTTGACGGCATGGACGAGGCTACGGGAACGGAGATTCATCGTTTCCCGAGTGGAAGGAAGATTCATCAATCTCCCAATACTTCGTCCCTTTTTGCTTCGGCCCAAAGTCGGTCTTGATGTGGTACTCATCAAGAATCGCCATGATGAGGAGGGCGTAGGGAAGCGGCCGGTTGTCGGAGGTAGCGCTAAACATGTGAGTCATCACAAATTTACACCCATTTATGTTGGCATTGTGAATCATCGCATGAAGCGTTTTGGTGTCCTCTTGGGAGAGAGAGGTGTGGTTGAATTTCCTTGCCTTGAGAATCCGTGTCAATACATAAAAAATGAATCGAAACACGGGATTCATGGGAGTGATTGTGGGACGGCGCTGTTGAGGAGTGGGGATGAAGTTTTGGATGCCAACTTCCTCCAACAGTGCAGCTTCATTGAACCGTGCCCCTTCCTCTCCAATCTAGCTAGAGGCTGAGATCTTCTCCTTCACGACGAAGCCCAGTGAGGATTTGAACGTTCTCCTCATTCAAGTAGATGTCCACCTCGTTGACGTTTGAAATCAATGCTCTGTCCTCATCCTTTTTCAAATTCGATTAAAAAGCTCGAACAACAAAGGGTTGAAAGTGATCCTTTTTTATATAGAGGAGGTCGAGGAAGTTTCCCCGAGAGAGAATGTTCCTTGCCTCTCGAGGAATGGACTCGTGAATGAAGCGGTACTAGAGAACCGGGGAGGAAGAATTTCCCGATGCTCGAACTTCTCTAAGAATCTAGTCGCCTCTGCGCGGTCGTTGAACCAAAGGAACGACCCGTCACGATACTTGTGCGTCGCTGGTGGTGGAGGAGCCAAGGAGGATGCAACGTTCTTTCCAGTGCGGGATCTTTTTCTTTGTCCGCCTGCCATTTATTTGAACAAGAGAGACAGAGAAAAACACGAAATTTGCAGAAAATTTGCAAAAGTTTGAAGAACAATTGCAAGAAATTGAGGAAAAGGATGAAAGATGGAAGATGATAAATATATTGAGAAAAAGTTATTTGAGTGAGTAGAAAATGAATAGAGATCACCAATATATAGTGGAGGAGGCTAAAGATCCGTTGGGAAAGTCAAAAAGTGTGTTTAATGCACTTCAAACGACTATAAAATGGTCAGAATTTTGAAAATCTACCGTTGTCAATCGATTGTCACATGGTGTCAATCGATTATCGATTTCCTCTAGAACCTGCAAGCCTTGTTAGTCGATGATTAGCAGGCTTTTGAAAGTCGACTGACACAAGTTTGTTCCTGAAGTCTGAAAAGTCCAGAGACCCTTGTTATTCGAGTATCCATAAGTTGACACTCGATTGTTGAGCTATTCAGCAGATTTTCCCCTAACTTCCGCGGGGTGTGATAATCGAGTATCACAAGTGTGATAGTCGACTGACACTTTGTCCTGAAGTCAGCTATTGACTTTTCTTGTTCCCCCTGACTTTGACACCTGAAATTTAAGTCTAAAAGAGACCTGCAAAAAGAGTTAAAAACATCTTTGACGTTCAAGTTAGTAATGATCAAAAAAATATTTAATGCACAAATTAGATCATCATGGAGTCAAGAATTCCGAGTTCACTTCAAATGCGGAAGAACGACTCTCTCTCTAAAGGTTTTGCGAAAATGTTGGCTAATTGGTTGTGTGTTTCAACGAACTCAATTTCGACATCACCTTTGAGAACATGATCTCTAATGAAATGATGGCTAATGTCAATATGTTTCATCCTTGAGTGAAGAACGGGGTTCTTCATCAAGCTTATGGCGCTAGTGTTATCACATCGAAAAGAAACGTGATCGATACTAAGGCCATAGACCACTAGTTGTTGCTTCATCCAAAGGATTTGAGCACAACATCTTCCGGCGGCAACGTATTCCGCTTCGATTGTGGATAACGCAACACTAACTTGCTTCTTACTAAACCATGAAACTAACAAACTACCAAGCAAGTGACACGTCCCACTCGTGCTTTTACGGTCTAATCTACAACCGGCAAAGTCCGAGTTGGAATAGCCAAAAAGAAGACAACGAGACCCTTTCGGGTACCAAAGTCCAACGTTCATTGTTCCAACAAGATATTTCAGTATCCGTTTCACCACCGTCAAGTGCGATTCTTTCGGACAAGATTGATACCTTGCACATTAACAAATGCTAAACATGATATCGGATCTACTAGCGGTAAGATAAAGAAGGGATCCGATCATACCATGATACTTCTTTACATCTACTTCCTTACCCTTTTCATCTTTGTCCAAGTGTTCAAAGGTGCTCATCGAGGTAGCCATTGTTGAAACACGGGTTTATCGCTTTATCGTATTAAAGCCATGTTCGTTTTCATGACAGATTTTGATAATGCCAAATCGCCATGAGCAAGACAAATTGAATATACAAGGCGAAAAAAGAAGATGAGAAGAATGCAAGAGAAAAAGAGCTAAAATAGAACAAGAACGAAGACCGTAGTCTTTAGTGTCGTTGAGTCGGTCACAATGTGATCAAGACCGACCCAAGCTTTGCACTTTGGCTCTTTAGGCTATAACTTTTTTTATTGCATTTCACATATCATCAAAATGATTTTAAAACATGTTTAAACATATTAAGAACACTTGGCGTTCGCCCAAACCAAAAACCAAGCCATCCGGCGTTCGGCTTTCAGTTTTTAGAAACCGGCGTTCGACATTCGGTTATCGGCGTTGGTTTTTGGCGTCCGAACCAACCAAGTGGTTTTCAACATTTTAGGATTGGTTTGTACTTCTGGGCACATTTAAATACTTCTCTAACAAAAACGCTTCAAAAACCACCGTTTGTTTTTGGTCGTTTGGTAAAAACCACGTGAAACGGCATAAACTTGGCTAGCTATGGTTTTTACCTTAATGAAGTGGTTTTTAAGTTTTTATACTTGTTTTCTACATAAAATACATTATATAAGAGTTTCCAACACTTGGTTTTTATTTTGGAGAACTTCATTTTTTCGGTCGGGTTTTAGCATCGGTCGACTAGGCCATGGTTCAGGCAAAAACCATAGGTTTTTGAATAGCCATCAACCCAACGATGGGAGGTATTACCCATCGATGGGTAAGTGGTACTTCAGGTCAATTGGATTCCAGAACCATGCCACACAGCGATAGGGAGTTCCACCCATCGCTGTACAAGCCTTGGTTGAATATTAAAACAAGACAGAATGCCCTTACCCAGCGATGGGGACTTGGACACATCGCTGGGTACCCAGTGATGGGAGGGCATACCCATCGCGGGTTAGGCATGACCGTTATAAGGCATTTAAGAATGATTCTTTCCTTGTTTGAAAGTCAACCTCCCACCCAGCGATGGGAAGTGTTTACCCATCGATGGATAGGTGACCGTTGTCTTTAAAACTAAAGGAAAAATGGCTTACTAGCGGTGGGTAGTTCCATACATCGTTGGGTAAGCTGATTTCCTGCAGATCCACATTTTAATATCCATCCCACAAATCATGCTAATCACCCCTTAAATGTTTTGATCCGTTGGAACCTACTTTGCCACTATAAAAAGGGGTGTTTGGGTCTGCATTACATATCAGTTCACTTCACATTACACACATTATCATTGCATTCATATAACATTTTTTTCCATAGGTTTCTAGAGCCAAATTGTGTGAAATTTGAGTTGTTCTTGAGCATATATATTTTACTCAGTGTCCACCCTAAAAGAGAGTATTTGTTCTTGAGTGTTGTAGTGTTGTATGCACGTTAAGGGAAGCTTGTTTCCCTTGGTTGTACGAAGGAAAGGTATTTTCCTTCGGATTTAAGTCTTGGAGTGCGGTATCTCCGAGCAAGTGTCGTTGAGGCTCGTGGGACTCCAGTTCTCAGGTTGTAACGGTTTGTTAAGAACCCATAAGCTTAACGGAAGTAGTGTAACTCGAGAGAGTCTCTCGGGAGACTGGACTAGCCACACGTTGTGGGGAACCAGTATAAATCTTGGTGTGCTCCCTTTACGCTCTTTTTTCCGCTATTTACTTTATCCATGCGATTTTTATTCCACAAAAATTTATAAACATTCTCGTGCCTCACTATTCACCCCCCTCTAGTGAAGGGCACTTATTCTAACAGTCATTACCTTGGAGCCATCCATTTCAAATATTTTGAGAAGCTCCTTGCAATACTTTGATTGATAAATGAAAGTTCATTTGTCATTAAGTTTGAAAAATCCAATCATGGAGTTCTCCCATCATGGACATCTCAAATTCATTTGTCATTAAGTTTGAAAAATCCTTGCACAGAGATTCGTTAGTAGCACGGAATATAATGTCATCTACATAAACTTATACCAAGAGGATGTTATCGTTTTTACTCTTGATGAAAAGCGTGGTGTCAACCTTCTCCCTTTTGAACCCGTTGTCCAAAAGAAATTTGCTCAAACGTTCATACCAAGCATGAGGTGCTTGTTTGAGACTGTAGAGTGCTTTCTTTAGTTTGAAGACATAGTCCGGGCGCTAAAAATCCTTAAAGCCCAGGGGTTGATCAACATACACTTCTTCTTAAATAAAACCATTGAGGAAGGCACTCTTAACGTCCATTTGGTACAGTTTAAAATCCATAAATGAAGCAAAAAAAGTAATAAACGAATAGCTTCTAAACATGCTACTGGTGCATAAGTTTCTTCGAAATCAATGCCTTCTTCTTTATTGTAGCCTTTAGCTACGAGCCTAGCTTTTTTCTAGTGATTATCCCGTTTTCATCAAGTTTGTTACGGAACACCCATTTCGTACCAATTATGGTATGATCATCGGGTCTTGGCACCAATTCCCAAACATCATTTCGTTTGAATTGGTTAAGCTCCTCTAGAATTGCCAAGGTCCAATGTTCATCATTAATTGCTTCCAAAATGGTTGTAGGTTCAATTTGAGAAATGAAAGCCATATGACCTACGGTGTCCCTAAGAGAATTACGAGTACTTACCCTTCGGTTGATGTCACCGATTACCTTGTCAAGAGGATGGTCCTTTGACGAACTTGTCAAGAGGATGGTCCACGCAGTTGGCATTGGCGTCTCTTCCTCTCGTGGTTGTTCCTCGTCCATAGGTGGCTCTTCTTCTTCGTCTTGTTCTTCCTTTGAGCTACTTCCTTCTTCATAGATGTTCTCCAACGAATCTACAAGATCATCACAAGAAACCTTTCTCGCCAAGCGAGTATCACTTTCGGCAAAGACAACGTAAGGAGATTCCTCAACGATTAAGGCGCGTTTGTTGAAGACTCTATAAGCCTTACTACGCAAAGAGTAACCAAGAAAAATTCATTCATCCGACTTTGCATCGAATTTACCCAAGTTATCTTTTCCATTATTATGAACAAAACATTTGCAACCAAAGACTCGAAGATGGGAGAGGTTTGGCTTTCTTCCTTTGTATAGTTCATATGGGGTTTTCATGAGTATCAGTCTAATGACGGCTCGGTTTAACACGTAGCTCGCGGTACTCACGGCATTCGCCCAAAAATACTTAGGAATTTGCCTCATCGAGCATAGTTCTAGCGATTTCCTTGAGACATCGATTTTTACGTTCCACCACGCCATTTTGTTTTTGTGTACGTGGAGCGGAGAAGTTATGCTCGATGACAAGTTCGTCACAAAACTCGGTAAAGAGATCTCGTTCGAACTCTCTACCATGATCGCTTCGTATGGCTACGGTGGTTAAACCTTTTTCATTTTGAACCTTTTTTAGAAAAGTTTTGAAAACATGAAATGCCTCAGTTTTATGAGTTAGAAATAATGTCCATGTGAATCGAGAGTAGTCATCAATGATCATCACAAAGGCGAAATAGTTGCCACCAAATCTTTTTGTTCTTGATGATCCAAAGAGATCCATGTGCAAAAGTTGTAGGGGCCTTGTTGTAGACACTACATTTTTTGATTTAAATGAAGCCCTTACTTGCTTGCCCTTTTGACATGAATCACAATTGGTATCCTTTTCAAACTTGAGTTTTGGGAGACCAGCTCCTAGGTCTTGTCCAACTAATTTGTTCAAAAAGTTCATGTTAACATGAGCTACTCTACGATGCCATAGCCACATATCATCCTCCTTACTCATGAGAATTTGGCAATGTCGGAAAAGGATTCATCTAGGTTGACCATATAAATGTTATCGATTCTATCACCATGAAGAATCATCTTATTGTCACTAAGACGTTCCACCATACATGATTTTGAATCGAAAGTCACACGATTTCCCTTGTCACACAATTGACTTATGCTCAAGAGATTGTGCTTAAGACCCTTAACTAACAACACATTATCAATAGAGGAGGTTTCGTTTTTACCAAACAAACCAATGCCGATTTTTTTTCCTTTGCTATTGTCGCCAAAGACAACATTTCCTCCTTTAGTTGGTTTGATTTGTAAGAACTTGGATGCATTTTCGTTCGTGTGCTTGGAGCATCCGCTATCAAGGTACCAAAGTACGCTTGATGCCTTCAAGCACACCTACAAATCAATTTAAAAAGATTTAGGTACCCAATCCGTTTTGGGTCTTTGGGCGTTAGGTGCACGTTGGTAGTTTGATTGGTTTTGAGTGCAATGCCTATGCCTAGTGAAACAAACTAGGGCTATATGTCCTACCCTATTGCAATAATGGCAAATAACATTTGGATTATGCATTCTCCTAGGTTGATAATAGTTGCTAGGTTTTCTATATTGATTGATCCTGCTTTGAGAAAAGTTTTGTTTATGCACATTCAAAAAATTGTTTCTGGGTTCTCTAACATGACCATTGTTCATCCTAGTGTTCTTTCTAGGTGATCTAGTGTTCCTAGTTATTCTAGGTTGTCTATAATTGTTAGTTTTATTTTTTCTAAGTTGAGCCTTAGGTTGTTTAGGTGTTTGCTCAACTTTTTCCTTGTTATTTTTAGTTTCATTTTCAAACCCTAAGCCATGTTTAGAAAATTGCAAATTATCAAGAACATCATTGAGGTTTTTATGAGAAACACCAAACTTCCTCAAGGTTCCTTCAACTTTTGCAACTTGTTGTTTTAGTGATGTACAAGAGCTACACTTAGAATTTTCCGGTTTGTCGGCGCTTCTTTTTCCGAAAAACTTATTTTCTTCTTTAAGTTTTGCATTGTCTTTTGAAAGCTTATCAACCTCCTTCTCCATGGAAGTAAGTTGTGTCTTTAGTTCCTTGTTAATTTTAGAAGCGTTGACATATTAATCGTAAAGTTCATTGAAGGCTTCTTGTACATCATCAAAAGTGTAGGAATCTTTAGAAGTGGTACATACTGTTGAAACACGGGTTTATCACATTTTTGTACTAAAGTCGTGTTCGTTTTTATGACAGGTTTTGATAATGCCAAACCGTCGTGAACGAGACAAGTTGTTGAATATACAAGGCAAGAAATAAATATAAGAAGAAAGCAAGAGAACAAGAGATAAAAGAGACCAAGAACGAAGACCATAGTCTTTAGCATCGTTCAGTCGATCACAATGTGATCAACACCGATCCAAGCTTTGCACTTTGGCTCTTTAGGCTAAAACATTTTTTCATTGCATTTTACATATCATCAAAATTACTTTCAAACATGCTTAAGCATATTAAAAACACTTGGTGTTCGCCCAAACCATAAACCAAGCCATCCGGGGTTTCGGCTTTCGGAAACCGGCGTTCGGCATTCGGTTATCGGCGTTGGTTTTTGGAGTCCGAACCAACCAAGTGGTTTTCAAATTTTTATGATTGATTTTTACTTCTGGGCACATTTAAATAGTTTTCCATCAAAAACACTTCAAAAACCACCTTTCGTTTTTTGTCGTTTGATAAAAACCATGCGAAACGACATAAACTTGGCTAGTCGTGGTTTTTACTTAAATGAAGTGGTTTTCGAGTCTTTTTTTTGTGGGAATTGTTTTTTAATGCATTTAAATGGTTCTCCAATCAAAACATCATGAAAACCACCTTTCGGTTTTGTCTTTTGGTAAAAACCACCCGTGTACTGTGTTGACTTGGTCAACCGTGGTTTCTACCTTAATGACGTGGTTTTCAACTTACAAAGCTTGTTTTGACATCAAAATACATTAAATAAGTGTTCAAAATACTTAGTTTTTACTTTGGAGAACTTTACATTTTTCGGTCGGGTTTCAGTGCTAGTCAACTAGACCATGGTTCTAGACTAGCCATCTACCCAGTGATGGTAGATATCACCCATCCATGGGTGAGTGATCCCGGGATTCCAAAATCATGCCACCCAGCGATGGGAGATATTACCCATTGATGGGTAAGCAGCCTTCAACCCAACTGAATTCCAGAACCATGCCAAACAACAATGGGAAGCTCTACCCATCGCTGTGCAAGCCTTGGTCCAATATAATCACAAGGCAGAATTCCCTTACCCATCGATGCGAACCTTTACCCATCGATGGGGACCCAGCAATGGGAGGGCATACCCATCGCTAGTTAAGCATGACCGTTGTGAGTCATATAAGGCTGATTCTTTCCTTGTTTGAAAGTCAACCTCCCACCCTGCAATGGGAAGTGTTTACCCATCGATGGGTAGGTGACCATTGCCTTCAAAACTAAAGGAAAATTGGCTTACCAGCGATGGGTAAATCCATACATCGCTGGGAAAGCCAATATCATGCAGATCCACATTTTAATCAATCCCATAAATCATGCCAATCGCCTCTTTAATGCCTTGATCCGTTGGAGCCTATTTTGGCACTATAAAAATGGGTGTTTGGGTCTGCTTCACAAATCAATTGACTTCACATTATTCATATTATCATTACATTCAAACAACATCTTTTTCATAGCTTTCTAGAGCCAAATTGTGTGAAGTTTGAGTTGTTCTTGAGCGTATAGTTTACTCAACATCTACTCTTAAAGAGAGTCTTGTTCTTGAGTGTTTTTAGTGTTGTATACACGTTAAGGGAAGCTTGTTTCCCTTGGTTGTACGAAGGAAAGGTATTTTCCATTGGGTTGAAGTCTTAGAGTGCGGTATCTCCGAGCAAGTGTATTGAGGCTCGTGGGACTCGAGTTCTCAGGTTGTAACGATTTGTTAAGCACCCGTAAGCTTAACGGAAGTAGTGTAGCTCGAGAGAGTCTCTCGGGAGACTAGACAAGCCACACGTTGTGGTGAACCAGTATAAATTTTGGTGTGCTCCCTTTATGCTTTCTACGTATACGCTCTTTACTTTTCACGTTCTTAATTTTTTATTCTTGCAATTTCTACAATCAAACGCTATTCACCCCCTCTAGCATTGGTCACTTATTCTAACAATTGGTATCAGAGCCTAACTCGCGTCCAAACTTAACCGTTTGAGAGAAAAGCGATCATGGGTTCTTCTTCTAGAAATTTGTATGCAGGAATAGGTGAAGGGCAATTTATACATATTGGAAAGAACGAATGAGAATCTATATTCGTTCCACGAACTTCTAATTATGGTTGGTTACCAAAAATGGGGAAGTGGTGCCGATGAAAAAAGTCAGAGACAAGTTGATCCCCAAGACCGAAGATGAATTTGATGCCGAGGACATCAAAAAGGTCGAGAATTATGCAAAGGCAATAAACATGCTCTATTGTGCCGTAAATCCTGATGACAACCGCAAGATCTCTTGCTGCTCAACCGCCAAGGAGATGTGGGATAAACTTGAGGTGACGTACGAAGGAACAGACCAAGTACGTGAAGCCAAGATCGACTTCCTCACCCAAGAGTATGAGATGTTTAGGATGAAGGAGCACGAGAAGATCGACGACATGTTTGACTGATTTTCCAAGATAGTCAACGATCTTCATGCATTGAAGAAGACTTACACCGACAGGGATCTTGTGCGAAAGATCCTACGGAGCTTGACATCCGAATGGCGATCCAAGGCCGATGCCATCTATGAGTCAATCGGCACATCAAATGTCACCATCGACGGTTTAAGAGGTAATTTAAAAACTTATGAATCTACCATACTTAACCCGTCTTTGAATGACCAAAGGAAAGGCATAGCATTAAAAGCCGTCAAAGAGCCGACAATGAATGACTCAAGCGACGATGATGATGTCAAGCTTGTCATGAAGAAGTTTTGTAAACTTCTAAGGAAGAAAGAAAAAGTTGAGGATGGCCCTGTGTGCTATGGGTGTGGTGAAGTCGGGCACATCAAGAACAAATGCCCAAGAAGCAGAAGGAATGCCCATCACTTCAAAAAGAAAAGAGCATACATCTCTTGGGGTGGCGACTCTGGGGATGAGTCAAGCGAGCAAGAGGAAGACGAAGAGGCAAACCTTTGTCTCATAGCTCAAGAAGAAGAGGAGTCCGCCAACGACAAAAACCAAGAGGTATGTATTTCTTCTACCGGTTCTTATTCTCTTGAAGAAATGCAAGAAGCTCTCCAAGAGCTTTATGACGAGTTTGTTAGCGCTTCTAAAACAAACAAAGTTTTAAAGAAACGTTTTTCTAATCTTGAAACTGAACTTTGAAAACTTCAAAAGGAAAACGAAAAACTAAAAGAGGAAAATAAATTTTATGGTAAAAGAAGCGCCGACAAACCCGAGAGCTCTACGAAAAATTGTGACTCTTGCATAGCTTTGAAAGAACAAGTCACAAAACTTGAGAGCACGGTTAAGAAATTTAATACTCCGCACAAAGATCTTAATTTACTCCTTGACACTATGCACTTTTCTAAAGAAGGAATAGGTTTTAATAAAAACGAAGCTAAGGATAAAGAAAACGCTGAGCAAACACCTCGACAACCTCCTAATGCTCAACGTAAGAAAGCTAAAAATCAAGAAAATAGAAAACCTAGTCAACCTAAGCACACTAGGTAACCAAGACAACAATCTAGGAATGAAAATGTTCATATTAGACAACCTAAGAAAAACTATCAAAATGATTTTATGCACAAAAATAATTTTTCAAATAGACAAAATAATGCTAGGATACCTAGAAGAGAGAATTTTCAAAATACCCAAAAACCAATATTTTCTCAAAGTAGGATGAATATGGTTAGACCCCCTAGCTATTACCAACCTAGGCATTATTGCAATAGGGTAGGACATATAGCTCCTGTGTGTTTTACCAGACATAGGCATTTCACCTATAATGAAACACACAACATATTTGGTGCTAACGAAAAGAAATCCTCTAGAAAAGGATATTCGTATCATAAACAATCTCCACAGGATAATGCACAAAAGAAACCTTACTATTTCTTCTACTTTGACGAAAAGAAGAAAGTCCACATTCCGTTACCGGAACAACCACAAATCACACCGAGATATCGGCACTCCGTTCAGGTAGAATGGAACCCGCCAACCACGAGATCAAGGGCTGGCCAAGGTAACTCCGAAACGATCATCTAAGCGTGTGCGTGTGTGTGCGCGCGCACGTAAGGAAACGAATTTTGGTTGTGTGTGGGCAATAAAGGTTAACTAACCCCGAAGGACCCATAGACATACTTTGGGTACCAAAGTGTTGCTTTTTTGCAGGTACGTATCAAAGTGAGGAACTCAGCGGGAACCAACGATGGGTGGTTTATCCCATCGTTGGGAAGGAAGTATTTTCTAACCAGCAGCCCTCTTCCCATCGATGGGAACTTTTTCCCATTGCTGGGTGTTTGACACTTATTTTTTTAAATTTTTTTTAACGGATTTCCAGTAGCTGTCTTCCCATGGATGGGAGAACCTTACCATCGCTGGGAAGGCTGCCTTCAATTTTTCCTCCATTTCCAATAGATGGCTTCCCATCGATGGGAGAACCTTACCATCGCTGGCAAGGCTGCCTTCACTTTTTCCTCCCTTTCCAGTAGCTGTCTTCCCATCAATGGGAGAACCTTACCATTGCTGGGAAGCCTATTGCAGTTCAAAAATCATAGCCATTGGGCACCTCATTCAATGCCCAACAGCCATATTTTTGAACACCAAGGCCCAAATTCTCTTTTCCTATAAATATTAACCATCCTTGGTCATTTTTAACAAACAATTTACATTCCTTTTGCATACTTTAAGCCTCTACTCACTTTCTAAACGCTTCAACAATGGCAAGAGGAAAGTCGAGGACCAAAACCGAGACTTCAAAGAAGAAGGCCAACACCGACGCCACGACCTCTTCTTTATTCTCTCCTTATTAAATATAATTGTATTTTTATCCGTTGTATTCCGCATTTCCCTTTTAATGAATAAAAGTTTACTTTCAATTCTTTTTGTTAATGTCAAAAGGGGGAAGATATAAAGGTTATGCATAGATTGAGGGGGAACTTTTTTTAAAACTAACTTTTATTCAACACATAAACATTGTTGAAAACAAAATTGCATTTATTAAGGGGGGAACATTTTTTTAAGTCTCAAATCAATCATCCTATGCATAACCCCGTCTTGTTTGCCATTATCAAAAAGGGGGAAATTGTTGAAACACGGGTTTATCACGTTTTCGTACTAAAGCCGTGTTCGTTTTTATGATAGGTTTTGATAATGCCAAACCGCCATGAACGAGACAAGTTGTTGAATATACAAGGCGAGAAATAAATATAAGAAGAAAGCAAGAGAACAAGAGCTAAAAGAGACCAAGAACGAAGACCATAGTCTTTAGCGTCGTTGAGTCGATCACAATGTGATCAAGACCGACCCAAGCTTTGCACTTTGGCTCTTTAGGCTAAAACATTTTTTCATTGCATTTTACATATCATCAAAATTACTTTCAAACATGCTTAAACATATTAAAAACACTTGGTGTTCGCCCAAACCAAAAACCAAGACATCTGGGGTTCGGCTTTCGGAAACCGGCGTTCGGCATTTGGTTATCCGCGTTTGTTTTTGGTGTAACACCCTAATCCGTCCAGGTCTGCAGCACCTTTCGGACTAAAGTATTAACTCTGTAATCGTAAAATTTAAAACTTTTCAAAAACTTTTATTTATCACGATAATATTTTTCGTAACATATACAGTGCGGAGTTTTCAATATTGCGGAAGCTTAACAAATCATAATTACAAACATAATTTATTTATGTTCCTTAATTCAAAACCATCACATCCATTCTGACAATCTCGCCTCCGTCTCCCTCCAAAATCACATCACATCATTCTTTCTATTAACCTGCGTGTAGCAAATAAAACATACTACACGCTCAGCGGTAAAGCTGAGTAAGCATATCTAATGCGTCGAACATCCATATAAATTGAACCCAAATTCATAATCAAATCATTTGATATCATGCACAAAGTATTCAGTTCAAATATACAATAATCAATATTCAACATTCGTCATTCAATATTCATATTCAACATTCAACATCCTCATTCAATAATATCCTTAAACTATTCTTAGTCTAAGACCAATCTATTTGATGATTACCAAATCTTAAACGAATTCTAGTTTAAGATATTTAAACTATATTCGAGTTTAAGGTACTCTTAACTAATCCTTAAGCTAGGCCTAGTTTAAGATACAAATTTTCAAAAAGAGGTTTTCAAAATCTTAAACTTACCTTCGCTTAAGGTCATCCAGAAACCGAACAGCGGAATGCTCACTGTCGGGTTGGGTGGTATCCCCAAACGAGTTCCTCTAGTTTGGTTTGTAGATCCCGTACGTACGTTTTAACCCAGGCCACCGAATATTCATAATTATACCCGCAAGGCCTATTTTTAAGCCATCTTAGAGGTCTTCTAGATAGTCTTAGAAACCAACGTCAACCTAGGTATATCTTAGAGTTCTTCTAGATATCATTACAATTCAAATCATTTCATAATCATCAACATATTCATTTCAATTCATAATTTAATCTTCAATAATCATTTTAATCAGTAGTTTCATCAAGTCATAATCATCATAATAATCATTGATCATAATCATCAATCAACATAACATTTGATAACAAACAGCGGCCTAGTCTCGAGTGTTAACACCCGAACTTACCGTCATGCATCACATAATATTTTATATGCCAAAAACATCATTTTTATTATACAAAATCATATTTATATTGTGCATAATTAATGGGTATCAAAAATAGGATTTCATAGTTCAAAAATCATGTTTCCTAAACAATAATTGATTAATATATGATAGGAAATTCAATTATTAACTATTAGCTTCATTTTCTTCAATAGTGTAGGGAGACAGTCTACTGTCACTTCTGATAATCTACTGTCTGATGTTCAGAATGGGCTGATAATCGATTATCACACTATGATAATCGATTATCAAACTTCAGAGAGGGCTGACAGTCGATTGTCACATTCTGACAATCGACTGTTGCTCAGCTTTGTTCCAAAAATCTACAGAACAAGCCACAGTCGATTTTCAAGTTGATAATCGACTGTTCATCGTCTTCTACCTCGAGTCATCTTGCGGAAATGCCATTTTTACTTCCCAAACTTCAGTTAAAGTATATAAAAATGTTCTCCAAGGTTCATAGATCATTTTAGCATCATTAATTCATAATTTTAACATCAATTTCATGGTTTATGATTCTTAGTTCTTCAAGCATGTCAAACACAAAACTCAACCAAATGACCATCTATGAACGTAGAAACAACCTATATGAACATTCTAGTCATTAGATATATCTAGGGGCTTATCTCGAAGCTTAATGGAGGTTTTGGAAATTTTCCGGCGAAACTTCCGGCGAGTATTTCTCCCAACTCCAGCGACATCACACCAAATTGACAACACCACAACACTCCTCACACTTTCATGAACACTTAGGAAGAAGAAAGAAGAAGAATGGTGAAGAAATGAGAAGGTTGGGTTCTCTTATATAATGAGAAGGAAAGAAGAAGAAGACAGCTATGGTGACTCCACAATTCTGCGATCGGCGTAGTGGGGAAGGAGGCACCGTCTAAACAGTTCCCTGATTGGGACCTATTTTGGTTCCAGTCGGGGTACACTTTTTGGTCCAACTTTCTCCAAATTGAAATCCGTTTGCACCGTTGCGATCAGACAGTCAAGTTCTATCCAACGATATACTTTTCATAATTATTTGTAATACTTTTTCCGATATCATATTTTTGGGTGGTTGACTTTGACAAAGTCAAAATTGATTTATTTGACCTTTACTTAAAAAGGTACTCATACTAAATTCATATTATTTATTCTCATGATTTATTTCAATAAATCATTTTAAAGTTTACATCATAAAGACATTATTCATTTATTGCTGATTTTAGGTTTGTACTTAGGTTCCCAACCAAGATTACACAATTAGTCAACATATTGGATTTATCTCTACGAGATTTATCCAGATTAAGATATTGGATATCAAACACATATTATTTCGGCCCAAAGTCCAACAATAAATTATTTTTAATCAAAACAAATTTGATTAATTTATTATTTATTTATTAATAATTCTAGGGTATGTTTTGGGGCGTTACATTTCTCCCCCCCTTAAAGGAATTTCGTCCTCGAAATTCTTCTAAGGCTCAACGTTCAACATTTTGTTGTGATCGCACTTAATAATGACCATGTCATGTTCATTCGATTAAATCATAATCACGTCATTATCCACACGAATATGTATTCTCAAACTGTCGATGTTACCAAACTCGTTCTTTCTTCAATAATCGATTATCAGTCTTTATGCAATAATCGATTATCAGTCTTTGCAGCCAAAACCCAGAATCTTCTGAGAGGACCAATAATCGATTATCACTTGGTGACAATCGATTATCGGGGTTATCGTTGTCCTCCAACGGATAGAATTTTAAATTTTTGAAAAGGAATCTTTTGATAATCGATTATAAAGCTTGGATAATCGACTATCAGCCTGTGTCCCTGAAAAATTTGTCTTCACCCTGTTGGAAACTCTAGCAACGGGTTTATCCCATTTTGGGCTATAAAATGGCACCCAAATCCTCTCATTTTAAATTGTCGTGTTCTTGAGCGTTTACTAGTTCACTCATATCTACTCTTTGTGAGAGTTTTATTCCTGAGTGTTTAAGTGTTTTCATACACTTTAAGGGATGTTGTTCCCTTGTTGTAAACTCGAAGGAAGTTCCTTGTTCCTTCGTGAGAAGTCTTGGAGTGCGGTATCTCCGAGCAAAGGTGTTGAGGCTTGTGTGACTCGGGTTCTCAAGTTGTATCGGTTTGTTAAGCACCCTTAAGCTTAACGGAGTTAGTGTAGCTCGAGAGAGTCTCTCGGGGGGCTGGATTAGCCACACATTGTGGTGAACTAGGATAAAATTCGGTGTGCTCCTTCCTTATGCTCTTTAGTTAATGCTCTCGTTTTTAATTTCCTATGATTTTATTTTAAACGCTGTTCACCCCCCCTCTAGCGTTGGGCCTTTATTCTAACAATTGGTATCGGAGCCATACTCTCTGAAAGACTTAACCGTTTGAGAGAAACGATCAATGGCTTCTACTCAAAGTTCATACGCAGGTTTAGGTGAAGGGCAATCCACCACGAGGCCTCAATTGTTTGACGGAACAAACTACACCTATTAGAAGGAGCGGATGAGGATTTACATCCAATCCACCAATTTTCTCCTTTGGAGAATTATCAAAAATGGTGAGAACGTGCCAATGAAGAAGGTCGAGGAAACCAACGTCCCTAAGACCGAGGATGAATATGATGCACAAGACATCAAGAAGGTGGAAAACAATGCCAAGGCCATCAATATCATCTATTGTGCCGTTAACCCGAATGACTACCGGAAGATTTCTTGTTGCACCACCGCAAAGGAAATGTGGGACAAACTAGAAATCACCTACAAAAGTACGGATCAAGTCCGAGAAGCTAAAATTGATTTTCTAACCCATGAATATGAATTGTTTCGTATGAAGGAAAACGAGAAAATCGATGAGATGTTTGAACGATTCTCCAAAATCGTCAATGATATATCCCAGAGCACCATAAATCACCCTCAAGTCCTTAAGGAAATCAGTGGAATAATGTCCAAGTGTTATGACCCCCTCTGGAATGAAATCATCATCAAACCATGCACCCTAACCATACTTTCCCTCAAACCATCACCACATTAATAACCAATCCCAGCACTTCACAATCCATTCCCAGGAATCCAAAGAAAACCAAGCCACAATTTCCCTTTCTTCTTATTTTACAATGCCGAAAATAAGTGTCCAAAAACACACCCAGCATGGTCCCCATTATGTTCCCCAATACACTCAAATTATAAACCAAGATGCCCAGGGATATTTTCCTTCACAATAATACATCCAATCCCCGCAACAAACCTACAACAAAACTCCAAATGACACACCCCACACACACCCCTTTGTCTCCCAACCCTGACCAAATTCAAATTCCCCCAAAACCTACACAAATACGCAGCCAAATGTACCACTTCATCTTACCCCCACTCCTTGGCCCTCAACCTCAGCCCTCCCCACATTCATCCCTCCTTCCCCCCAACATTTCCTGCAACTCAGAAACAGCCCAAAACCCCACCAAACAACCCATATCCCTGATTTCATTCCACTTAAGAAACATAAGCACATGGGCATTATTTTGAGTGAGTTGTATTTTCCCTCATTACCTCCAATGTAATCCTATATATTCAGCAATAGGCCTGGGTGTAGAAACACATTGTATTCCCCTTTTAATCAAAGTGATTCACTTGTGTGTTTCATTCCAAATTCCTAATCCTATATCTTAAGAGTGGTTCTCTTGAGTGTGAGTTTTAGGTTCTAGTTATTTAAATAAGTGTGTTATATCTTATTTGAATGCTAGATTCAACCTCAAGTTAAGATAAGGGTGAGTAACATCCCTTAACACCAACTTGGCTTGTTCCCCTTCCCAAAGAAACACCTCTTTTTCTGTCTCGAACTGTCCAATAATCGATTATCGGTAGTAGAAGTCGATTATCTATCCTTCGTAAAACATCTGCAGTCTTCAATAGTCGATTATCACTTTCAGATAATCGATTATCAGCTTTTCCCAGAAACCTGCAACTCACAATAATCGATTGTCACTCCCCCATCAATCGATTATCTCCCTTCTCAGAGGATTCCCAGAAAACTACCTAGAACAAGGAGGTCCAATGGCAAGTTGATGAGTTACTAGACAAAGGCTTCGTGAGAGAAAGCCTGAGCCCCTGTGCTGTTCCGGCTCTCTTGGTGCCAAAGAAAAATGGTACTTGGCGTATGTGTTGTGATAGCCGAGCCCTTAACAAGATTACCATCAAGTATAGGTACCCCATACCTAGGCTTGAGGACATGTTGGACGAACTTCATGGATCCAATATCTTCTCAAAGATTGATCTCCGAAGTGGTTATCATCAAATTCGAATCTTTGAGGGAGATGAATGGAAAACAGCATTCAAGACAAAGTTCGGGTTATACGAGTGGCTAGTTATGCCATTTGGGTTAACAATTGCACCAAGCACATTCATGAGGCTAATGAATCAAGTGTTGAAGCCATTTATAGGTCACTTTGTCGTAGTGTACTTTGACGACATTTTGATCTACAGCCGGAATGAGGAAGATCATGCTAATCACCTCACTTTGGTGATTAAGAAATTGGAAGAAGAGAAGTTATATGGAAACCTTGAGAAGAAGTCAATTCTTTTCTCAAGAAATCGAGTTTTTGGGATACTTTATCTCCAGTGAAGGGATCAAAGTCGATGAGAAGAAAACACACGCCATACGAGATTGGCCCGTTCCCACAACAATGCAGCAAGTTAGGAGCTTCCATGGCCTTGCATCCTTCTATCGGCGATTTGTGAAGGACTTTAGTACTATCACTGCCCCCCTCACGGACTTGACAAAGAATCCGAAGTTTGAGTGGAACTCGTGAGCCCAACAAGCCTTCGAAGCAATCAAGGATCGCTTAACGCATGCCCCCGTATTGGCCCTGCCCAGTTTCGAGAAGTTGTTCGAGGTGGAGTGTGATGCATCGGGAGTTGGCATTGGGGCTGTCCTAACTCAAGAGGGACACCCGGTTTCCTACTTCAGTGAGAAGCTCAATGACACACGAAGACGCTATTCTACCTATGACAAATAATTCTATGTGTTGGTACGGTCTGTTGAGCATTGGCGACACTATCTCGTGAGTAAGGAATTCATCCTTCACTCCGACCATGAGGCGTTGAAGTACATTCAAGGACAGCACAAGCTTCGACCCCGTCATGCCAAATGGGTTGAATACATTCAAACCTTTACATTCACCATCAGGCACAAGAACGGGTCCATGAACAAAGGCGCGGATGCGTTGTCTCGGAGACACTTATTACTAACGGTACTTAGTACCAAACTTCTTGGTTTTGAATTTTTGCAGGAACTCTACAAGGATGATGAAGATTTCAAGGAAATGTATGCCCAATGCTTATCTCGGCCTCATGGAGATTACCTAATCAAAGATGGTTACCTCTTTCATGGTAATCAACTGTGCATCCCGAGGAGCAGCGTTCGTGAAACCCTAATAGACGAGGTCCATGGTGGTGGACTAGCCGGTCACTTCAGGATCAACAAGACTTATTTGATGATGAAAGAGCATTACTTCTGGCCCAAAATGGAGAGAGACGTCGAGCACTTCATCAAGAGATGTCACACTTGTCAACTTGCAAAGTCCCAAGCCCTACCCCAAGGAATGCACTTACCCTTACCCGTCCCGTACGCCCCGTGGGAAGATGTTAGCCTAGATTTCATTACTGGGCTGCCCCGAACTCAACGAAGCAAGGATTCCATAATGGTGGTTGTGGATAGATTCTCAAAGATGGCCCATTTCATTCCCTGCGTTACTACATACGATGCTTCCCAAGTAGCCGATCTCTACTTCCGAGAGGTCGTTAAACTCCATGGCATACCTCGCAGCATGGTCTCTGATAGGGAGAAAGCTAGGCACAAAGCTCAAATTCAGCACTACTAGCCATCCGCAAACTGACGGACAAACCGAGGTCACCAACAGAACGCTTGGAACTCTCCTTCGAGTTCTAATCAAACGAAACATCAAGCAATGGGAAGAGCTACTGCCGCACGCCGAGTTTGCCTATAACCGAACCCCAAACAAGACCACGGGGCTATCCCCGTTCATGGTGGTCTATGGTTCGAACCCCCTCACCCCAATTGAGCTTGATCCCATCGTAGGAAAAGAGTAATACAGTTGGGCAGCTGATCAACGGTCCAAGGAAATTCAAGAACTCCATGAAAAGGTTCGAGAGAAGATTGAAGCGGTAAATGAGAAAGTTAGTAACAGGATCAACAAAGGAAGAAAATTCACAAGTTTTCAGCCCGGTGACTTGGTTTGGCTTCACCTAAGGAAAGAGCGTTTTCCCGCCAAACGTAAGTCCAAGTTACTACCAAGAGCCGACGGCCCATTTGAGATTCTAGAGAAGATCAACAACAACGCCTACAAAGTCAATTTGCCTGGAGAATACGGAGTCTCTGCTACATTCAATGTCAAGGATCTCAGTCCATATTTTGACTCTGAAGAACTTCCAAGTTTGAGGACAAACTTTTCTGAAGACGGGGAGGATGATATATCCCAGAGCACCATAAATCACCCTCAAGTCCTTAAGGAAATCAGTGGAATAATGTCCAAGTGTTATGACCCCCCCTGGAATGAAATCATCATCAAACCATGCACCCTAACCATACTTTCCCTCAACCCATCACCACATTAATAACCAATCCCAGCACTTCACAATCCATTCCCAAGAATCCAAAGAAAACCAAGCCACAATTTCCCTTTCTTCTTATTTTACAATGCCGAAAATAAGTGTCCAAAAACACACCCAGCATGGTCCCCATTATGTTCCCCAATACACTCAAATTATAAACCAAGATGCCCAGGGATATTTTCCTTCACAATAATACATCCAATCCCCGCAACAAACCTACAACAAAACTCCAAATGACACACCCCACACACACCCCTTTGTCTCCCAACCCTGACCAAATTCAAATTCCCCCAAAACCTACACAAATACGCAGCCAAATGTACCACTTCATCTTACCCCCACTCCTTGGCCCTCAACCTCAGCCCTCCCCACATTCATCCCTCCTTCCCCCCAACATTTCCTGCAACTCAGAAACAGCCCAAAACCCCACCAAACAACCCATATCCCTGATTTCATTCCACTTAAGAAACATAAGCATATGGGCATTATTTTTAGTGAGTTGTATTTTCCCTCATTACCTCCAATGTAATCCTATATATTCAGCAATAGGCCTGGGTGTAGAAACACATTGTATTCCCCTTTTAATCAAAGTGATTCACTTGTGTGTTTCATTCCAAATTCCTAATCCTATATCTTAAGAGTGGTTCTCTTGAGTGTGAGTTTTAGGTTCTAGTTATTTAAATAAGTGTGTTATATCTTATTTGAATGCTAGATTCAACCTCAAGTTAAGATAAGGGTGAGTAACATCCCTTAACACCAACTTGGCTTGTTCCCCTTCCCAAAGAAACACCTCTTTTTCTGTCTCGAACTGTCCAATAATCGATTATCGGTAGTAGAAGTCGATTATCTATCCTTCGTAAAACATCTGCAGTCTTCAATAGTCGATTATCACTTTCAGATAATCGATTATCAGCTTTTCCCAGAAACCTGCAACTCACAATAATCGATTGTCACTCCCCCATCAATCGATTATCTCCCTTCTCAGAGGATTCCCAGAAAACTACCTAGAACCGGAAGCCTTCAATAATCGATTATCCACTTAGGACAATCGATTATTAGCTTTTCCCAGAAACCTGTAATTCTCAATAATCGATTGTCACTCCCCCCATCAATCGATTGTCTCCCTTCTCAGAGGATCCCCAGAAAACTACCCAGAACCTAAAGCCTTCAATAATCGATTATCCACTTAGGACAATCGATTATCTCCCTCTCCTGCAAATAAAGAGTCTGAGACTATAAAACCCTGAGCTTAGATATAACATTTGGTATCAGAGCCCAGTTGTTAAGCATTCCCTGAGGCCATACAACACACTTCCCCTTTTCTTTCCTTTCCATTTCCTTTACTCTCTCTCCCTTACTAACATCATGTCAAACACTTCCAACAACCTGTCCAACGAAGAACTCCTAGCCTCCAATGCTGCTCTCAAGGCCCAAGTCGAGTACTTGGCCAAGCAAGTTTCCCAACTCACTAAGCTCAAGATGAGCATGGTGAATACCTCGGAGGAAAGTGAAGAAGACGAAGAAGTTCACCTCGAAGCTAACTCCAGTAACACCACTAGAGAGGAGAATCATGAACGAGGAGCTACCGATTTCAAGGTGGACATACCAACCTTTGAAGGGAAGAACGATCCGGATGACTTTTTAGAGTGGCTGGAAACTGTTGAGCGTGTCTTTGACTTCAAAGATGTGCCCGAAGAAAAAAAGGTCAAGATCGTGGCATTGAAGTTTCGGAAGTATGCCTCCACTTGGTGGTCCAACCTATCCACCAAAAGAAGGCGAGAGAATAAGGCCCCTGTGAAGACCTGGCTCAAGATGAGGAGCTTGTTGAAGAAAAAGTTCCTACCCGAACAATATGTACGGGACAACTTTTCCAAACTTCAACACCTAAGGCAAGGTCCCCGCTCAGTTGAGGACTATACTCGGGAGTTTGAAGAACTTTTGATGAGATGTGATCTTCACGAAAACGATTCACAAACATTGGTACGTTACCTGTTTGGATTAAACACTCAAATAGCTAATGTAGTAGAACTGCAACCTTATGATTCCTTTGAAGAGCTCTCTAAGCTGGCTCTCAAAGTTGAGTCCCAACTTAAGAGAAACAAAACCTCATTTGTCCGTACTTCACCCTTTTCCAAAACCCCTCCAACTACCTCAAAGATAACTCTAAACACCCCTGCTCAAAATACCCACTCAAAACCCAACTCTATCCCGTCTACGTCCACCAATCCACCCCCATTCAAAACATCCCAAACAAACACCCGGACTCCCAAATGTTTTCGTTGCCAAGGCATAGGGCATTTTGCCAATGAATGTCCCAACAAGAAGATAATGGCCATTGTTGAATGCGAAGAAGAAGAGATCAGCCCTTCGTGGGCTGAAGAAGAGCTTGAAGAAGAAGAGTGTGTTGGAGCGGACGAAGGAGAACTCTTGGTCATCCGAAGGGCCTTGAGTAACATAGCTAGTCCCGATGACCAACTACAGCGGGAAAACATTTTCCATACCCGTTGTACTATTCAAAAGAAGGTATGTACTTTGATCGTGGATAGCGGAAGTTGCACCAACGTTGCTTCAAAAACGTTGGTAGATAAGCTGAAGTTGAAGACCTCACCACACCTGAGGCCATACACGATTCAGTGGTTGAACCATGGCAAGGGATTACGTGTGGATTCCCGGAGTTTGGTATCATTAAGCATTGGACGAAGTTATTCCGACGAGATATGGTGTGATATCATCCCAATGGATGCCCGCCATGTGCTATTGGGACGACCTTGGTTATTTGATCGGAAGGTGTTCCATGATGGATATGCCAACACATATTCATTTCTCATCAACAAGAAGAAGGTTACCCTCACATCCTTGCCCCCCTCTAACCCCACAGCTACCCCCCATCCGAAGAAGAAACCCCCGTTCTCATTTCCACTATATTGCAAGCCGAACACCATGAATATGAACCCCAAAAAGAACTGATTCTCTTTGAAAATGAAGCCTCCGATTCTGCCACAACCTCAGCACCACCTCACCCGTTAGCCAAGCCTATCGTTGAGCAATTCTCCCATGTCTTTCCCGAAGATGTGCCTCACGGCCTACCGCCAAAACGAGACATTCAACACAAGATTGATCTCATTCCTGGAGCTGCCCTACCAAACAAGCCTGCGTACCGAATGAACCCTGAGGAAACCAAGGAGGTCCAATGGCAAGTTGATGAGTTACTAGACAAAGGCTTCGTGAGAGAAAGCCTGAGCCCCTGTGCTGTTCCGGCTCTCTTGGTGCCAAAGAAAAATGGTACTTGGCGTATGTGTTGTGATAGCCGAGCCCTTAACAAGATTACCATCAAGTATAGGTACCCCATACCTAGGCTTGAGGACATGTTGGACGAACTTCATGGATCCAATATCTTCTCAAAGATTGATCTCCGAAGTGGTTATCATCAAATTCGAATCTTTGAGGGAGATGAATGGAAAACAGCATTCAAGACAAAGTTCGGGTTATACGAGTGGCTAGTTATGCCATTTGGGTTAACAATTGCACCAAGCACATTCATGAGGCTAATGAATCAAGTGTTGAAGCCATTTATAGGTCACTTTGTCGTAGTGTACTTTGACGACATTTTGATCTACAGCCGGAATGAGGAAGATCATGCTAATCACCTCACTTTGGTGATTAAGAAATTGGAAGAAGAGAAGTTATATGGAAACCTTGAGAAGAAGTCAATTCTTTTCTCAAGAAATCGAGTTTTTGGGATACTTTATCTCCAGTGAAGGGATCAAAGTCGATGAGAAGAAAACACACGCCATACGAGATTGGCCCGTTCCCACAACAATGCAGCAAGTTAGGAGCTTCCATGGCCTTGCATCCTTCTATCGGCGATTTGTGAAGGACTTTAGTACTATCACTGCCCCCCTCACGGACTTGACAAAGAATCCGAAGTTTGAGTGGAACTCGTGAGCCCAACAAGCCTTCGAAGCAATCAAGGATCGCTTAACGCATGCCCCCGTATTGGCCCTGCCCAGTTTCGAGAAGTTGTTCGAGGTGGAGTGTGATGCATCGGGAGTTGGCATTGGGGCTGTCCTAACTCAAGAGGGACACCCGGTTTCCTACTTCAGTGAGAAGCTCAATGACACACGAAGACGCTATTCTACCTATGACAAATAATTCTATGTGTTGGTACGGTCTGTTGAGCATTGGCGACACTATCTCGTGAGTAAGGAATTCATCCTTCACTCCGACCATGAGGCGTTGAAGTACATTCAAGGACAGCACAAGCTTCGACCCCGTCATGCCAAATGGGTTGAATACATTCAAACCTTTACATTCACCATCAGGCACAAGAACGGGTCCATGAACAAAGGCGCGGATGCGTTGTCTCGGAGACACTTATTACTAACGGTACTTAGTACCAAACTTCTTGGTTTTGAATTTTTGCAGGAACTCTACAAGGATGATGAAGATTTCAAGGAAATGTATGCCCAATGCTTATCTCGGCCTCATGGAGATTACCTAATCAAAGATGGTTACCTCTTTCATGGTAATCAACTGTGCATCCCGAGGAGCAGCGTTCGTGAAACCCTAATAGACGAGGTCCATGGTGGTGGACTAGCCGGTCACTTCAGGATCAACAAGACTTATTTGATGATGAAAGAGCATTACTTCTGGCCCAAAATGGAGAGAGACGTCGAGCACTTCATCAAGAGATGTCACACTTGTCAACTTGCAAAGTCCCAAGCCCTACCCAAGGAATGCACTTACCCTTACCCGTCCCGTACGCCCCGTGGGAAGATGTTAGCCTAGATTTCATTACTGGGCTGCCCCGAACTCAACGAAGCAAGGATTCCATAATGGTGGTTGTGGATAGATTCTCAAAGATGGCCCATTTCATTCCCTGCGTTACTACATACGATGCTTCCCAAGTAGCCGATCTCTACTTCCGAGAGGTCGTTAAACTCCATGGCATACCTCGCAGCATGGTCTCTGATAGGGAGAAAGCTAGGCACAAAGCTCAAATTCAGCACTACTAGCCATCCGCAAACTGACGGACAAACCGAGGTCACCAACAGAACGCTTGGAACTCTCCTTCGAGTTCTAATCAAACGAAACATCAAGCAATGGGAAGAGCTACTGCCGCACGCCGAGTTTGCCTATAACCGAACCCCAAACAAGACCACGGGGCTATCCCCGTTCATGGTGGTCTATGGTTCGAACCCCCTCACCCCACTTGAGCTTGATCCCATCGTAGGAAAAGAGTAATACAGTTGGGCAGCTGATCAACGGTCCAAGGAAATTCAAGAACTCCATGAAAAGGTTCGAGAGAAGATTGAAGCGGTAAATGAGAAAGTTAGTAACAGGATCAACAAAGGAAGAAAATTCACAAGTTTTCAGCCCGGTGACTTGGTTTGGCTTCACCTAAGGAAAGAGCGTTTTCCCGCCAAACGTAAGTCCAAGTTACTACCAAGAGCCGACGGCCCATTTGAGATTCTAGAGAAGATCAACAACAACGCCTACAAAGTCAATTTGCCTGGAGAATACGGAGTCTCTGCTACATTCAATGTCAAGGATCTCAGTCCATATTTTGACTCTGAAGAACTTCCAAGTTTGAGGACAAACTTTTCTGAAGACGGGGAGGATGATATATCCCAGAGCACCATAAATCACCCTCAAGTCCTTAAGGAAATCAGTGGAATAATGTCCAAGTGTTATGACCCCCCCTGGAATGAAATCATCATCAAACCATGCACCCTAACCATACTTTCCCTCAACCCATCACCACATTAATAACCAATCCAGCACTTCACAATCCATTCCCAAGAATCCAAAGAAAACCAAGCCACAATTTCCCTTTCTTCTTATTTTACAATGCCGAAAATAAGTGTCCAAAAACACACCCAGCATGGTCCCCATTATGTTCCCCAATACACTCAAATTATAAACCAAGATGCCCAGGGATATTTTCCTTCACAATAATACATCCAATCCCCGCAACAAACCTACAACAAAACTCCAAATGACACACCCCACACACACCCCTTTGTCTCCCAACCCTGACCAAATTCAAATTCCCCCAAAACCTACACAAATACGCAGCCAAATGTACCACTTCATCTTACCCCACTCCTTGGCCCTCAACCTCAGCCCTCCCCACATTCATCCCTCCTTCCCCCCAACATTTCCTGCAACTCAGAAACAGCCCAAAACCCCACCAAACAACCCATATCCCTGATTTCATTCCACTTAAGAAACATAAGCATATGGGCATTATTTTTAGTGAGTTGTATTTTCCCTCATTACCTCCAATGTAATCCTATATATTCAGCAATAGGCCTGGGTGTAGAAACACATTGTATTCCCCTTTTAATCAAAGTGATTCACTTGTGTGTTTCATTCCAAATTCCTAATCCTATATCTTAAGAGTGGTTCTCTTGAGTGTGAGTTTTAGGTTCTAGTTATTTAAATAAGTGTGTTATATCTTATTTGAATGCTAGATTCAACCTCAAGTTAAGATAAGGGTGAGTAACATCCCTTAACACCAACTTGGCTTGTTCCCCTTCCCAAAGAAACACCTCTTTTTCTGTCTCGAACTGTCCAATAATCGATTATCGGTAGTAGAAGTCGATTATCTATCCTTCGTAAAACATCTGCAGTCTTCAATAGTCGATTATCACTTTCAGATAATCGATTATCAGCTTTTCCCAGAAACCTGCAACTCACAATAATCGATTGTCACTCCCCCATCAATCGATTATCTCCCTTCTCAGAGGATTCCCAGAAAACTACCTAGAACCGGAAGCCTTCAATAATCGATTATCCACTTAGGACAATCGATTATTAGCTTTTCCCAGAAACCTGTAATTCTCAATAATCGATTGTCACTCCCCCCATCAATCGATTGTCTCCCTTCTCAGAGGATCCCCAGAAAACTACCCAGAACCTAAAGCCTTCAATAATCGATTATCCACTTAGGACAATCGATTATCTCCCTCTCCTGCAAATAAAGAGTTTGAGACTATAAAACCCTGAGCTTAGATATAACAGTCAATGATCTTCATGCTCTCAAGAAGACGTACACGGACAAGGAGCTAGTGAGAAAAATCCTGCGAAGTCTCACACCGGAGTGGCGCTCCAAAGCCGATGCCATTCAAGAGTCCATCGGCATCACCAACGTCACCATTGACAGACTTAGAGGTAACCTCAAAACCTATGAGTCCACCATTCTATTCCCTTCTTTAGGTGAACAAAAGAAGAAGGGGATTGCACTCAAGGCTACCTCAAGCCAAGAACCCGCCATGGAGGAATCAAGCGATGAGGACAACGAGTTTGGGCTCGTCATCAAAAAGTTCCACAAGTTCATGCGAAAAGAGTATGAACGAAAGGGCAAAAAGCATGGAGGACCACCCAAGTGCTATGGGTGTGGAGAAGTTGGGCACATCAAGTCCAAATTCCCAAATGCCAAAAACGAGATGGAAAAGAAACCGTTCAAGAAGCACCGAGCTTACATTTCATGGGGAGGTGATTCCGGCGATGAGTCATCAGAAGGCGAAGAGAATGAAAGCGCCAACCTTTGCTTCATGGCACATGAGGAACCACCGGAAGAGGTATGTACCACTTCTAAAGATTCCTATACTTTTGATGATGTACAAGAAGCCTTTAATGAACTTTATGATGAATATGTCAACGCTTCTAAAATTAACAAGGATTTGAAGAAACAACTTACTTCCATGGAACTATCAAAAGATAATGAAAAACTTAAAGAAGAAAATAAGTTTTTCGGAAGAAGAAGCGCTGACAAACCGGAAAGTTCAAAATGTAGCTCTTGTATATCACTTAAGGATCAAGTTGCAAAACTTGAAGGTACTTTGAAGAAGTTTGGTGTTTCTAATAAATCTTAATGATGTTCTTGACAATTTGCAACTTACTAAACATGGCATAGGTTTTGAAAATGAAACCAATAATAAGGAAAAAGTTGAGCAACCACCTAAACAACCTAAGGCTCAACCTAGGAAAACTAAAATGAACAATAATAGACAACCTACATCAACTAGGAACACTAGACCACCTAGAAAGAACATTAGGATAAACAATGATCAAGTTAGAAAATCTACAAACCATTTTCCAAATATGCATAAACAAAACTTTTCTCAAACTAGGGTCAAGCAATATAGAAAACCTAGTAACTATTATCAACCTAGGAGAATGCATAATCCAAATGTTATTTGCCATTTGTGATTCATGTCAAAAGGGCAAGCAAGTAAGGGCCTCATTTAAATCGAAGAATGTTGTGTCTACAACAAGGCCCCTACAACTTTTGCACATGGATCTCTTTGGACCATCAAGAACAAAAAGTTTTGGGGGAAACTATATCGCCTTTGTGATTGTTGATGACTACTCTCGATTCACATGGACATTATTTCTAACTCATAAAAGTGAGGCATTTCATGTTTTCAAAACTTTTCTCAAAAAGGTTCAAAATGAAAAAGGCTTAACCACCGTAGCCATACGAAGCGATCATGGTGGAGAGTTCGAACGAGATCTCTTTACCGAGTTCTGTGACGAACTAGGCATCGAGCATAACTTCTCCGCTCCACGTACACCACAACAAAATGGCGTGGTGGAACGTAAAAATCGTTGCCTTGAGGAGATGGCTAGAACTATGCTTGATGAGGCAAAAAGTCCTAAGTATTTTTGGGCGGATGCCGTGAGTACCACGAGCTACGTGTTAAACCGAGCCGTCATTAGACCGATACTCATGAAAACCCCATACGAACTATACAAAGGAAGAAAGCCAAACCTCTCCCATCTTCGAGTCTTTGGTTGCAAATGTTTTGTTCACAATAACGGAAAAGATAATTTGGGTAAATTTGATGCAAAGTCGGATGAAGGAATTTTTCTTGGTTATTCATTGCGTAGTAAGGCTTATAGAGTCTTCAACAAACGCACCTTAACCGTTGAGGAATCTCCTCGTGTTGTCTTTGCCGAAAATGATGCTCGCTTGGCGAGAAAGGTTTCTTGTGATGATCTTATAGATTCATTGGAAACCATCTATCTCAACGACGATGACGAAGTAGACAACTCAAAGGAAAGCCAAGATGAAGAAGTAGAGCCACCCGTAAACGAGGAACAACCACAAGAGGAGGAAACGCCAATGCCAAGGGCATGGAGGACTTCAAAGAACCATCCTCTTGACAAGGTGATCGGTGACATCAACCGAAAGGTAAGTACTCGTAGCTCTCTTAGGGACACTGTAGGTCACATGGCTTTTGTCTCTCAAATTGAACCTACAACCATTTCGGAAGCAATTGATGATGAACATTAGACCTTGGCAATGCAAGAGGAGCTTAACCAATTCAAACGAAATGACGTTTGGGAATTGGTGCCAAGACCCGATGATCACACCATAATTGGTACGAAATGGGTGTTCCGTAACAAACTTGATGAAAATGGTATAATCACTAGAAACAAAGCTAGGCTCGTAGCTAAAGGCTACAATCAAGAAGAAGGCATTGATTTTGAAGAAACTTATGCACCAGTAGCACGTTTAGAAGCTATTCGCTTATTACTCACTTTTGCTTCATCTATGGATTTTAAGCTATACCAAATGGATGTTAAGAGTGCCTTCCTTAATGGTTTTATTCAATAGGAAGTGTATCTTGATCAACCCCCGGGCTTTGAGGATTTTGAGCACCCGGAGTATGTCTATAAACTAAAGAAAGTACTCTACGGTCTTAAACAAGCACCTCGTGCTTGGTATGAGCGTTTGAGCAAATTTCTTTTGGACAACGGGTTCAAAAGGGGGAAGGTTGATACTACACTTTTTATCAAGAGTAAAAACGATAACATCCTCTTGGTGCAAGTTTACGTAGATGACATTATATTCGGTGCTACTAATGAATCTTTGTGCAAGGAATTTTCAAACTTAATGACAAATGAATTTGAGATTTCCATGATGGGGGAACTCAATTTCTTCTTGGGGTTACAAGTCAAACAAATGAGGGAAGGGACCTTCATTTGTCAATCAAAGTATTGCAAGGAGCTTCTAAAGAAATTTGAAATGGATAGCTCCAAAGCAATGGCTACCCCAATGAGCACCTCCGATCACCTGGACAAAGATGAAAAGGGTAAGGAAGTAGACGTAAAGAAGTATCGAGGTATGATCGGATCCCTTCTTTATCTTACCGCTAGTAGACCCGATATCATGTTTAGCGTTTGTTTATGTGCAAGGTATCAATCTTGTCCGAAAGAATCGCACTTAACGGCGGTGAAACGGATAATGAAATATCTTGTTGGTACAATGAACGTTGGACTATGGTACCCCAAAGGGTCTCCCTGTCATCTTTTTGGCTATTCCGACTCAGACTTTGCCGGTTGTAGGTTAGACCGTAAAAGTACGAGTGGGACGTGTCACTTGCTTGGTAGTTCTTTAGTCTCATGGTTTAGCAAGAAGCAAGTCAGTGTTGCGTTATCCACAACTGAAGCGGAATATGTTGCCGCCGGTAGTTGTTGTGCTCAAATCCTTTGGATGAAGCAACAACTTGTGGATTATGGCCTTAGTATCGATCACGTCCCTCTTCGATGTGATAATACTAGCGCCATAAGCTTGACGAAGAATCCGGTTCTTAACTCAAGGACGAAACATATTGACATTAGGAATCATTTCATTAGAGATCATGTTCTCAAAGGTGATGTCAAAATTGAGTTCGTTGAAACACACAACCAATTAGCCGACATTTTCACAAAACCTTTAGAGAAAGAGTCGTTCTTCCGCATTCATAGTGAACTCGGAATCCTTGACTCCACGATGATCTAAGTTGTGCATTAAATATCATTTTTGATCCTTACTAACATGAACATCGGAGACGTTTTTAACTTTTTTTGCAGGGCTCTTCTTTTAATTTTATTTTCAGGTGTCAAAGTCAGGGGGAACAAAGTAAATCGATTTTTTTTGGAATAGGTATAAATCGATTTACAGGTTGTGATAATCGACTATCACAGCCCGAAGAAGTTTGGAGCAAAACAGGCGCAAACCTCAATAATCGATTATCATCATTAGGATAAACGATTATCGGAGCCTACAGAAGTTTGAAACAACTCAGCTGGAAACTCCAACAATCGACTTACAAAAACGTGGAAATCGACTATTGAAGACCGCAGATCATTCAGCGGAGAATCAGAGGCCTCAAATAATCGATTTACAGGGAGTGTAAATCGATTTACAACGGTAGATTTTCAAAAATCTGACAGTTTTCTAGCCGTTTGGAGAGCAATTAATGCATGTTTTGAACTCCCCAACGGATTTCCAAACCTCTCCCTTATAAATTGGTGATATCTATTCCACTTTTACTCATTCCAATCAACTCTTCTTAATATTTTCTTCATACTTCATCAATCCCTACAATTTTTTCTTCATTTTCTCTACAAATTTGCCTTGCTCTTCTCCCTATTTTGTTGAAATGGCAGGAGGACAAAGAAAGCGCTCCCGCACCGGCAAGAATGCTGCCTCCTCCTCGGCTCCTCCACCACCGGCGCACCAATACCTCGACGGATCTTTCTTATGGTTCAACGACCGCGCAGAGGCGACGCGGTTCTCGGAGAAGTTTGAGCACCGGGAAATTCTCCCTCCCCGATTCTCCACCGCCCGCTTCATTCATGACTCCATTCCACGTGAGGCACGGGTTATCCTCGAACGTGGAAACTTCCTCGACCTCCTCTACATCAAGAAGGCTCATTATCACCCCTTTCTTGTTCGAGCCTTCTACTCGAACTTGAAAAAGGATGAGGACGGAGCATTGATCTCTAACGTCAACGGGGTGGACATTTATTTGAATGAGGAAAACATTCAAATCCTCACGGGCTTCGTCGGGACGGACAGGATCTCGGGCTCTACGTCGGAGAAGAAGGAGCGTGGTTCAATGAGACCGCTCTCTTGGAGGAAGTGGGCATCCGACACTTCGTCCCCACTCCCCAACAGCGGCGCCCTACGATTGCTTCCATGAGTCCCATGTTTTGATTCATTTTTTATGTTTTGACAACGGATTCTCAAGACTAGGAAGTTCAATCACACCACTCTCTCCCAGGAGGACACGAAGACAATTCATGCGATGATTCACAACGCCAATCTCAATTGGTGTAAATTTGTGATGACTCACATGTTCACCGCCACCTCCGACAATCGGCCGCTCCCCTACGCCCTCCTCGCCATGGCGATTCTTGAAGAGTATAACATCAAAACCGATGTTGGGCCAAAGATAAAGGGGACAAAGCATTGGGAGATTGATGAATCCTCTTTCCACTCGGGCACCGATGAGACTCCGTTTCGACAGCCTCGTCCATGCCGCCAACCAAGAGCCACTGCCTCAACCGCCACCACTTCGACCAATCCTTCTCTCGCCGAGCAAATGGCAGCCTTGACCGCCACTCTCTCTCGGATTGACACCAACGTCTCCAAAACGGCACACAACATCAATACCTTGAGCAGTGAACTTCACGGGTATTTTGACTTTGTCAATTACCTGTACGCTCAATTGGTCCCTTACGTTCCTCCACCGAATTTCGGAGGTGAACAGAGTGGGACTCAAAACGTTGGTAGGGACGGCGAGGTGGACGATGAGGAAGAGGAAGAAGAAGAGGAAGAAGAAGCCGAAGATGATGATGAAGATGAAGACGATGAAGAAGAAGACATTGACGAAGACCAACTTCTCAATGATCTTTCACCGGACTTCTAGAACTCTAGCTTTATTCCCTTCTCTTCTTTATTCTTTTTATGCTTTTTAAATTTGCTTCCGTCATGTACTCTGCTATTTCCCTTAATTAATAAAAATCTTTATGGTTTTTGTTATCAAAAATCTTTTTGTTAATGTCAAAAGGGGGAAGATAATGTTAGAATACAGGCCCAACGCTAGAGGGGGGGGGGGTGAATAGAGTTTAAAACAAAATCGCAGGAAATTAAAAACGAGAGCGTTAAAGTAAAGAGCGTAAGGAAGGAGCACACCGAATTTTATCCTGGTTCACCACAACGTGTGGCTAATCCAGCCCCCCGAGAGACTCTCTCGAGCTACACTAACTCCGTTAAGCTTAAGGGTGCATAACAAACCGATACAACTTGAGAACCCGAGTCACACGAGCCTCAACACCTTTGCTTGGAGATACCGCACTCCAAGACTTCTCACGAAGGAACAAGGAACTTCCTTCGAAACGAAGGAACAACATCCCTTAAAGTGGATGAAAACACTTAAACACTCAGGAATAAAACTCTCACAAATAGTAGATATGAGTGAACTAGTAAATGCTCAAGAACACGACAATTTCTTCAAGAATTGGCTCTCAAATAGCTAAGAAAAATAAGAATGCTTATGCAATGAAAGAGTATTGAAATGTTGAAGAATTGTGTATAAAATGAGAGGATTTGGGTGCCATTTTATAGCCCAAAATGGGATAAACACGTTGCTAGAGTTTCCAACAGGATGAAGACAAATTTTTCAAAGACACAGGCTGATAGTCGATTATCCAAGCTTGATAATCGATTATCAAAAGATTCCTTGTCCAAAAATTTAAAATTCTATCTGTTGGAGGACAGCGTTAACCCTGATAATCGATTGTCAACAAGTGATAATCGATTATTGGTCCTCTCAGAAGATTCTGGGTTTTGGCTGCAAAGACTGATAATCAATTATTGCATAAGTGATAATCGATTATTGCGTGCTTTAGAAGTTTGGAAGTTTAAAGCTGCATGGGCTGATAGTCGATTGTCACTAAGGTGATAATCGATTATCACCCAGCTAAAGTCTAGCCAGCTGAAACCCGTTTTGAAAAACCGAGGTGCAAAAACGAAGTGTCCCCAAAAGTAAAAACCAGGTTTGAAAAACATTGTATATGGTATAAAATAGTGATAACAAGACTTGTTTGGTAAAAACCAAGTCTCCAAGGTCGTACAATACGTGCGTACGGTTTTGACCGTTTTTCACGTGTTAGACCGATTGACCAAGATACAAAAGTGGTTTTTATAAAATAATTATTTAGGAACATTTTAAAAATGCTCAGAGGTAAAAACAGGGTTTAAAAAATTGAAAACCATGGAGTTGGTTCGGGCGTCAAAAACCGAACGCCGACTTAGGTGGTTTCGGTTCTGAGTAAGGACCATGGATTTTAACAATAAAAGAAATCATCAAAAATGTTTGTTTTGATGCACAAAAAATATTTTATGATTTGTAAAAATTGTTTTGACTTTTTGAGAACCGAGACTTGAATTTATTGTCGGTTTTGATCACAAAAGACCGACTCGACTAAGTCTTCAATTTTTGATCTTGTCCTCGAGTCTTTTAGGTCTTGTTCCAAGCCATTCTTCACGCCTTGAGTTATTCAACGAAACTCTTTATATCCACGGCGGTTTGGCAATTATCAAAACCTGTCAGAAATGAACACGATTTTAGTTTATCGTACAAAGTGTGTTCCAACAGATAAGGGCTATGCATATATTAAGGGGGAATTTTTTATTATGGGGGAATTTTTTTAAAAGATCAAAACCCTATGCATATCCCCGTCTTGTTTGCCATTATCAAAAAGGGGGAAATTGTTGGAACACACTTTGTACAATAAACTAAAATCGTGTTCATTTCTGACAGGTTTTGATAATTGCCAAACCGCCATGGATATAAAGAGTTTCGTTGAATAACTCAATGCGTGAAGAATGGCTTGGAACAAGACCTAAAAGACTCAAGGACAAGATCAAAAATTGAAGCCTTAGTCGAGTCGGTCTTTTGTGATCAAAACCGACAATAAATTCAAGTCTCGGTTCTCAAAAAGTCAAAACAATTTTTACAAATCATAAAATATTTTTTGTGCATCAAAACAAACATTTTTGATGATTTCTTTTATTGTTAAAATCCCTGGTCCTTGCTCAGAACCGAAACCACCTAAGTCGGCGTTCGGCTTTCGGCGTTCGGTTTTTGAAGCCCGAACCAACTCCGTGGTTTTCAATTTTTTAAACCCTGTTTTTACCTCTGAGCATTTTTAAAATGTTACCAAATAATTATTTTACAAAAACCACTTTTGTATCTTGGTCAATCGGTCTAACACGTGAAAAACGGTCAAAACCGTACGCACGTATTGTACGACCTTGGAGACTTGGTTTTTACGAAACAAGTCTTGTTTTCACTATTTTATACCATATACAATATTTTTCAAACCTGGTTTTTTCTTTTGGGAACACTTCGTTTTTGGACCTCGGTTTTCAAAACGGGTTTCAGCTGGCTAGACATTAGCTGGGTGATAATCGATTATCACCTTTGTGAATCGACTATCACCCCCTGCAGGTTTGAACTTCCAAAGTTCTGAAGCACGCAATAATCGATTATCACTTATGCAATAATCGATTATCAGTCTTTGCAGCCAAAACCAAGAATCTTCTCAGAGGACCAATAATCGATTATCACTTGGTGACAATCGATTATCGGGGTTACCGTTGTCCTCCAACGGATAGAATTTTAAATTTTTGACAAGGAATCTTTTTATAATCGATTATCAAGCTTGGATAATCGACTATCAGCCTGTGTCCCTGAAAAATTTGTCTTCATCCTGTTGGAAACTCTAGCAACAGGTTTATCCCAATTTGGGCTATAAAATGGCACCCAAATCCTCTCATTTTAAATACAATTCTTCAACATTTCAATACTCCTTCATTGCATAAGCATTCATATTTTTCTTAGCTATTTGAGAGCCAATTCTTGAAGAAATTGTCGTGTTCTTGAGCGTTTACTAGTTCACTCATATCTACTCTTTGTGAGAGTTTTATTCCTGAGTGTTTAAGTGTTTTCATACACTTTAAGGGAGGTTGTTCCCTTGTTGTAAACTCGAAGGAAGTTCCTTGTTCCTTCGTGAGAAGTCTTGGAGTGCGGTATCTCCGAGCAAAGGTGTTGAGGCTCGTGTGACTCGGGTTCTCAAGTTGTATCGGTTTGTTAAGCACCCTTAAGCTTAACGGAGTTAGTGTAGCTCGAGAGAGTCTCAGGGGGCTGGATTAGCCACACGTTGTGGTGAACCAGGATAAAATTCGGTGTGCTCCTTCCTTACGCTCTTTACTTAACGCTCTCGTTTCTAATTTCCTGCGATTTTATTTTAAACGCTATTCACCCCCATCTAGCGTTGGGCCTTTATGCTAACAGAAACAACCTATATGAACATTCTAGTCATTAGATATATCTAGGGGCTTACCTCGAAGCTTAATGGAGGTTTTGGAAATTTTCCGGCGAAACTTCCGGCGAGTATTTCTCCCAACTCCAGCGACTTCACACCAAATTGACATCACCACAACACTCCTCACACTTTCACGAACACTTAGGAAGAAGAAAGAAGAAGAATGGTGAAAAAAATGAGAAGGTTGGGTTCTCTTATATAATGAGAAGGAAAGAAGAAGAAGACAGCTATGGTGACTCCACAATTCTGTGATCGGCGTAGTGGGGAAGGAGGCGCCGTCTAAACAATTCCCTGATTGGGACCTATTTTGGTTCCAGTCGGGGTACACTTTTTGGTCCAACTTTCTCCAAATTGAAATCCATTTGCACCGTTGCGATCAGACAGTCGAGCTCTATCCAAGGATATACTTTTCATAATTAATTGTAATACTTTTTCCGACATCATATTTTTGGGTGGTTGACTTTGACAAAGTCAAAATTGATTTATTTGACCTTTACTTAAAAAGGTACTCATACTAAATTCATATTATTTATTCTCATGATTTATTTCAATAAATCATTTTAAAGTTTACATCATAAACACATTATTCATTTATTGCTGATTTTAGGTTTGTACTTAGGTTCCCAACCAAGATTACACAATTAGTCAACATATTGGATTTATCTCTACGAGATTTATCCAGATTAAGATATTGGATATCAAACACATATTATTTCGGCCCAAAGTTCAACAATAAATTATTTTTAATCAAAACAAATTTGATTAATTTATTATTTATTTATTAATAATTCTAGGGTATGTTTTGGGGCGTTACATTTGGAGTCCGAAACAACCAAGGGGTTTTCAAATTTTCATGATTGGTTTTTACTTCTGGGCACATTTAAATAGTTTTCCATCAAAAACACTTTAAAAACCACCTTTCGTTTTTTGTCGTTTGATAAAAACCATGCGAAACGACATAAACTTGGCTAGCCGTGGTTTTTACTTAAATGAAGTGGTTTTCGAGTCTTTTTGTGTGGGAATTGTTTTTGAATGCATTTAAATGGTTCTCCAATCAAAACATCATGAAAACCACCTTTCGGTTTTGTCTTTTGGTAAAAACCACCCGTGTACGGCGTTGACTTGGTTAACTCTGGTTTCTACCTTAACGACGTGGTTTTTACCTTACAAAGCTTGTTTTAACATCACAATACATTAAATAAGTGTTTAAAATACTTAGTTTTTACTTTGGAGAACTTTGCATTTTTTGGTCGGGTTTCAGCGCCAGTCAGCTAGACCATGGTTCTAGACTAGCCATCTGCCGAGCGATGGTAGATATCACCCATCCATGGGTGAATTATCCCAGGATTCCAGAATCATGCCACCCAGCGATGGGAGATATTACCCATCGATGGGTAAGCAGCCTTCAACCCAGCGATGGGAACCTTTACCCAGCTGTGCAAGCCTTGGTCCAATATAATCACAAGGCAGAATGCCCTTACCCAGCGATGTGAACCTTTATCCATCGATGGGAACCCAGCGATGGGAGGGCATACCCATCGCTAGTTAAGCATGACCGTTGTGAGTCATTTAAGGCTGATTCTTTCCTTGTTTGAAAGGCAACCTCCCACCCAGCGATGGGAAATGTTTACCCATCGATGGGTAGGTGACCGTTGCCTTCAAAACTGAAGGAAAATTGGCTTACCAGTGATGGGTAAGTCCATACATCGCTGGGAAAGCCAATATCATGCAGATCCACATTTTAATCAATCACATAAATCATGCCAATCACCCCTTTAATGCCTTGATCCGTTGGAGCCTATTTTGGCACTATAAAAATGGGTGTTTGGGTCTGCTTCACTAATCAATTGACTTCACATTATTCATATTATCATTACATTCAAATAACATTTTTTTCATAGCTTTCTAGAGCCAAGTTGTGTGAAGTTTGAGTTGTTCTTGAGCATATAGTTTACTCAACATCTACTCTTAAAGAGAGTCTTGTTCTTGAGTGTTTTTAGTGTTGTATACCCTAGTTAGTTAATACGCGTAGAATACACGTATTATACTTACGTATGTATAATACGCGTATTATATTCACGTATTCATATGATTTTCAAAAATACTTTAAAATACACGTATATTTGATACTATACGTATAATTACGTATAGTACGTATGAATTGAATATTTCATTATAAATTTATTTGTACAACAACAAATATTAATTTGTTCTGAAAAATATTTAAACAAAATACGAGTAATACTTCATATGAGTTATACATACAATACTCAATCAATTTGAAAAAATATATACTATCTACATTTTACAAAGAATTTTACACTTTTTGTCACGTTCAAAAAAAGGCTTCACTCTTTTCCTTTTGTATGTCTCAAAAATTCATTTTCTTTTAAAAAGGAACGAGTAACTCACAACTCTTATTTGTTTTTTTCTAAATTTATTCAAACTATAAAGTTTTTATTTTTAATATTTTTTAAAACTATGTACATGAAAGTGAAATCAGAATATTTTTTCAAATGACGGGAGTATATATATTTTTCAAATACATATGTTAAATAAATAGAGATTCTAATTTGAAAAAATCTATTGTAAATATTTCATTTTAAATATTTTTGTATTTCTTTATTTGCCCTAATATAAATTGATGACTATCAATCGATAAATATGTGTAAATTTGACGTTTATATGATAGTATATATAAACATATAATAAGACGTATTTTAAAAATAGAAAACGTTTATAACGCGTACGTATCTGTATCCGTATGCCGAACATTTAATATGCATAGTAAGCCGTATTTTATAAAATTCTAACGTATTATACACGAACGTACGTATTTATGTATTATACGTTTGCCGTATATTACTAACTATGTTGTATACACGTTAAGGGAAGCTTGTTTCCCTTGGTTGTACAAAGGAAAGATATTTTCCTTCGGGTTGAAGTCTTGGAGTGCGGTATCTCCGAGCAAGTGTATTGAGGCTCGTGGGACTCGAGTTCTCAGGTTGTAACGGTTTGTTAAGCACCCGTAAGCTTAACGGAAGTAGTGTAACTCGAGAGAGTCTCTCGGGAGACTGGACTAGCCACACGTTGTGGTGAACCAGTATAAATCTTGGTGTGCTCCTTTTACGCTTTCTACGCTCTTTACTTTTCACGTTCTTAATTTTTTATTCCTGCGATTTTTACAATCAAATGCTATTCACCCCCCTCTAGCGTTGGTCACTTATTCTAACACATACCTCTTCCGGTGGTTCCTCGTGTGCCATGAGGCAAAGGTTGGCGCTTTCGTTTTCCTTTCCATCTAATGACTCGTTGCCGGAATCACCTCCCCACGAGATGTAAGCACAGTGTTTCTTAAATGGCTTCTTCTCCTTCTCGTTCTTAGCATTTCGGCATTTTGGCTTGATATGCCCGATTTCTCCACACCCATAGCATTTGGGTGGTCCTCCTTACTTCTCGCTCTTCCGTTCATACTCCTTCCGCATGAAGTTGTGGAATTTCTTGATAACGAGCCCGAACTCATTGTCTTCGTTGCTTGATTCCTCCATGGCAGGTTCTTGGCTTGTGGAAGCCTTGAGTGCAATCCCCTTCTTCTTTTGTTCACCTAAAGAGGGGAAAAGAATGGTAGACTCATAGGTTTTGAGGTTACCTCTAAGCCCGTCGATGGTGACGTTGGTGATGCCGATGGACTCTTGGATAGCATTAGCTTTAGAGCGCCATTTCGGTGTGAGACTCCGCGGGATTTTTCTCACAAGCTCCTTGTCTGTGTACGTCTTCTTGAGAGCATGAATGTCATTGATGATTTTTGAAAATCGTTCAAACATCTCATCGATTTTCTCATTCTCATTCATACAAAACAATTCATATTCATGGGTCAGAAAATCTAGTTTAGCTTCTCGGACTTGATCCGTACCTTCATAGGTGATTTCAAGCTTGTCCCACATTTCCTTGGCGGTGGAACAACATGAAATCTTCCATTAGTCATCCGGGTTCACGGCACAATAGAGGATGTTGATGGCTTTAGCGTTGTTCTCGATCTTCTTGATGTCTTGCGCATCATATTCATCCTCGATTTTAGGGACGTTGGTTTCCCCGACCTTCTTCATAGGCACTTCTTCGCCTTTCTTAATAATTCTCCACAGGAGAAAGTTGGTGGATTGGATGTAAATCCTCATCCGCTCCTTCCAATACGTGTAGTTCGTTTCGTCAAACAACGGAGGCCTCGTGGTGGATTGTCCTTCACCTAAACCTGCGTATAAGTTTTGAGTAGAAGCCATTGATCGTTTCTCTCACACCGAATTTTATCCTGGTTCACCACTACGTGTGGCTAATCCAGCCTCCCGAGAGATTCTCTCGAGCTACACTAACTCCGTTAAGCTTAAAGGTGCTCAACAAACCGATACAACTTGAGAACTCGAGTCACACGAGCCTCAACGCCTTTGCTCGTAGATACCGCACTCCAAGACTTCACACAAAGGAACGAAAACTTCCTTTGAATTACAACAAGGGAACAACCTCCCTCCAAGTGTGTAAAAACACTTAAACACTCAGGAATAAAACTCTCACAAAGAGTAGATATGAGTGAACTAGTAAATGCTCAAGAACACGACAATTTCTTCAAGAATTGACTCTCAAATAGCTAAGAAATATGAAGGATGATTATGCAATGAAAGAGTATTGAAATATTGAAGAATTGTGTGTAAAATGAGAGGATTTGGGTGCCATTTTATAGCCCAAAATTGGGTGTAACCGTTGCAAGAACTCCAAACAGGATGAAGACAAATTTTTCATAATCAAAGAGTGATAGTCGATTATCAAAGCATGATATTTGAGTATAAAAGGATTCTGTGTCCAAAAATTTAAAATTCTATCCGTTGGATGGCAACGATAACACTGATAGTCGATTGTCAAGTTCTGTCACTCGACTATCAAGCTTTTCTGAAAATTCTGGTTCTGTAGAAAAACACTGATAATTGAGTGACAATGAGTGTCAATTTATTATTGGATGGCTTTGAACTTATTTATCAGAAAATGCAGCAGCCAACAGTCGATCGTTGCAACATGACAATCGAGTATCAATTGGTCAAAACCATCCCTGCGAAAACTTAACTTGAAAAATCGAGGTCCAAAAACAAAGTGTTCCCAAGGGTAAAACCAAGGTTGAAAAACATTGTATATGGTATAAAATAGTGAAACCAAGACTTGTTTGATAAAAACTAAGTCTTCGAGGTCGTTTGCCAGGTTTTGACTGATTTTCACGTGTTAAACCGATTGACCAGAATACAAAATTGGTTTTTATAAAATAATTTTTTGGGAACCTTTTAAATATGCTCAGAAGTAAAAAAGAGGTTTAAAATATTTAAAACCACTAAGATGGTTCGGACGCCGAAAACCGAGCGCTGAATGCCGAGCGCCGACCGATGTGGTTTTGGTTTGGGCAAGGACCAGGGATTTTGAACCATTAAAAAAAAATTATTAAAACGTTTATTTTGATGCATAAAAACGTTTTATGATTTTGTAAAATTTTTTTGACTCTTTGAGAACCGAGACTTGAATTGATTGTCGGTTTTGATCACAATAAGACCGACTCGACTAAGTCTTCAATTCTTGATCTTGTCCTTGAGCCTCTTGGTCTTGTTTCATGCCTTTCTTCATGCCTTGAGTTGTTCAACGAAACTCTTAATATCCACAACGGTTTGGCAATTATCAAAACCTGTCAGAAATGAACACGACTTTAGTTTATCGCAATATAAAGTGTGTTCCAACACATTAATGTGCTAGAATTGATTGACTAAATTATTTTTCTCATTCATAGACAAATGGACATAATAATTTTTCAAAGATTAATTAACCAAATGACCAGATTAATTAATTAGAACATTCTATTTTGCCTGTAATGGTTTTATGTTAATAAAGCTCAAAGCTTTCAATTTTTAGTTTCTTTTTTCTTTATTTTTCTTTATTTTTCTTTTTCCAAATTTTTTTTTAAATTTCTAATCTTAGTCTATTTCATGAATTAAAAAATGGTCATCTGATATAAAAAATAAATATAATAAAAATGACTACAGTAAGGACAAAATGTGAAAAATATATTTTTTAACGGTTATTAATAAGTGGATGAAATGTCTCCTTCCAGATCCCTTATGTTTTTTTCGAAAATATAATTTTTTTGAAAATATAGGGGCCTTCAAGTTATTTAAACCAAACTAGCATCACACCTGTGCATTGCACGGGTCATTTTTACGTCATTTTTGCGTTGTATATGTTATTTTCTTCCGTTTTGAATAATAACTAAAAGACTAATTAAATAGTAATACGGTCTTTCCATATTAGCTCCATAGTATTAAATATTAAATTGTAAACAATGTTACGGAAATAATAATATTAATGATATGGGGGATTTTACCTAAGTAAAAATTAATAAAATAGTAATACTATTTTTTAGTTACCAATTTTATACTTACTATTTAAACTTCACACCTACCTAATGTAATGCTTATCAGGGTTGTATTATGTCCATGTTTTAAACTAATAATTTTAATGCAAAGTGTGTTTTATTAATGAAAAGTGTTAGTAGCTTTTTTTTAGTCAATCACGTGCCAATCACCATTTTATATATTTTCCGTATAATCTTCTATTATAATACCAATTTTTTACTTACTAATTATATTCACAATTACCTTCTGTTTTCAATAATAAATAAAATACTAATCAATTCAGTAACACAGTTTTTCCATATTATTTCCATAATATTAAAATATTAAAATAGTAAACCTTAATTAATGGCAGATTTAGAATTACCTTACGTTTTGAACAATAAATAAAACACTAATTAAATAGCAACACGGTCTTTCCATATTATTTACATAGTATTAAAATAGGATTGCCTTAATTAATGACGGATTTGAAATTACCTTCCATTTTGAATAATAAATAAAATAGTAATTATAGTAATACAGTTGTATTATGTGCATATTTTAATTTAATATTTTTAATGGAAAGAGTGTTTGATAAATGGAATCTCCCATTAACTTTTTTGGATTCAATCACACTAGAAAATTTTCCCAATGAATTTTTATAGTAACAGTATCCATAGTATTAAAATGGTAAACCTTTATTAATGCTGAATTTGAAATTACCTTACTTTTTGAATTTAATATTTTTAATGGAAAGAGTGTCTTATAAATGAAATCCGCCATTAACTTTTTTTTATTCAATCACGTTAGAAAATTTTCCCAAAGGATTTTTTTATAGTAACAGTATCCATAATATTAAAATGGTAAACATTTATTAATGGCGAATTTGACTTACCAAATAAAATGTGACCAACCTAATGTAATGACCAAAACGGTTGGGAGTGAAAACACTCATTCGATTTTCCATCTTTTTAAATAAAGTATGGATTCTTACTATAATTATATTATACTATAATTATTCTTACTATAATTATATTTACTATAAGCATACACAGTTATTTTCGAAACTGTGTGTCTAATTATTCTTACTATAATTATATTATATTACCTACTCACACGGTTATACAATCAATACGTTGGTTTATTATTACCTTTTTTTAACTATTTCCACTTTTAATAACGTAATAATAACGCTTTTAAACATTTTTTTGGAAATTACCTTTCTTGCACGGAGTAATAATTCGTGCACGGGTTAAAAATGGCAGTTAATTATATAATCTTTTGGTTATTACCTTTCTTGTTGGCGTGCTTAAAAATCATACCTGGGTAGCGTACTTAAAAATCATTGGTAGCGTGCTTAAAAATCATTTTATTAAAAATCATTTTATTATTTTTATTCACAATCATACACTAACCATTTCTATATTACTATAATTTCTGACGGACACTTACCGTTTAATTTCACAATTGCTATATGTAATGGCCATACTTCGTGCGCGAGTAAAAAATGGACACTGTTGGAACACACTTTGTACGTTAAACTAAAGTCGTGTTCATTTCTGACAGGTTTTGATAATTGCCAAACCGCCGTGGATATGAAGAGTTTCGTTGAATAACTCAAGGCGTGAAGAATGGCATGGAACATGACCAAAAAGACTCAAGGACAAGATCAAGAATTGAAGACTTAGTCGATTCGGTCTTTTGTGATCAAAACCGATAATCAATTCAAGTCTCGGTTCTCAAAAAGTCAAAATTATTTTACAATATCATAAAGTGTTTTTATGCATCAAAATAAACATTTTAGATAAATTTTTTTATTGTTAAAATCCTTGGTCCTTGCTCAGAACAAAAATCACCTAAGTCGGCGTACCGTGTTCGGCACTCGGTGTTCGGTGTTCGGTTTTTGGCGCCCGAACCAACTCGGTGGTTTTCAATGTTTTAAACCTCGCTTTTATCTCTGAGCATATTTTAAATGTTTCCAAATAATTATTTTATAAAAACCACTTTTGTATCTTGGTCAATCGGTCTAACACGTGAAAAACGGTCAAAACCGTACGCACGTGATTTACGACCTTGAGGACTTGGTTTTTACCAAACAAGTCTTGTTTTCACTATTTTATACCATATACAATGTTTTTCAAACTTGGTTTTTACTTTTGGGAACACTTCGTTTTTGGACCTCGGTTTTTCAAAACGGGTTTCAGCTGGCTAGACTTTAGCTGGGTGATAATCGATTATCACCTTAGTGACAATCGACTATCAGCCACTACAGCTTTGAACTTCCAAAGTTCTGAAGCACGCAATAATCGATTATCAGCCTTGCAATAATCGATTATCAGCCTTTGCAGCAAAAACCCAGGATCTTCTGAGGGGACCAATAATCGATTATCACTTGTTGACAATCGATTATCTGGGTTACCGTTGTCCTCCAACGGATAGAATTTTAAATTTTTGGACAGGGAATCTTTGGATAATCGATTATCATGGTTTGACAATCGACTATCAGCCTGTGTCCCTGAAAAATTTGTCTTCATCCTGTTGGAAATTCTAGCAACGGGTTTATCCCATTTTGGGCTATAAAATGGCACCCAAATCCTCTCTATTAACACACAATTCTTCAACATTTCAATACTCTTTCATTGCTTAAGCATTCCCATTTTTCTTAGCTATTTGAGAGCCAATTCTTGAAGAAATTGTCGTGTTCTTGAGCGTTTACTAGTTCACTTATATCTACTCTTTGTGAGAGTTTTATTCGTGAGTGTTTAAGTGTTTTCATGCACTTTAAGAGAGGTTGTTCCCTTGTTGTAAACTCGAAGGAAGTTCCTTGTTCCTTCGTGAGAAGTCTTGGAGTGCGGTATCTCCGAGCAAAGGTGTTGAGGCTCGTGTGACTCGGATTCTCAAATTGTATCGGTTTGTTAAGCACCCTTAAGCTTAACGGAGTTAGTGTAGCTCGAGAGAGTCTCTCGGGAGGCTGGATTAGCCACACGGTGTGGTGAACCAGGATAAAATTCGGTGTGTTCCTTCCTTACGCTCTTTACTTTAACGCTCTCGTTTTAATTTCCTGCGATTTTGTTTTAAACGCTATTCACCCCCTCCTCTAGCGTTGGGCCTTTATTCTAACAATTGGTATCAGAGCCTTACTCTCTAAAAGACTTAACCGTTTGAGAGAAACGATCAATGGCTTCTACTCAAAACTTATACGCAGGTTTAGGAGAAGGGCAATCCACCACGAGGCCTCCATTATTTGATGGAACAAATTACACATATTGGAAGGAGCGAATGAGAATTTTCATCCAATCCAACAACTTTCTCCTATGGAGAATTATCAAGAATGGGAAGAAGTACCCATGAAGAAAGTTGGGGAAACTACCGTTCCCAAAACCGAAGATGAATACGATGCGCAGGATATCAAGAAAATAGAGAACAACACCAAGGCGATCAACATTCTTTATTGTGCAGTAAACCCGGATGACTACCGGAAGATCTCTTGTTGTTCCACCGCCAAGGAAATGTGGGACAAGCTAGAAATCACATATGAAGGTACGGATCAAGTCCGAGAAGCTAAGATAGATTTTCTAACCCATGAGTATGAACTATTTCATATGAAGGAGAACGAGAAAATCGACGATATGTTTGAACGATTTTCAAAAATCGTAAACGATCTTCATGCTCTCAAGAAGACATATACGGACAAGGAGCTTGTAAGAAAAATCCAGCGGAGTCTCACACCGGAATGGCGCTCCAAAGCCGATGCTATCCAAGAATCCATCGGCATCACCAGTGTCACCATTGACGGACTTAGAGGTAACCTCAAAACCTATGAGTCTACCATTCTTTACCCCTCTTTAGGTGAACAAAAGAAGAATGGGATTGCACTCAAGGCGTCCACAAGTCAAGAACTTGATGTGGAGGACTCGAGTGACAAAGACGAGTTTGGGATCGTGCTCAAGAAATTCCATAAGTTCATGAGCCAAGAGTATGAACGGAAAGGAAAGAAGCAAGGAAGTCCACCCAAATGCTATGGGTGTGGAGAAGTTGGGCATATAATACCAAAATGTCCAAACGCCAAGAACAAAAATAAAATGTTCAAGAAGCACAGAGCCTACATCTCATGGGGAGGTGATTCCGGCGACGAGTCATCGGAAGGCGAAGAAAATGAGAGCGCCAACCTTTGTCTCATGGCACACGAGGAACCACCGGAAGAGGTATGTACCACTTCTAGAGATTCCTATACTTTTGATGATGTACAAGAAGCCTTTAATGAACTTTTTGATGAATATGTCAACGCTTCTAAAATTAACAAGGATTTGAAGAAACAACTTACTTCCATGGAGAAGGAAGTAGATAAACTATCAAAAGATAATGAAAAACTTAAAGAAGAAAATAAGTTTTTCGGAAAAAGAAGCGCCGACAAACCGGAAAGTTCAAAATGTAGTTCTTGTATATCACTTAAGGATCAAGTTGCAAAACTTGAAGGAATTTTGAAGAAGTTTGGTGTTTCTCATAAAAACCTTAATGATGTTCTTGATAATTTGCAACTTACTAAACATGGCTTAGGATTTGAAAATGAACCTAATAATAAGGAAAAAGTTGAGCAACCATCTAGGAAACCTAAAGCTCAACTTAGGAATAATGAAAATCAAGAAACTAGAACAATTAGGAACACTAGACTACCTAGAAAGAACACTAGGATGAACAATGATCAAGTTAGAAAACCTAGCAGCTATTATCAACCTAGGAGAATGCATAATCCAAATGTTGTTTGTCATTATTGCAATAGGGTAGGTCATATAGCACCCGTGTGTTTTAGTAGGCATAGGCATTACACGTATAACAAAACACACACTCTGCATGGAACTAACTGAATGAAATCCTTTCAAAAAGGATATTCGAACTCTAACCAATCCCTGCAGGAATCAACGCAAAAGAAACCATATTACTTCTTCTATTATGATGAAAAGAAGAAGATTCACATACCACTTCCGGAACCCACACAAATCAAACCGAGGTATAGACATTCGGTTCGAGTAGACTGGAACCCGCCAACCGCAAAAGGACGAGTTGGCCAAGGTAACACTTAAACACGCATGTTGGTACATGTGTGTGTGTGTGTGTGTGTTTGCGTACCATGTGTATGTGATTATGGGTGTGTGTGTTTATTAGTTTAAAAAGTCGTGTTACTAATCCTCAAGGACCCAAAAGATCAAACGAGTACCAAAATGTTTTCATTGTAGGTGTCAAAGTCAGGGGGAACAAAAGAAATCGATTTCTAGCTCCAGGACTGAGTGTAAATCGATTTACAGGCTTGTGATAATCGACTATCACAGCCTGTAGAAGTTTAGAGCACAGAAGCTGAAGGAGTAAACAATCGATTATCACCATTAAGATAATCGATTATCTGAGCCTGCAGAAGTTTAAGGCAACTCAGGCGCAAACTCAAACAATCGATTTTCCAAGTCATGATAATCGATTATATGGAGCTGCAGAACTTTATTTGAAGTCAGGCGCAAAACAATCGATTTACCAACACATGACAATCGACTATTGAAGCCTGCAGGAGTTTGAGGAAAATTAGCTGGAGACATCAACAATCGATTTACAAAAAACATGTAAATCGACTATTAAAGCCTTCAGAAATTTGAGGCAAATCCTCTCCAACAATCGATTTACAACCAAGGCAGAAATCGATTATTGAAGCCTGCAGTTTCTTTGGCGGAGAATCTGAAGCCTCAGATAATCGATTTACAGGGAGTGTAAATCGACTATCAACGACGATTTTTTAAAAAATCTGACCGTTGCAGAGACGTTTGGAGAGCAATTAATGCATGTTTTGAACTCCCCAACGGATCTCCAGCCCACTCCCTTATAAATTGGTGATCTCTATTCATTTTATACTCACTCAAATCATACTTTTTCCAAATATTCATCACAATTCATCATTCTTGCTCCTATTCTTCATTTTCTTTCCAAATTTCTGCAATTTTCTCTTTTTTTGTCTTGCTCTCCCTCTCTCTCTTTGTTGAAATGGCAGGAGGTCAAAGAAAAAGATCCCGCACCGGCAAGAACGTGGCTTCTTCCTCGGCTCCTCCACCACCAGCGCACAAGTACCTCGACGGGTCGTTCCTTTGGTTCAACGACCACGTAGAGGCGACGCGGTTCTCGGAGAAATTTGAGCACCGGGAGATTCTCCCTCCCCGATTCTCCACCACCCGCTTCATTCATTACTCCATTCCACATGAGGCACGGATTATCCTCTAACGTGGAAACTTCCTTGATCTCCTCTACAACAAGAAGGTCAACTATCAACCCTTTCTTGTTCGAGCTTTCTACTCGAACTTGAAAAAGGATGAGGACGGAGCATCGATCTCTAACGTCAACGGGGTGGACATTTATTTGAATGAGGAAAACATTCAAATCCTCACCGGGCTTCGACGGGATGGACAGGATCTCGGGCTCTACGTCGGAGAAGAAGGAGCACGGTTCAGCGAGACCGCTCTCTTGGAGGAAGTGGGCATCCGACACTTCGTACCCACTCCCCAACAGCGGCGCCCTACGATTGCTTCCATGAGTCCCGTGTTTCGATTCATCTTTTATGTTTTGACACGGATTCTCAAGCCCAGGAAGTTCAATCACACCACTCTCTCCCAAGAAGACACGAAGACGATCCATGCGATAATTCACAACGCCAATATCAATTGGTGTAAATTTGTGATGATCCACATGTTCAACGCCACCTCCGACAACCGGCCGCTACCCTACGCCCTCCTTGTCATGGCAATTCTTGAAGAATACAACATCAAAACCGATGTTGGGCCAAATATAAAGGGGACAAAGCATTGGGAGATTGATGAATCTTCTTTCCACTCGGGCACCGACGAGACTCCGTTTCGACAGCCTCGTCCACGCCGCCAACTGAGAGCCACTACCTCAGCCGCCGCCACTTCGACCAATCCTTCTCTCGCCGAGCAAATGGCAGCCTTAACCGCCACTCTCTCTCGGATTGACACCAACGTCTCCAAAACGGCACACAACGTCAATACCTTGAGCCGTGAACTTCACGGGTATTTTGACTTTGTCAATTACCCGTACGCTCAAATGGTCCCTTACGTTCCTCCACCGAATTTCGGAGGTGAACAAAGTGGGACTCAAAACGTTGGTAGAGATGACGAGGTGGACGATGAGGAAGAAGAAGAAGAAGAAGAAGAAGAAGAAGATGATGATGATGATGATGGCGATGGTGATGAAGAAGAAGAAGAAGAAGAAGAAGATATTGACGAAGAACAACTTCTCAATGATCTTTCCCCGGATATCTAGAGCTCTAGCTCTACTTTCTTCTCTTCCTTATTTTATCATCTTTTAATATGCTTTCGTTATGTACTCCGCTATTTCTCTTAATTAATTAATAAAAATCTTTATGATTTTTGTTGTTAACAATCTTTTTGTTAATGTCAAAAGGGGGAAGATAAGGGCTATGCATATATTAAGGGGGAATTTTTTTAAGGGGGAATTTTTTTTCAAAAAGATCAAAACCCTATGCATATCCCCGTCTTGTTTGCCATTATCAAAAAGGGGGAAATTGTTGGAACACACTTTGTACGTTAAACTAAAGTCGTGTTCATTTCTGACAGGTTTTGATAATTGCCAAACCGCCGTGGATATGAAGAGTTTCGTTGAATAACTCAAGGCGTGAAGAATGACATGGAACATGACCAAAAAGACTCAAGGACAAGATCAAGAATTGAAGACTTAGTCGATTCGGTCTTTTGTGATCAAAACCGATAATCAATTCAAGTCTCGGTTCTCAAAAAGTCAAAATTATTTTACAATATCATAAAGTGTTTTTATGCATCAAAATAAACATTTTAGATAAAATTTTTTATTGTTAAAATCCTTGGTCCTTGCTCAGAACCAAAATCACCTAAGTCGGCGTACCGTGTTCGGCACTCGGTGTTCGGTGTTCGGTTTTTGGTGCCCGAACCAACTCGGTGGTTTTAAATGTTTTAAACCTCGCTTTTATCTCTGAGCATATTTTAAATGTTTCCAAATAATTATTTTATAAAAACCACTTTTGTATCTTGGTCAATCGGTCTAACACGTGAAAAACGGTCAAAACCGTACGCACGTGATTTACGACCTTGAGGACTTGGTTTTTACCAAACAAGTCTTGTTTTCACTATTTTATACCATATACAATGTTTTTCAAACTTGGTTTTTACTTTTGGGAACACTTTGTTTTTGGATCTCGATTTTTCAAAACGGGTTTCAGCTGGCTAGACTTTAGCTGGGTGATAATCGATTATCACCTTAGTGACAATCGACTATCAGCCACTGCAGCTTTGAACTTCCAAAGTTCTGAAGCACGCAATAATCGATTATCAGCCTTGCAATAATCAATTATCAGCCTTTGCAGCCAAAACCCAGGATCTTCTGAGGGGACTAATAATCGATTATCACTTGTTGACAATCGATTATCTGGGTTACCGTTGTACTCCAACGGATAGAATTTTAAATTTTTGGACAGGGAATCTTTGGATAATCGACTATCATGGTTTGACAATCGACTATCAGCCTGTGTCCCTGAAAAATTTGTCTTCATCCTGTTGGAAATTCTAGCAACGGGTTTATCCCATTTTGGGCTATAAAATGGCACCCAAATCCTCTCTATTAACACACAATTCTTCAACATTTCAATACTCTTTCATTGCATAAGCATTCCCATTTTTCTTAGCTATTTGAGAGCCAATTCTTGAAGAAATTGTCGTGTTCTTGAGCGTTTACTAGTTCACTTATATCTACTCTTTGTGAGAGTTTTATTCGTGAGTGTTTAAGTGTTTTCATGCACTTTAAGAGAGGTTGTTCCCTTGTTGTAAACTCGAAGGAAGTTCCTTGTTCCTTCGTGAGAAGTATTGGAGTGCGGTATCTCCGAGCAAAGGTGTTGAGGCTCGTGTGACTCGGGTTCTCAAATTGTATCGGTTTGTTAAGCACCCTTAAGCTTAACGGAGTTAGTGTAGCTCGAGAGAGTCTCTCGGGAGGCTGGATTAGCCACACGGTGTGGTGAACCAGGATAAAATTCGGTGTGTTCCTTCCTTACGCTCTTTACTTTAACGCTCTCGTTTTAATTTCCTGCGATTTTGTTTTAAACGATATTCACCACCTCTAGCGTTGGGCCTTTATTCTAACAGACACTATAATTTCAGACACTTACCATTTATATAGGTAATAATTGCACGAGGTAATAATTATTACATTTTTTGGTTATTACCTTTCTTGTTATTAAACATAAATGTAATTATATATACCATAATTATATTATACTATAATCATACACACGTTTTTTTATATAACTTAGTCACACGGTAATCATATAATTATATAATTATGTTAAGAATAATCATATACACGTTTTGAATAGCATTGATTGGCGTGTATTAAAATATAAATATTTTTTATAAATAATTTTTGCCTATTTTATAAAAAAATTTTATAACCTACATTTCTTGCTAGTATAAATTTCGGACACTATAATTTTTTTTTTATAAATATAATAATTATACTTATAAAACGTAAATTTTATATTAATATAATTTCGGACGTTTACCATTTTAACTTCCACATTACCATATGTAATGGTTAATCGTCGGGAGTAATATTGATTCCATTTCTTTTTTAAATAAAGTATTGACTAGCCTTACCCACTACTCATGTTTTGAAATAAGTTCCCGAACTCCTCTTTGAACCTAAGCAAGAAGAAGCCCATTAGTTAGCTGGCGATGGCGATGGCGATGACGATGACGAAATCGTTGCTTACTCGGCCGGGCATGGCGATCTTCTGCGCCTCGCGATTTCGCTTTTCAAGTAACCTCGTCCGGTTTTCAGTTGCAGCAATGACTAAACTCATAGCAGCAGACCCGATCGCGTCGGAAAAGCTCCTTTATCCTATCACGGTGGCGGCTCCATTGGTTTTCCAGCGTCAGACATTCTGTACCCGATCAACAGCCGACGAGAATTGTTACCGCACAATCGATTCTCCTCTGATGCAGTCCATGAAAAAGAAGGTCCGATCAATCATTCTCGTTTATGAGTTATGACCTTCCGTATTACATTTCTTAGTTTCGAAGTAATTTCTAGTTTTGCTAATCCTTTTTCTTTTTTTGCCTTGTTAATCGTATGTTTTGATTTTGGAATCAATACAAATTCGTACCATATTAAGGAGTATACACTAATTTTAGCTTAACTCATTTTAGATTAAATTCTTATCTTAAATAATACTCAGGATAAACAGGCCTTGCAAAATGCAAAAGAATTACATTTTAAGTTATGTTTGGTTTCAGAGGATGTGCGGGGAGCAGATGGATTTTGCTCCCTTCCCTTCTTGGGTAATTAAAAATGGATCCCTTCCGAAATTGCGGGATTTGGAGCGGGAAACATCACCATTTGAAGTCTAAATTGCTAAGTTAAAGAAATATATTTTCGGGTGGCTCTCCAACACACATCTCAAAAAATGATTTGAAGTTAAATGCTTTATAAATATTAAAGACAATCTACATTTAAAGATATAGGGAGTACAAAATATTTTTGTGAATAAATGTATTGAAAAGATAACAATTATTTATTTTGAGTCAAATTTACCACGTATAATTGTTGCTACATCGGGGTACATATAAAATTGACAAGGAGAGTGTGGTCTATTTGTTGTTAATTTCTCTTTCCTCCCTCTTAAATCAACAACGTAGAACTAAAATGGCTCTTTTCCCGTCTAATATATCCAAATGTTGTAATATTAAAATCTCTTCGGCTGTTGTACCAAACAAAGTGTTAATCGTATACTTGAATAAGCATAGAAAAGTCATTTTACAAGACTTCATAGCACGAGTATATGTGTATGAGTACATTGCATAGGCTCTGCTGCGAGTAGGGTTGTAAATGAATCGAATATTTTTAGTACGGTTCGTGATTCGTATTCGTATGAGGTGATTTGTATTCGTTGTTTTCAAATCCGAATACGAATACGAATCTGAATAAATATTCGTATCCTTATCGAATATAAATATGAATCAAAGGTATTCGATTCGTGAGTTTGACAAATATATTCAGAACATAAATTTAATTATACAAATAATATATATATATATATATATATATATATATATATATATATTATATAGACAAATAATAGCTACTAAATAGATTAAATGGTTAAAAAATATTTTAAAATCTAAATGAATTGAATATTTTTACACGAACCGAATATATTTAAACAAACCGAATTTTTAAACGAACTGAATATGAATCTTAAAAAATATTCGAACGGAATTCGAATTCAAATTCGAATATCACTTTATCTTAACGAATACGAATATTATTCATGAATATTCGATTCGGTTTGTTTACAACCCTAGCTGCGACATTGGGTATAATTAGCAAGAACTCCATATGCTATTTTTAATGATGTTCTAGGATTCAATGTGCACAGCAATTCAAAGTATCATTATAGTTTAAGTAGTTATGGAGTATATCATAAAGAGAAAATTTGCATGTATTTAGATGGATAAAATATTCAAAGATGAAGTGTTTATTAGGAAAGCCCTTTGCCTTTTAGGGTTGGCCCTTTCTTTTATTGAGGGGCCTAGCCTAACAGGTTAGTCGTAAAGCATAAACATTATTATTTGAGGGTTTTGGAGTTGTTGGATAGATAGAAATGTGCAAATAGAGACATTTAGACTTCAATAAGGCCATAAGAGGGGTATTGGTAAGATTATTGGGAACCCAAAGTGAAAGACATTCCTTGCCTTCTTCTTTTCCTTATCTTGATAGACGGATTTTTTGTCGAATTATTGTGATTTAATCTGATCTAGGTACGGTAATCGCATAATAAATGTGTGAGACTTGTAAGCTTGGTAAATGTTTCCTTAATCTGTTTGGAAACATGCAACTTTCTTTCCACGCTTGTTAAATGCTCTACCCCCATCCCCATATTATGGACTTCCGTGTTTTTGTTCAGCTCCCATCTATACATGCCATGATCTGGCTAAAATCAATCTCTAGTTGTGTTTCTTATAAATATTTTGACCAATGGGAGCAACCAGAAATTGGGTCATTATGGTTAAGCTCAGGAAAGTGGAAAATTGATTGCTTTGTTTGACTTTTTTCATTTCTTTTACTCAGCATTCACCTTTTAGTTTTATTGGCTTAACTTTCTTTTCCCTCGGTGTTTTATTGTCTTAACTTTCTTTCCCCTTGCTGTTTTGTGTGACAGTGGTAGAAATGTGAATGGAAGTAACTTGTCCATCCCTTTTTACTCTGTAGGATTCAGGGAATCTAGAGTGGTGGTAGTTGGGAATCCGAGTTCGGAACCATATTAAAAACTACCAAATATCTGGGTGAACCCTGTATAATACGAGGATTGGATGTTCAAAACAAAATCTACTGTTAAGAATTGACTGCTTCTCTTGTGTATTTCGAATGACTCTTTTTTGAATGTATTGAAAGAAAATGCAAATTTCTTACCTATGAACAAAATGGGTTCTCATGACAAGTATATGGAAATTTAACAGAAACCAATGTGTAGAATGTATTTATTTGGGGTTTGTAAGTACTATTGAGCCTCTTCCGGCGGTGTGGTGGGTACCTATCCTCTTAAAAAAAGTGATAGTTTCTATAGTAGAATACTAGTAGCCAATCAAGTGCCAGTTAAAATCAGTAGGCAGAATATTCTTGTCAAGTGCTCACATTGAATCACATTCAAGGTTCAGAGTGTATAAAGCTTTGTAAAAAAGCCATCTCTAATTAGACTATTTGAGAGAAGTCGGTTGTGGAGAGTAGAGAATATTGAACAGTGTGGATGTTTTTTCAGAATCTAATGGTACAAAGATGCAGACCTTTTTGGAATTTTGGTAAAAGAGTATCTTGTTTTGAGTGATTCTTTTTCTTCTTTTGATCTATTATCCTACATTCATGCTTCATAGTTAAATGGTTTATTTTTCTTGCAATTGATATAAACAGATCAAGGAACAACTGAATGCAGAATCAGTTACAGTTAATGACCTTAATGGTGATGGTCGGCATGTCAGGTGAGGATCCATTTGGCTGACATAGTATTCGCTCATATATTGATTTATAAACATTCAATATTTAGATGCATGATTGACCTTTAGGGGTGGTTGGTTTGCTAAATATGACGTTACTTTCTTATCGAAGTAATGTAGCATAATGTTGTTTAGCTCAAATTTCATTGGTAATGTAATATTATCGTCATGTGTGGATTTTTGGAGTGAAAGGGAGGGGAACGAAATTACTTCCATTTTCTTTTGTATTGTAGGATTACATTGATACTCCGTAATATTTTAGACTTTTTCAAATTTGTGGTTGACAATTTGACTACTTAAGTAATATCGTATTTCGCGGATCAAACAGTTTAAGGTAATATCAAATGACCTTAAACACCCTTAAAGTAATCTTGCACATGCTCACAGGTAGTCCTATTAACCAAAGTAATCGCACATTCCATGAACCAGACACCCCTAATTATCTTATCAACGCATGCTAAGTTGTTAGCTCTGCAACTTCATGTCCTGCAATTGAGTTTTCGTTTTCCCAATTCATTGCCCTTAATTGTATGCATGAATGGAACTTGATCGCAGCATCAACGTTGTCTCTGCGGCATTTGAGGGGCAATCTGCTGTGAACAGACAGAGGATGGTATACAAAGCCATATGGGAAGAACTTCAGCAAACCGTGCATGCTGTTGACCAGATGACTACCAACACACCGGCGGAAGCATCAGGAAAGAAGTGATGTTGCATGCATACCTATTTGTCTCTCTAGTCTCTGATTATTCTTTTCAGCCAAAAGTGAGAGATAGTTGCATGAATGAACTGTTTTTTCGAGTATCTCTTTAACTTTATGGTATGTTTGGAAACATGGATTTGGATTTCAAATCCGGATTTAGCTCAAATCCCATTTTGAGAAACTTAAAAAATTCAAATTTGGATTTGAGTCAAATTCTTCTCATTCAAAACAAAGCTTAATTTGAAATCCATGCTCCTCTTGTCATTTGAATTTCAAGATTTTAAATTTTGAAATTAAAATGCATGAATTGAAATGAAATGCTAGTTGCCAAACACTATCTTAGTGAAAAGAAAGTAATCTCAACTCCAAAGTATCATCATATACTTTACCCCATGAAGTGATTGGAAAAAAGGTTAAACATCGTACATTTATCCCCCCCCCCCCCCCCCCCCCGTCGGATGTGGCATGGTCATGATTTTTTCCAACGCG